>CM052296.1:859511-1356874 GCA_028455765.1 Lasioglossum oenotherae
CAACTGTTATGAACAACTGTTATGAACAACTGTTATGAACAACTGTTGTGCTATGAACAAGTGGTATGAACAACTGTTCCGAAGAACTGTTACGATTAACTGTTACGAACAACTATTATGAATAACTGCTACGAACAACTGTTAGGAACCACTGTTATGAACAACAGTTACGAACAAATTGTATGAACAACTGTTATGAATAAGTTGTATGAACAAGTGGTATGTATTCTCCTAAGTGTCCCTGGTCTGTCAATACTGCTTAGAGGTGTGACCAGCGTCGCTAGATTAGGACTTGTCTTCCACTCTACCTCACCCCTTCTACGTTGCTATTATCCTGTTCCCGGTAATGAGCATCTAATACAGCTTAGATGTGATGTACATTTAACCAAGCTTAACCCAATGCTGATAATTCACGATAATATCTAGCTGTAGATTAAGTCTGAATTAGTTTTGGGTGAGGACTGGGTTAGGGTCGGAACTGCTTAAGGAGATCGTCTACCCCTCCTCTCACCCCTATGTCTTTCTTCCAGAATCCGTTGCACCTGCCCATCCATGCTATAAATGCTAAAATCCACTAATCATGATCATTCAAGTTGACGAAGAAGACAATCTTCTTGGTAGCTACCCAACCAATGGAGGTACCAATCAGGAACCTGTCTTATTATTTAAATATTTCGACCGAGGGAGTTGTGATCACCAACTTGACCCAAATACCCCGGCACTACTTCATCTCGAGTCGACGCTCTCCTTCCCGCGCGGGACATTAGCAGGATCGTAGGTTCCGGGAGATAATCTCGAGCGCCGTCAGAATACACTCGCCGACTACTTGCTCGCTGGAATCTAATATCCCACTTGCGCCCGGTATCTTCTTTCGCGTCTTCCGGCGCATTCGTCTTTATTTGCATGCAGCCTGTCCCTTGTTACGTACCGCGCTAGTCCGGGGAACTAGCTCCTCTTCCATTATTATTCGAGACATTCGGTCCACCGATGCGCCCAGCACACTGTGTAGCATGGCGCGGTTGTACGTGCACACGTGTGTGCTCGTGTGCGAGCGTCGTGTTCCGCCCGTGACGAAGTCAGCCGCGTCCCTGCAATCCCGGAGCTTACCATTGCAGCGCGGAGAATATGCCGGTGGATATATTTGCTCGGAGAAAAAGATGGAAGCCGAGGACCGTCACGTAACACGTTCCTGGTGGTGTCGTGATGCTGCTCTGCTTTCCTCCAACGAGAGGACGCAGGCTTCTCGACGAGATGTCACGCTCCACGTCCACGCCATCCGGGGTCCGAAGCCATTATCATGCCGGGCATTGGTAATGCGATGAATGGAGCAACGGAGATCGTAGACCGGTTAACTCGTTCTTGCTTTGACCGCGGCGCGTGTCACAACGACGCTGCTCCCTGTTCTATGGGATTTAACCAGAGAAATCCGAGTATACGGAATGGGTTACGCTCTCTGGGTTAAAATGGTCCGCGGGTGCTCGTGCTAATGTGTCCTTTTATAGGATTTACTTCAACGGTTCGTCGCTGATTTCGAGATGACCTCGAAATTGGTTGTCAAGGTCATCATTGAACTACTTTTCCCTATACGTTCGGCCTTAGTTTCCGAGGTATTTACGCCACGGACACCCGCTACAGCGAATTCTGCTGTTTTTAATTGACTAAGTAGTAATTCGGGTAACCCTTGCACAACATATTTAAGTAAGTGCTAGGTAAGTTAGAGAGTTAGGTTTATACAGCTTTGAAATAAATTTTGGTTAGGTTAGGTTAGGTTATAATTTCGTCAAAATCGGTCGACGTTGCAATGAGCTACCATCTTTAAAAGTATGTAGCTCATTGCAACGTCGACCGATTTTGTTCACAACGATAGAAAGATAAAAAAAATGTAACAATATCGAAATATCGTTGCCATGTCATTAAAATCTAATAAAATTCAATTCAAAAGATCGTTGAAACGGTTAAAGCCAGAATGGAATTTACATTTGACTCCAGTTTGTTACGGTTAATACCAACAAATTTTTATTTTGCGTAAGGGTCTACAGCCTATTTCTAATCAGACAGCGGATTTTATACATTTATGACAAAAATGAGTGGGTACGTATGAAAATAGTAAAACATTTAGAAGGATTTATATTGAAAGAAAATAAATTTCTACTTCGCTAGTTTGTTGCAGTACAGGTAGAAAATGGTTATTTTGCATAAATATCCGCAGCCTAGTTATAATTTTTAAGCGCTGAAATGGCACTTTGTCCCGTCGCGCGACGTCACTCCAAGGCTGGCCAGAAAGTTTCCCGCTGATCTGACGGAATCGCGGGAAGCTCGGGTAATCCACCGCCTTGGTTTTCCGCGCACGGGCTCTTATTACCGGTGTAATAATTAGATCGATATGGGCTCTGTTGGATCACGAGCAGTATATTAAGGGATCAAAGTTGTCGGTCGAGGAAGAACAGGAGCGTATCTGTCGGCGGAAACTTTGACCGTCGAGTTCGGAGTAGATTTCTTGCCGCGGAGACGAGCCATTTGATAGCCCTGGATAGGATTTATCATACCTTCGTTTAATCGGCGGTTGATTAAAGGAGAAAGTTTCCGATGCTCTCTCCGTTCTAACAAATATCAAAGGTTCTCCTCTCGTATGACAATTACAGTTCAAAGTTTGAAAAGCATAATCAAACTTCTCTAAATCAGAAACATAATGTCAGTCTAACTATACCGATCCAGTGATTAAACTTTCTCTAACACATTCGTGACATTCTTCTGATTAAAACGATACCAAACACGACACACCTTGGATCCTCAGTATTGTAGAATTTCTGTTTGGCTCCTGCGTCTTGCAATCAATGGAAAAATTTTTTATTTTGCATCGGAAGATCCGCAGTCTAATCCTTAGTATAGTAGAACATCGATTATCCGACCTCACCGGTTGGTACAGGTAGCATAGTTAAAAGTATAATCAAACTCCTCTAAATCAGAAACATAATGCACAGTTACTAAAAAAAAATTCGGTCACCGATAATGGTTTCTGGTAACCAAAAATAATTTCCGTCGTTTTTAATGGTTACTGGTAGCCTACTTAATTTTATTCATTTTTAGTGGTTAGTGTCAGCCAAAATAATTTTATTCATTTTTGATGGTTGCAGGTTGTAGGTAGCCAAAATAATTTTTGTCATTTCTAATGGCTAGTGGTAGCCAACTTAATTTTATTCACTTTTAGTGGTTAGTGTCAGCCAAAACAATTTTATTCATTTTTGATGGTTGCAGGTTGTAGGTAGCCAAAATAATTTTTGTCATTTTTAATGGTTGATGGTAGCCAACTTAATTTTATTCATTTTTAATGGTCAGTGTCAGCAAAAGTAATTTTATTCATTATTAATGGTTAGATACTGGTAGCCAAAATAATTATAGCCATTCGTAACAGTTGTTCGTAACAAGGGACATTGAGGGGAATACAGTTGCTCTCTCACATGACGGAGGAATGGCGTCGTAGAGTGGAGAGGGGTACGGTAGAGTGGAAGGACAAGTCTCAATCTGGGAACGCTGCCTCTAAGCCAAATACACTCGAGGATCAGTTGATTTGCGACTCCCACTGCTTCCCATCAGTGTTGCTGATGGGCAGACTACATTGTGACGGCTGAATGAATAAAGATTGAGGAACTGTGATCGAATAACTTCTAGAAGTCCATTGGTCATTCGAATAATGTCCAAGTCTGTGTGGTAGCAACAGAAGAGAGGTACCACGTTGGACCCCAAAGGGTTACTGTGAGCCACCATACATTGAAGTTGACAGATCGACAAGTAAGAACAGATCGAATATTGGTCAGGTAGAGTAGAAGACAGTCTCAATCTGGGGACGTTGCCTCTAAGTCAAATACACTCGAGGATCAGTTGATTTGCGACTCCCACTGCTTCCCATCAGTGTTGCTGATGGGCAGACTACATTGTGACGGCTGAATGAATAAAGATTGAGGAACTGTGATCGAATAACTTCTAGAAGTCCATTGGTCATTCGAATAATGTCCAAGTCTGTGTGGTAGCAACAGAACAGAGGTACCACGTTGGACCCCAAAGGGTTACTATAAGCCACCATAAATCGGAGTAGACAGGTCGACAAGTGAGAGCAGGTCGAACAGGCTCTCGTAAATCGAGCGAACGGTTTCCGGGGCCGATTGGTACGCGCACCCGCCAAAATATATCCGGAAGAGACGTCGTCTTCGGGGTCCGATCGTGGAAACCACGGAACGCAACGACGTGTAGAGATCGCCGCGAGCCTCGCGGCGCCACGCTCCTCGTCTGAAGAGTAGCCGCCGGAGATGGAGAAACAGAGGGTGGAAGATGGGTAAGAGAGAGAGAGAGAGGGTTGGGGGTGAGCAGAGAGAGAGAGAGAGAGAGTCTCGGTGCCGGGAAAGATAAATCGCGTGGGCGGGCCACGGCGAAGAAGCTAACGGGGTAACAGCTACTCGGGAATATAGTTCCCGTGGCACGCCATTCGTAACGCGATATATCACCGGCAGAAAAGTTTTGGCGGGGAATCGAATAAAGAAAGAAGAAAGGCGCGCGGGGCAAGAAACCGAGCGAAGAGGATCGAGAGCTCCAGATCCTTGGGCGGCGATGAACGGCGTCGTTCGTCGCCGAGACCCACCGCGCGAAGAGTTATCGGCCGAAATCCGTGGCCGATGCTACGCCTACTCCCAAGACTATACACCTACTCCCGCGACTCCCCCGGCGAGTTTCTTATACGTCGTTTCTTCCAACGAAAACACAGTCTAACGAGATCCGTAATCTACCGCTGCTGTCTGCTGCAGCGGCTGCCAAACGATGCTCCGCGGAATGCGGACGGAGTGATTCGCGTAATTGCTCGGACTTTCAATCAAAATAACTTGCTTCGAAGTGGACCAGAGTTTTTTTTTTAGGAAAACTGTAATTTTCACATTTTTTAATTGGTGTAGCAACATTAACACTAAACCTACCGACACCTTAAAGTAACTGGAACATGCTCCGTTATAGAAATGACACGATTAATTTGATTTAGATTTTGCGCAGCTTCCATTGTAATACGTGCCCCAGTATACAATCATTTCTTATCAAATAATTCTCATTATTTGAATAAGTGTAAAAGAAAAGAAACGAAACCGGTCATTGTGACCGGTGGTGGTGGGTTTAGTGTTAAACTACACTCCTCAAAAGAATTAAAGTTTCACTACCAGTTTACACGATAATAACTCTGCCCAAAATTGCTGTATCGATATCATTAAACAACGGTTTGAAAGCGTGAAACCTCTAGTTTCGGATGCTCCGTTTCAAATTGTTGCTATGTCGATTTTTTACAAAGTTATCGCGAGATGAAGACAACATTAACGGTTAACAAAAATTTTATGCAACTTCGTAACGTCACACGGGGAGAAACAAAATTTTTTGATAAGTCGCGTTCATATCATTTTGAATGGCTATCTTTCCTGTGTAAAATGTGTGGTTGTTGATTGTTGTGCGATTCTTTTTATTCGAGTTATTCAACATCGAAGTAAGTGTTGGCTTTTTAACTTTAACTGGATCCAGAAAGCGAAAAAATTACCGTAGAATCTTGTGCAAAAAAGCAATAGAAAGAGCGTTTCTTTCTCTTCAAGGCTTAGCCTCTTCGAGGCAAGATAACGTACGAAACAATATTTGTATTTTCAGAGATAGAGGAGATATTCAGGTATCCTGTTTTAAGCGAAACACCCCGTATATAGATTACAGGTCGCATTATAGCGTTCAGTTCAAATCATTTTCATTTCGTCTATTTCAAAGTGTGTACGCTTTTTTAAACACTATATCCTCATTTTTTCAAATTTTTAAAAAGTGCTGCAATGAGAAAATTTATTTAAAATAACTGCAAGGAAATATTACATTATATTTTGTTGTATAATCCTCGTTATCCATTTTAACTAAAGTGCCTGGAATAATTTAATGGGATCCCGTGGTTCGGATCATCGTATTACACGCAGTCTCAAATCACAGAAACTAATTTAATTGATCGACATCGTGGCACAATTACCACGCCTAACGCAGTGTTAAACAAGCTTTGTGCGTGGACGACAAGTCCATTAATCAAAGGAATGCGAATTCGATTGGTGTCTAATACCGTTACTACTGTTCACGGAGTAACCATTTTGTCACGCGTGCTTTGCCCGGAGCAGTTACACCTACAAATCGGATCGCGTGACAAGGAAAACGCGCGAGACTACAAAAGTGTAAAAGGAGAAGTCGAGCGCAGCGAGCAGAGTGCCCCCGTTGCCTCTGTGTCGTCGTCTCCTAGCCAACTTATCATCTCCGCACTGTGCAGAGCATGGTGACAAACTGACTTATGATCCAGTAAACTATAACTTGTTTTCCAAAGAGAAGACCCGACGCGTTCACAATAGATGCTACACTGTGGATTTTTATCCGTTTACAGCTGAGAAATACATCGCACACACGTTCATAAATCATCGCTTTCAATTTATAGAAATCATTGACAGGAAATCAACTTCAGATCATTCTCGTGGGAAACGTGGCTGTTCCATTTTCCCCGATCGCGACATAGGGTTGAAAGTTTACACAACACGTTCTTCTTCAATGCTCTACCGAAACATAGTTTAACACTAAACCCACCACCACCGGTCAAAATGACCGGTTCCGGACCTTTTATTTTACACTTATTCAAATAATAACAATTATTTGATAAGAAACTATTGTATAGGTGGCTTTAATACAGAATACAGTATTACAATAGGAGCCGCATAAAGTCTAAATCGAATTAATCGTGTCATTTCTATAAGACCATCGATTACATGGTCAGTGATCATTGACCATCGATGACGCGGTCAGTGACCATCTATGACATGGTCAGCGATAATTGATTAAGGATCACATGATCACCATGCCATCGAACCATCAAACATGATCACCGACCATCGAGGAGATGATAACTGATCATTGACGACATGATAACTGATCATCTGCGACACGATCACTGACCATCCATTACAGGATAAGTGAACACATATGACACGGTCACTGACCATCGATGACACATGATCATTGATCAGTGACTTCTAGCTAGGTACCTTCTGCATCTTCTCATTTGTTTCTTAATTTTGATTAATCTTGTCGCTGACAAGAAAAACTCTTAGATATTTCCAATACATTTTCTCGCGTTCGAGACTGTAAAGTAGAAAGTTATTTAACGTCAGAAGAACTTTTTACGACATTGGGTCGTAAGTTTACACAACATGTTTTTCTTCAATACTCTACCGAATGGCTCAAAGTTTCATCAAAATATGTAGTACCGTATCTAACTCAAAAGGTAGTTAAAAGTGTCCGGGTTTTAGACGGAGAAGTGCAGGGTTTTTATGCCGTTGGTCCCGGGTTCGCGATTTTAAAGATGGCGACCGTTCCCGCATGACAATGCCCGCCGAGAACACGATACGAAGCGTGCAACACGCCGTGCAGCATTGCAAGAATCGCTTCCGCCGCGGATCCGTTCAAAAACAGCCATGTGCACAGTCCATCTTCTTTAAAGCACATCCACGGTGCGTTAGCTGCGGCGAAACGGTCGTCCATTACGCCTTTCTTCGGGAGCAAGAAAAAAGGAGGGACGCGGATGGTAATATTTGTTCGCGTAAACCGAGCAACCTTTTCCGCGAGCGTGTTGAAAGCGGCCGTGGATGCATCGGGAGGCCGAGATAACGGAAGTACGTTGCAGAAACAGTGCCGCGCGCCGGCGACAACCGGATATGTCTGAAACGAGCCGACGTGTAAATGCAATTTTCTGAATAAGAACGGCAAACGAGCTCCGCCGCTTTTCACCGATCCCAGCCGGCTACAGCTGTGTGCGCATGTTAAAAGATGTACACCGGAATGTGTCGTTAGCGGCGTCGGGACGCGACGCGTCGCGGCGTGGCGAGCTCGTCTTGGGCATCGCGGTCGAATGGGAGGCGGGCCGGAGAAGAAGGCACAATGGGTAATCGCACAATGGGGGCTCAATTGGTCGACGACTATAGGATAGCTGGTGCAGCAAGCAACCAGGAAGACCTGCATAAAAAGGACAATGGACGATGCCGGCGGGCACCGCGAAAAAAAAGCCAGAAACCCAAAGAGGCGGCGCATGAGCTGGAACCTAAGGGCATATTTTCATTTTGAGTACCATGTTCTTTTCTTCCTACTTTTGCGAATTTTTGCTGGAAGAATTACTCAACATTTTTGCATTCGTGACATAAAGAATATTCAAAATTTAGGTTCAACCTTCATCATTATTTTGAGTACCATGTTCTATTCTCTCAATTTTTACGAATTTTTGCCAGAACAGCTACTCAAGATTTTTGCATTCCTAGCACAAAGAATATCCAAAATTTAGGTTCGACCTTCATCTTCATTTTGAGTACCATGTACTATTTCAATTTTTATGAATTTTTCCCGAAAGAATTACTCATTCAAAGAACTACTTTATGCATTCGTAGCATAAAGAATATTTAACATTTAGGATTCATCTTCATCTTCATTTTGAGTACCATGTTCTATTCTTTCAATTTTTATGAATTTTCGCCGGACGAGCTACTCAACATTTTTGTATTCGTAGCACAAAGAATATTCAAAATTTAGGTTCGACCTTCATCTTCATTTTGAGTATCATCTTCTATTCATTCAATTTTTAGTGGTACGACTGAAGCATTGGTACGACTTGAGCAACCTTACCCTCCTACTTGTTTAAAAGAAATATCCCCTGAATTTTGTCAGTGAAACGGTTACACAAGAACTGAAAATACAACATATATTTAAAGAAAATGCATATTTGAATATTTGAACTGAGAACACTCGATTAACAAGGTCGAGTCTCGTTGAGTACCGGCGTCGTCCACTAGCTACGTTCTCGAACGCAGGGACTACCGGCGATTAAACCGGGATCGGCTCGCGAATGCAGAATCCCGACTATTGAAGCACGGCGAGCGTGGATATTGCGTTTTTTGCGATCTCGAACGGTCGTTCGAGTTCTAATGAGAACGTTGTATTACATCGGCGAGAGGCCGACGCCGCGCAGGAGCTTCGTCGATCCACGCTTTATAAATTCCCGTCGATCCGCCGAGAGTAATAAGCGATCCGAGGAACGCTCGCCGGAGAACAAGCTAGAGGAAATCTCTCGAAAATATCCATTCTCGTTTCTTCCGATGGTGCATCGATCGCCGCCGCGCGCCGACTGAACCTCGTCGAACCGTGCGCGAACTGCAGTCTCCGGATTTACACTTCCTACTGTTCGAACGTGAACGGCCCCGCCGAATTATTAAACGAATATGGATCGCTCCCTTTTTTTCAAGGGTCCAGAGTTTCTCGATTAAGTCGAGGGCGCGCAGATTTCCTAGGTGAATTGCACGGATGATAAAGTGGATGGGGGACGACTGCGCGCGGGAAAGAAGAGCCTGCGTATGCTATAGTCGACCCCATTTTTTATTCGAGTATTTAAGTCCCATGAATTATATTCGACGCTCGAGCCAGCGTGCACACGTGTATGTTTAAATTAATTAAACGAATACCCGAAAAGTTTCTCTGGAGTTAAATAACTTTGTACTTTACAGTCTCGAGCGCGAATTTTTATTCTGAAAATCGGAAATCAATTTATAATTACTCGAGAAAATGTAATGGAAATGTGTAACAGTTTTTCTTGTGCAGACGGTACCAAGCTAGAGGTCACTGATCAATGATCATGTGCCATCATCGATGGGCAGTGACCGCGTTGTCTGTGATCACTTATCATGTCATCGATGGTCAGTGGTCGCTTGTCACGTCTTCGATTGCCAATGATCACTGACCACGTCATAGATGATCATTAATTATGACCCGATGGTCAATGATCGTGTGTTCGGCGCTTTGATGACATGATGATCTTGTCATCGATGGTCAATGATCACTGACCACGGTATCGATGGTCACTGATCACTGACCGCGTCATTTATGGTCAATGGTCACTGACTACGTCCTAGATGATCGCTGACCATGTAATCGATGGTCAATGACCCACTCTGTGGACGTTCCGCCACTTTTACACTTCTGGTTTGCAAAATACGAAGAAACATTACAGGCCCTGGCCAAAAACTTAAAACCTTCCACGATTTTCAATATTTCCCAATATTTGTCACGATTTTAGTGAAATATAAAAATCTGGAGGATGTTTAATCCTGACTCACTCATTTTCTTCGGCATTTGCTTCCACTGGAATGTTCTTAAAACATCCCCACCACCCATTTGTTTCAAAATATTTCCATTTTCGAGCGACGATTTCGCGTCTTTGCCTGTTGTGCTGGACTGCTCTTAACATAGAAACAGTCGAATCTAAGCAAGATTACTTTGTTTGCCAGCAGCGCCTGGTACCCGTTCGCCCGGCGAGGAACGTGACTGTCGTTAGACCGGCTGGGACAAAATTGCTCCGATTCGCGAACATCCCTCTGCCAGTTACAAAGCTGCGCCATTTTTCCCATGGAGCTTCGTAACGCGAAGATAAATAGTCCATCGGTGCACAGCCAGTCTGCAGAAAGAGAGAATATCCCCGACTTCGCGATTTCTCTCACCCTCTCTCCCTCTCTCTCTCTCTCTCTACATATATATATATATATATATATATATATATATATATATCGACCTCTCTCTCCCTCCGGGTTTCTATATACGTAGAATCCCAAGCGCGAGCGCCTATCTCCAGTAGTGTACGCGTACATATTTCCCGACAAATTCGTCGCTGTTATTTTTCACGGTGGCGCGCACCGTTCGGCTGTATCACGGCAGCCGCCGCGCCGGTCGAATCGAATTCAACGCGCGATTTAGTAAAATTAATGGATACAGCCGAAGGCACTCGTGGCAAGGCAACGGGGCTTCGATTCCATTTGACGCGACTCGCGCGTCGGGTTGCATCGAAAAATGCGGACCGATTGTAAATGGTGCTCGATATACCGCGCGGTACCCGGGCCCGCCCGTCTCTATATTTATCGTCTTTTAGGAGGATTGGTAAAAAATTGATCGAACGATAACCTTTAACGATAACCGATAACGTTCCCCCTCCTCCGACCGGCTCCATCCATCCACAAGATAAACGCGAGTTCTGCACAGGAAGGAAAACCGACGATCGCTATTTCTCTCAGACGTTTCCGTTGCGGGCCGGGCCCGGGCCCCGTTCTGCTACGGTAGAATAATCAGAGAGTCGTCAGATAAGGGGAGAAAATTACTACCTCTAAAGCGTGGGGAATACAGAGTAGAGTGGGGACACAGCTCTTAATCTGGTGACTCGAGGCGACGCGAGGCTCCGGTCAAACGTGCGCCAATTAATGAATTATGCAAGCGCATGGGCCGGCCGCGTTAAACACCGCGCCGAGCCGCCAGCCCCGAGACACTGCAAAAACGCCGGTTTGAATTAATCGACGTCCCACCGGCGACGCCTCTTACGCTGCCACCCCAGTCCAGCAGAGATTTTAGGGCAAAAATGAAATCCAGAGATTTTATTATTAATTTATGAGGGGAGGTTTTGGTAGTGGAAGGGTGAGCAGTTGCCAGGTCCTTTAGCAGTTATGGACTTGCTCTCCAAACACCACGTGAGTACGATGGAACGAATCACAAATCAAAAACATATGTCCAAAAACGTACCAACAACAAGAGAATGAAGAGCCACTTTTGGACCATGAAGAGACACTTTCGAAGAATAAAATTTTGTAAGAAATAATATTCGGAGGAAATTATTCAGCATTGGATACAACACTTAAGATAATGTAACACTTTTGATGAATGAAATTTTGTGAGAAATAATATTCGAAGAAAGTTATTCAGCATCGGATACAACTCTTAAAATAATGGAGAATCACCGCATAAAAATATTCTCCCACCGATAGTTGAAGACCCTGTAGAAGCATCGACACAGTTCCCAAGAAACTTACAAATGCAACAGAGGTTACTTGCCCGTCGCGCGAGAAACTTATCCTCGCGATTTATACACCGGGGCCGGAATTGAACCGCGAACTCGCCGTAGGAGCTAGAAGAACAACAGGGCCGAAAAAAATATGGAAATCCGTCGCGAGAGAAGAGGAGAGTGAGTAAGGGGTTGCGGGGAAGGCCTCGTCGAAAAACTTTTTCCCACGGCCGGAGGCACTGTCGACGAGTGCTGCGACGATGGCGATGGCGATGGTGAAGCGAGTAACGACGCCGCCGCTTGCGGCAGGGGGTGGATAGCGGGGGTTGATTTAAGCTGCCAGACATTAGCACCTCGCTGCCGAGTGGGGGCCGCAGGGATGCACGGGGGGAGGGTGAGAGAGAGAGCGAGAGAGAGAGAGGTGGAGGTGTCCCCTAGTCGGCACGAGAGCATCGCGTTACCCAAGGTGTCCAATCGAGATACGGAGTTTTGGCTGCTATCTCCCCTCTGGCTTTTCCAACCCCTCGGACCACTCGAGGCGACACTTCGCTCCTACACGTTTTCGCACCCTCGGCGCGCCATGCGGCAACCAGGGGATCGGAGATCTTGGAAACTCACTTTGGAAACTTGCACATTCATCGCTCTCCTCGTACCAGTTGCCGGGGGTACGCTATACTACCCTGCCTACCCACCTAACCATATTCGTCGCGGGGAACCGCGGACTTCTCGTTCCGGTTGGAAATTCGTTTTGTTCGATAGACTTTCGCCCGCTCGCGACCCTCCCCTAGCTCTCGAAAGATGAAGTTCGCTGTCGGAAAGAGTGGGGAGAGGTGGGGCACAGGGCAAGATGAAGTTACTGTTTATTTCGCGGTGTTATGCTTCTATGCTTCTATGATTCACTTCGTTAGACTAGCTTCACTAATGTTCTTATTTCTATCTACGTTGTGGAACGTATATTACGATGTTTGTTATTGTTTTTAATGGGCGTGGACTACCCCCTCCCCTAGCCACAGGGTAGCATCAGTCACTTGAGTTTTACCGGCGTATATAGTTAGACAGCATAGATAAAGTGATTTATTAAAAAATGTATTTCAAGCTATACCTTGTATGACCTTGGATGACCTTGGAAGTTATTGTGTTACGTATGAGCGAATTCATCTTTAAAAGAAACATACACACAGCATTCCATTTAAAAAAAACTGAAGGTCACCTTCATTTCTCGAGAAATAATGCAAATAAAACATGCCAACACATTATGCAATAAAAAATGGACATAGCTTATGTGTTACAGGTTTCGACGCAGGTTGCCAGTAAGACATACTGTAAGTTCTTCCTCTTTCATTTCTTTTTACCACGAACTCACTGACTAAAACCCACCCCCTGACTGAAACTCGTTTTTCTCGACAACGAGACGTCAAACAAAAAAATGTTGCTGTTTTCTTTTTGACTAATTTTTGTGTGTAGAATTACCTTCGAATCGATATAACGATCGACATCACGTGGCCGAGATATTTTGTCCATCAAAGGGGTTAAACGGAAGGCTGGCGTTCCGGCGCCCGACCACGCAGAAAAGTTATCGCGAGAATTATTCCCCGTCGCGGCCTGTGCGTAACTTTTTTCGGCGGCGGGATATTTATTGGTTGAGCCGGGTCTTGTAAATCCGCCGAAAATCGGGGCCACGTGGTGGAAATGTTTAATGAACACACAGGTAATAAAGGCGGCTTTTGTTTTCGGGTCGCGGATAATAGGAAATTGGCCGATACGACACAATGGGGTGTTATTAAAGCGAAACTTCCTATGCATTGTTGCTGTTACATCGTCCTCGACGAGTTTTGCACCCACCGCACCGGTAACCAATGATTATTATAAAACCGAGGGAACAATTTTAGCGATGACGACGTTTCAACGTCAGTGTGGTCTCCGATGTTCACGAGATTGTTATTTCGGTTATTAGTAGACGCTACCGCGAATGGGGGATGTGGAATAATTCGAGTGGGCGCGTTCGGCTCATTGTTTTCGCGGTTTTCAACGAGGTGCACCCTCGTCTTCAGCCCCTTCTTGCAGACGAGGGTCAGGAGAGCACGGCGTCAGGTTACGCGTAGGGATTAAGGGCATATACAGTCTCGTCCATAAGTATTCATCACTTCAGTATCTTTCACCCTCATACACACTTTAGGAATAGTTGCATGAGGGATAAAGTCAATTTTAATATGTTGTTTATGATTTATACTCTGGTAAAAATAAGGAGAAACACAATTTGGAAGTGAATTTACACAGTAGAATGAATCTATGCAGAGCGAGTCATGGATTCAGTAGTACAGGTCATGCATTGATCAGACTGGATTCAGTAATACAGGTCATGCATTGATCAGACATGGAAAAAACTACATATGTGACTAGTAAGAAAAAATATACTTTTGACGAAACCAAATAGAGACATTTGACAAATGAAATTACACAGTAGTGTAAATCTATGTACAGCGAGACATTGATTCAGTAGTACAGGTTATGCATTGATCAGACATGAAGAGCAACTGTATTTTAGTAAGATCATGATTCCATGCCATGATTCATGATTCATTCATTTCAATCATTTCATGATCGATATATCTACAAGATCAATTTTGCTAAAATAACAAATTGATAAAGTTTATGAAAAAATCATAAATATTTTATAAAATTGCCAACACTGACATATAACTATTCAGCATTCTAAGGGTTAATACAGGCTGGCCCAAAAGTGAAATCATGTTAAAACTCATTTATAATTAAAAAAATTCACATTACTCTAACTCCAAGGGAGTAGAGGATTAACCCTTTGCACTTCGAATTATTTTCAATTTTATTGCCAGTCCCTACTATTTTAAGTGTTTTATTTGAAATTTACTTCCAAGGACAGTTTCTTGACTGCCACTTATTTCAAACAATTTTGTTTACTAATTACACTAAATGTAGCTTTCAAGCTTTGTTGTAATTTATATTTCGAGTACATATATTTGTTTTTGAAACTAAGAAATTAAATAAATAAAGGAAGAACCAAATACATATAGAAACCTGTTTCATTTACATTTTTGTTTCTCTGATGTTGAGTCACACTGAACAAAAAAGCGCAAAGGGTTAAATCTAGTAAGAGCACGAATACTTATGATACCGACTGTACTCGTGAAAGATACTCGAAGGAAGAGGGGGGCACGTGTTCTGGCACGCGTAAAATTTCTCAACAGTTTCCCTCTCGAAAAATGAAGCGCATTCGCCACCCTCGAACCCTGTACATAGTCAAGAATCTTCCAGTCTCCCTTCTTCGCCGCAGCGGAACGCCGTTTCCCCAACTTCGTTTTCCCTTTCTATACTCGTCGAATGGCTCTACACGTATCGACTAGAACTTGACTTCCACGATGGCGTTACGCAACATAGGAAGTCAGCGATTCATCTCGTCATCGAACATTGAAATTCGTCGATTATCGAAACGTGATTGCATGGCACCACGGAAATGTTTCAAACTTCAGGACGGTTTTCTTCGACGGAACACGAGTAACGCGGTCTAATTTAAAGTTTTCTCGTTCTTGTATTGATTTCCTGACGTTGCGTTTTCCGACGGTTTTCCCCGTCCCTATAACATCGGCAGCGCTCCGCGGAATAATTTTAGCTCTCGCGGGTCTTTCATAAATTTCGCATTTCCGGCCACCGACAACCGAGCCCCGCAATCCGAACAGTCTACTATGCTATGACCTTCAAATGACCTTAATGAAAAATTAATTCTGCGTTGTACACGACAATCAATAATGTTCAAGAACTTCGGAATCGCGTAATAACTAGACTGCGGATCTTATGCATTTATAGGAAAAATGGATAAGCACAATTTAATACAGTGGACACATTTTAAAGATTTAAAGACACGAGTGTATTGGTTTCAGCTTAATCAGATAATTAAAAGAAGAAAGAAATTTTTACTTCGCTCCTCTGTCTTGCAATCGATGCAAACATTTTGCAGTTTGCATTAAGATCCGCAGTCTAGTAATACGAATAATATAGCGACAACGAAAAATCTAATGCAAAGAGCGTAGCTGTGTTTAATTGAAGATGGTTTGCAGTTCGAATCTGTGATGTAACATGATTCACTTTGAGAGAAATAGTTTTTGTATTAAAACTACGTTTCCACAAAATTTTCGAGCTCACTGTTATTTCAAGATACATTGTATAATAGATAGTTGAACCAATACAAATTGCTGTACCTTTATATAATGAACATTTAAGTATCGTAGGAGCTATCATATCAATTTCATATCCACAAAATTAAAAGAATCGTAAGAAACTAATTAATAAATAAAATCATACCATATGAATTTCATATCCATAAAATTAAAAGAATCATAAGAATTTTCTTATGTTGTATCGAGGGCCACTAATCTTTTTCTGTATTCAGAACACGCCATTCTTCCATAAAATGCATTCACATATAATTCATAATAATAACCCTTTGCAGTTGGAGCTATTTTAACTTGAAAATTAAACACTTCTTTCGGCCTAGAATAATTCCACTCTATATTAATTTTTCTCTTTGTAGGAATATGAAATTGATATAATACCTCATACAATAACGTGTAGTAATTGATTAGATACCACCATATTTATAATAATAATGTAAACAGTATTTTGAATAATGGTACAGAGTGATAAGGATTAATTTCCTCAGAAAAAAAAATATCGTACAGAAATAATTAACACAGCAGTCAGAGTGCTACCTAAAAATCGAGTGAATCTATCCAGAGAAAAACGTGAGCATAAATCGGATTGCGGGTCTGAAAGCGGTTTTATCAACGAAGGAAAAAAGTTTTATTGAAGAAGACACCGTCTAAACCGCCTGTCTATTCTGCCATACCTCCGCGTGACAAGACCCACCAGCGGATATCATTGCGAGCACGAAATAAAAAGCCGAAAAAGGGGAAATAATAGAGTGGAAATCACAACCGACAGAAGAAGAGCCTGCAGTAGAAGAAGAAAGAGCGTTTCCGAGGATAGATAAATGTTTCTGCGACCGAGCGAGCGCGGCAAACGATCGGGAGCTGGGTCCGCTTCGGTAGCATTTAATATAAATTATTTACCCGACCATAAACTTTTGATCCGTTTCGCGGCTCGTTTCGCTTTCACGGCGCAGCTCGCAGACGCCAACTTCTCGATATTGCTCATAGCGTTTCAGTGTGGCCCCAGACTTCTGTAAATTTGATATTTCATCCGAGAGGCACGTCCTAAGGGAGTTCGAATAACTTCGCCCCCGTACGTAGACCGTCCGTCCCGGCGTCTTTCCACGTCGCTCATCCGAACCGGAAAGTCCGTGGCAGCAGCCACGGAACACCGGCAAAAGAATTCCCGGGGAATCCCGGCGATTGTTATTTCATCCCGAGGCTTTTACTCCGGGTTGCACACCGTCCGTATACACGCCGATCTCGTACAAGGTAGCCGACTCCACCTCGAACGGAGTCTCACGTAGACGAGACTTGATATCGCGATAACCACCATCTAATCCGACCAGTTTAACGCCGGCGATTTCTCAAAATTCACACCGAATTAGCCGCAACGCTCCATCTTCCTGGCGCACACTTTTGCAAATTTCATGGAACGCGTTTCACCGCGCGGATTCCCGCGGGATTCGACGCCCGTCGCTCCCTGTCCATCCATTTATCCTGCTATACACGGTGTCCCGGTATTGAAGATACTACGGGCGGGATATTTTTCATTTGGCGCGTGGCTTTTGAGAAAACCGACCCTGAAAATTTAAGTTGGTGTGGTTACAAGCAGAGCGGGACAAAAATCATATTCAAATAAAAATTTTGCTTAAGTCTGGTTACAAGGTGGGTCACTGTGGTCATTAATTTTGGTAAAACTTTTTCTGGTGAATCTAGAGCGAAAAGTAAGCTGACCCATATTTTATCGTTTTCCTCAGTACTCATTGCTTATGAATAGACAGCGGTTAGAAATTGATTGTAAATGAAAAAGAAAATTCAACAACAACTGTCTTTGCTATAAACAATTTTGCAACAAGTTTCTTTTACAAATGTCTACTGATTAAGAGGTGTAGATTCACACTTATTCTAGTACACTTTGCAATTTTACTATGCGACCGTTCACTGTTTTGAATATTTTTGTACTTATAAACTGCATTGATTCAGTAGTACAGGTCATACAATGATCAGACACGGAGAGCAACTGTGTTTAACTAGTAAGAAACAATTTTAACCCTGACGAAAACAACGAGAGAATGAATTTACACAGTATTATGAATCTACGTACAGCGAGACGCGGATTCAGTAGTACAGGTCATGCAGTGATCAGACATGGATTCAGTAATACAGGTCATGCATTGATTATACTGGATTCAGTAGTACAGGTCATGCATTGATCAGACATGCTGAGCAACTGTATTTAACCAGTAAAAAACAATTTAAACAGGGTTAAAGTTTAAGAAAATAAATAACAATGCTGGAAAATCAAATAGATAAAAATTTCAGGAATAAAATATAAAGAAACAGAAAACAACGTAAATGTTCCATTTTACACGATGATAAATTTCTCGAATACTCTGGCCACATAGTCAGAGCATTAATAAATCGTTTCTTTATGCCTTCGGTAGAGAGGATAATATGGTCACCGTCCATTATTGAAGAATGTAATCTGTATCGTCCTTTGAAACTTTGATAAAGGTCTTGGTTAGATGAGACGTGGACGACCTGGGTTAGGTGTGATGTTAAATGGACATAAGAACACTTTATCTCTTATTGACCTGAATAAGTCCAAAGCGTTAATCAATTTAGCTAATGTGAATCTTTGACTAGGCTCTAAATAAATTGAATTTAAAATTGTACCTGTCTAGTTTTGGTATCATTGATTAAATTTAATCCTTGGCAGTTGGAGCTATTTTAACATGAAAATTTCTTCCGACCTAGAATAATTCCATTGTACACGATTCTTTTGATTTTTATAGATATGAAATTGATATAATACCTCAAACAATACCTAAATGTGTAGTAATTGATTAGATATCAACATATTTAATAATGTAAACAGTATTGTGAATAAAGTATAGGATTGTACATACAATATTGTACAGCAATTTTTAGTAGTGACTTTGACTCACACTTCGACTGCTAAGGGTTAATATTGTGGGTGGCTCCTTCACCAAGAATCATCAAGGATCACCAAGAATCATCAAGGATCACCAAGAATCATCAAGGATCGCCACGAATCATCAAGGATGACCAAGAATTATCAAGAATCACCAAGAATCACCAATAATTACCAAGGATCACCAAGAATTACCAAGAATCACCAAGAATTACCAAGAATCACCAAGAATTACCAAGAATCACCAATAATTACCAAGAATTATCAAGAATCACCAAGAATTTAAAGTGTTCTACAAACTAATTTTTCTCGACACAGAACGCTCTAAAGAATCACGTCAAATATAGACTAGCTAAAATAATTCAGTAAATATGAAAGCATCGAAATGTTTCCAGATCTTGAAAGCTCTGTCATCCTAGTTTAATAAAAGTGTAAACGTGGTTACTGATCGACGTCTCTAGAACTCTAGCCACTCGTTATTTCTGTAAGATAATTTATGAAGTACTAAATTATAGACACATGTCTACCAACACACTAGATCCAAAATTATCCATCACATGGACAATAAACATTTTATAGAGAAATCTTAATGATTCGTTCGCACACTGCCCGCTTTCCGCATACGTTAAGAGTCCTCTGGTGGCACATATTTCGCAACGTCAAAGGGTTAGAAAAAGAATAAGAACGTTCGCAAATAACCAATAAATATGGAGGTAGAAATATGAGAAGCAGAGGTTCTAACATCAACTCCGATATATTCAATGTTTTCCAGGCGCTTATTGGAAAAATGAAGTTTGCCAAGTTTTCGGGGTGCCCGTAGCCACTGTCCACTTTCGGGGGTGCGAAACGGGAGCGAAATAACGCTCTGGCTATATCTAGTACCAGGGGCGAGAGAAGTGCTCGCCGTTGGGAAACATAGGCTAAGAATTTCACCGTGGAAGAATCACAATTGCAAAGTAGTTTCGTAACTGGCACCCTATTAGGCAGTCAAAGCGGAGAGAGTCCACTGGCACGCGGTCCTCCCTCTTTTCCTTCTACAGTTTCTGCACAGAGCGCCCGCGAGAGACAAAGAGAGAGGGAGGGAGCCTAGTTGAATCGGGTCGACCGTGTCCCGAACAATTTGCAGCGATCCGTTTTCGCGGAAGTTGCCACTGTTTGCCAGATTGCCGGTGGTGTGACGCTGGAATTGCTTTTTAACTACAGGATCGCGGGCACAGCCGCGTAAATTAGGTTCGCGCCACCGCTCGAGTACTTGAAATTCCGCGAGTTAGCCGAAATTTCGGACGTATACTCGAGGGAGATCCGGGGAGCCACCCGCGGACATACATCCACGTGTCCACGATCCATCCCTCCCTGCACGTACATGAACGCGCTTCCGCGTAATGGTACCTTAATGACCAACGTAATTATCTCGCGAAAACGACGGGCCCTTTACGCGACTCTGCGGCGACAACACATCAAACGCGCCTCGATGCGGTCAATACGTTAAAGACGATGATGATTACGGTCGGCCACGAATTAATGCGGCCAATCAAAGACGGCCATGTCAAAGAAACTAATTACGATGCTCGAGAAATTTTAATAGCTTTTCATTCGCCGCTACAACCAATGCTCTTAGCGGATCCGACTCGCGAATGCGAACTTTGACGTCACTTTTAGTATTCAAGTCATTTCACCGGGGATGACGAGTTAAATTGTTAGTTTGCAAAAGAGGTGATAGGTAAAAAACATTTTCTCGGGGTCACCTTCCTCGAGATATCAAGGTCATCGAAGTATTTTCGAATGGGACTACCTATTTTCATTACAACAGTCTCATAGCTCATAAAAGAAACAACTTGAACGCGATACGTCGACCTTCACGTGACCTTCATCGAGAGAATCGTGAAATGTTCCCCATTAATTTCAATGCTCCTTCGGGGACATCTACAATATCGAAGAGGAGAAGATAAACCAATCCATGTAATATAATTAGAAAGAGCACGTAAAGCTCGTTGAATGTAAAAAGAAAAACATAATAGATTTACTTATCATTTGGTTCTGCGATAAAAGTTGTTGTAAGTCTCCAACTCACCTGCAACATAAAAGAAGTACATTATTAGATCTACGTAGAATTGCAATATTCCATGACAACTATAAATAGTTTCAGAGAAGAAAGAAACTTTTAAAATATTGACACACAAAATAGTTGTAATTCAAGTAAGTCTTATGTCGAAAGAATCCTGTATATCCCCGAAAGGTCTAACCTCATAAGTCCAACAGTTATCTTGAATCATTATTGCTCAGAAGCAATCGTAACTACTTTACGTGTACTTCTAAAAATAACAATAATCATTCGATTTATATAAAAGAGTTATCATAACTTAAATGATCGTAAAATAAAAGGATCCGAAAATAATGGCAACGCTGTCTCAGTCCGATGTGAAGTGAGTTGCAGTTGTTCGCGTTATATCCGTCTCTACATCTGCGCATGTGCAGTAGCTTGATCGGACTGCCATCTGCATGCGATGTTGCCACATCACATGTTCCTTTGCGTCTTATCGAACCTTATCGAGCCTCCTCACAGTAAATAAATAAGCAACAAAATTCTGGACACTAGGTGGACAACTTTTGTTCGTGTCGTTGAGCCGTTTCTTGTCCCGCAGTCTCTAACGAGGGCTGCTTAAACGTTTTCGCAGGAGTTCGCGCGCGGGAGGCTCAACAAACGCGGAAAGTAGACCAATGCCAAGTGCGGAGCCGCGAACGTGGCGACGAACAACGAAAAGCCAGCCAACGGGGTGGACACACCGAGTATTACACGGACAATCAAGTTGAAACTGAGTTTTGTGTCCGTATCAACGATAGAGGCATTGTGTGCCTCGGTATCCCGCTGGCTCTCCTCCGGCTTCGGACCACAAAGGTGTACCTGCATACCCCGCAGGTATGCTTCGTGTATTATTCTCGCGAACCCAGCACGGAATTAACGTTCACGCAACTCTCTGTCCAGTTTGGAATTAACTGGTGCCGAGAGCCCGATTCTACAGTTGCCGGGCCACAGACGAGGGACCACGCAGATCCGCACCAGGATCGGAACACGTCCCCGTGTAGCCGGCAGCTCGTTTTGCGTGTTTAAATATTTCACGGGTCTAAGCGGGCTGAAAGTTTGATGCGACGCCAGTGATAACTCGGGTGATCGAGTGCGTGGTCCGGCTGAGATTAGGGGAGAGTGCTAGCACATCGTACTGGTTTTGACCAGCTTTGGCTGGTTCTCGCTTCTACTGTTAATCCACTGCACTATAAATGACGAGACGCTGTGACGAGATGACGAATACTATTCAGATGATGTAGCTATTATTATAGCTCAAATGGCCTTAACAAGTTGTTTGAAAATTTTCTTTTTAAAAAAGTTTCTTAAGGGAGTTCTGACTAAATTCCACTCTCATGATAGAAATGGCAACACTCAAACTTAAAGCTGTAGCTCTAAAAAAACTTTTGAAAATCGCCATGATAGAGAAACAGGTCTCGACGTGGTTAAAAAATAAAAAAGAACGAGATGAATACTATAGTCGCAAGCAACATCGAATCGCGATAATTCGAATAAATTTTTTCATTTAATATTTGGTATTCACCTCCAAGTAAAACTATGACGTCGCTCTTAAACTCCAATGTCGATTTTTCTGAGGTTTTTCATTTTCTACAATCAAGATTTTCTAGCTAAAAATCTGAATTAATTACGGTGAATCTATCTGGGTATTGGACACCTGTTAGATTTTTTTCAGAATTTTCACACCTGACTAAGTAGGGAAGATAGGCCAAAAACTGATTTTTCCATTTTATCCCATGACTACCCCCCTGGACGAGATAAGGGGTTGAAATTTTGCAGAACATACACTTTCGCGATACTCTATCGAATGGCTATTTTTGATATCTCATCTGGCAGTACCCATTCACCGTATGCTATGAAGAGGTCATTGACCCCTAGATAACGCAGACCTCGTTCGAAATACGGCGAAAGAAGGCCCGAGCCATCGCCTTATATCGGAATAGAACCATATTAGGCTTGCATCCTCAGTCTGCCATCGTCGTGCATGTGTCGCAATGTCACGTGACTGATCTGGTAGTGGTAGGGAGAGGGTAGCATTTTCCCCTCAATTCGTGCTCCCTCTATAGACCTGGCAGGGGTTAGAGGGTTAAGAAAAAACGATGTACTTCTTCTAGATAAGCTGTCAATCACTTTCCTCAATTTTCCATTTTACCAACAGCAGTGCGTGTTATGCAAACAACTTCGAGTAACCAGTACGGCACGCTTCGGCCCGACACTGCTACGGAATTGATCAGCTGTTTCCTCATCCAGATCGTTTCGACGGGACTGCCTTCGATGATTATTCAATGGGAGCCGCTTAACAATTGAACCAGCGCTGCGCCGAAGCTGAAATGATCTCGGAGGGCTACTAAATCTCGTTAACGTCGCGGATAAGCAAAAGCAATCGGGAATTAACGAGCTACCGCGAATCTCACCGTGCCCGACGCTTACTCGGCGATTCTCGCGAGCCGCTTTTTTTCCTCACGATTAAACGTCCCCGGAGGGTCGGGGACTCCCGGGGACATCTCTCTTCTGTTGGCCGGGACTGAAAAAAAAATCAGTCGGCTGGCGAAAATACAGTTGCGAGGCGTGGCATGGCGTGGCGTAGCGGCGGCAAGCATCGCGCGCCGGAACACGGACAAAGCCAACGAGCCACGTTCCGTTTCGTTCCAATTCCCCGCAGCATCATCCCCAATGGGTTTTCCACCCAACCCCCTATCTCTCCTATCCCTCCGCACACCAGCACCGAGCGCGTCTTCGACGACATTCCAATTTATTCTCAGCTGTTGGCTGGCACGCTTTACGCCTCTCCTAGCCCCGCGCCAACTCTCCCTCACTCGTGGGGGGTGAGACGGGGACTTCGTCTCGCAAGGCGTTTCTTCGTCTTCCTACCTGGACGCCATCCCTCTGTTCCTTCCCTACTTTCATCTTCGACCGACATTCGACAACCCAGCCACCCAGCTACCCACCCACCTACCTCGGTCTTCTTCTTCTTTCCTTTTGCATCCGCCATTTCCTCTCCGCTGACTCTCGTTTTAATCAATAACGTATCTATTTTCCCTCGGACCCGCTCTTGCTATCGCGTTGCCGAAACGACGTGCACCCGACTGAAGGATTCTGTGACTTTGCGATGAAATGGCGGCTTTCTCGCGGCGATCTCCGATTTTCTGTTGATGGTCTTCTCGTTCGAGGAACTGGTGGATCAATCGAAATGTCTTTGATGCTGAATTTGATGCCTTGATGCTTCGATTTTGAATTACTCAATTTTTGGACAAACCTATCGCGTGCTGATTCGCTATCACCATTGCCAAATACAGGATCTTTGTATTTTATTGAGAAATGTTATTTTAGATTATAAAACGCGCCATCAGTTTAGATTATAAAAAATGCTGTCATTTTAGATTATAAAGAACGATGTTATTTTAGATTATAAAGAACGCTGTCATTTTAGATGATAGAAAACGATGTTATTTTAGATTATAAAAAATGCTGTCATTTTAGATTATAAAAAACCCTGTTATTTTAGATGATAAAAAACGCTGTTATTTTAGATTATAAAAAACCCTCTTATTTCAGATTATAAAAAACCCTGTTATTTTAGATTATAAAAAACCCTGTTATTTTAGATTATAAAAAACCCTCTTACTTCAGATTATAAAAAACGCTGTTTTTTTTACAATTAATAATTTTTTAAAATTTTAATTGAGGAGGTATAGAATAAAGGAACCCATCGCTAATGTGAAACATTTTTAACAGTTTTGTTTGACCGTATCTAGTGATGCACAATTATTGTCAATGTATCACAGTTTTGTTCGTACACATTTCGATTATTTTTGTTTAAACTGAAACTCTCTTGTTTTACGATTTATAATTTATTTACCATCGAAAATGTTTTTTATAATTTTAATTGAATCTCGTGCCACGCAATTATCGTCAATGTCCCATCATTTTGTCCATGCAGATTTCTATTAACTTTGTTAAAATGAAATTCGATTCTATTAAATGGTAATTTATATTTAGACAATGAGGTCGACACAACGAGTCAGACTCGTGACGAGAATTGTAGACAAGACCTATTAAACGTGAATCGTATTCATTTCACGCGTCGTCAATATTTAGACATGCAAACTGCTTTAAACTGCAATTCTAAAAGAATTGTATAGGAAACAGTTGACTTCATTTTAAGTATTCAAACAATAGATCTCATTAAATGTCACAAATTGGATTTGACCGAACATGTTCTATTTTGACATTGTACCTCTCAATTTTTTTTGAATAAGTTTCCGGTGAACGTATACGAATATTGTACCTTAATTGCAACGAACAAGAGTTGCATAAAAATGTATTTTCGTTTATAATGCGATTAACCTCGCATAATAACGACTCAGACTCGTGATGAAGATTTCAAACAATATTTTAGAACGAAATAAAATTCAATTCTTCCATGACCAACATTTAAACATAAATGTTCTTTTCTATTCTGTAAACTGATTGAGGACAAAGATTTTCAATCGTTGTAACCGTAAAGAAAATCGTACCAGAGGTTAACAAGTTGAAAATGTAATAATCTGAAAATGATAATAAAATTCTCCTGATGCTGTTTTCTTACAAATGCACAAAACCCACAGTCTAGGTATCAGTGTTGACGAAAAGGTCTCTAAACAAAAGATCCCTCTTAAATTGATGCTGTTTTCTCTATACAAGTACAAGTTCCAATGTTGTAATCGCAAAGAAAACTGTACGACAAAGGGTTGGCAAGTTGAAAATGGAATAATCTAAAAACAATAGCAATAAATCTCCCTAACACTAAACCTGCCGAGCCTGAAACGTAACTGGTACGTGTTCCCTTATAAAAATGACAAAATTGATTTTATTTAGACTTTGTGCAGAGCTTCCGTTGTAATGTGTGCTCCACTAATATTTCTTGTAAAATCATTTTTATAAGAATAATCGTAAAATAGTTAAACTGTTGCAGTTTTCTTGATACAAATGCACAGAGTCTAGTCGTCAGTGTGAACGTAAAAGTTACCAAACGAAATGTCCCCAAATTTTCCGGTGCAGACCACGTCGTTCCGTGTTCCTCCGCGGGGGATCGATGCTCCTTGAGCGCCTTGGACCTGTCCATTTATATTTTTCCTTCGTTATTCTCGGCCGGCGCTCCTTCGACTTCCACCGTTTCTGTTTCCCTATCTGCGCCTGCCGTTTCATCCGCTCCTTTTCATCGGCAAGGAGTTTCGTCGCTTTGACTCGGGGGTTTATTAGCGAGCTTTATCCACCAACTTCCCAATGGTCCGAGGAGTCCCGGAATAAAAGCCTCGTAGCTTCGAAACTTCTGCCGCGCACACACACACATACACACACATTTATCCAAAGAGCAAGAGGGAGAGAGAGAGAGTTCAGGCACAGATGGTCAAAGCTCGGAAGGAAAGAGGCGGAAGAGGGTAAACCGGAGAGAAAAGGGGCGAAAAGGAAGAGGAAGAAGGAGGCGAGGCATCGTCCCAGAAATGGGGGCGGAGGACAGAGAAGGTGGAGAACTGGATGGCAACTTCAAAGAACCATTCAGAGGTTCTCGAGTCTTTGAAATTTTTCCGTTAAAGGAGCTACAGGCGTCGATCGATTCTTCAGTAGACCCGGCTCGGGGGACAACAACGACGAATACGACAGGAACTACGAACGGGAGAAGCCGGTCGATATATCCTAGCTTATCAAAACAGCTTCGAAACCCCGGGCCCGCCCCCTCTTTCTCGTGGTCCGTGCACACTGCATCCCAACAGCCTTTGAAGAGAGCTTTGCTGTGCGTCACGATATGTTAACCACGGATAAAGTAAAGAGGCTCCGAGGAAACGCGAATAGTTGATACCGTGCGGCGCGTTTCATAAATCCGTCCGCGGAGTTTAATTTGCTCTGGCCCACGAAGAACGCCGCGGCACAAGAGACGTTGTTCTTCGTCACACAAAGTAATTAATAACGCAATCCTCCTCCCGCGGGCTCGGGACGACGGACCCGCCGAACACCGGAGTTCCTGTGCACGCTGCTCCACGGAGAGTGCTCTTCTTTCCCCGTCGAAAGTTTCGTCAAAGCGGGCCGCGCGAACTTGCCCGAAAATACAGATTTAAATTCAACAAGTACCTCGCCCTCGAAATCCGAACCATCGTCGACGAAATCTGGCTCTAGTTTACCGTGAGATCTTCGGTCACGGGGAGAATTGTACGGGCTCCTCGATGTCCGTGTAATTCAAACTTTCGGACCAGAAGAAACATCGCTATTGCCAGCGTCGCCACGTGAGGGGAGGCAGCGCGAATTCAGGGGAACCCCCTCTCCGTCAGAGACGTGACGCAGCACATGACCAGGTGGAAGCGCGGGGAATAGCGTCGTAGAAGGGGAAGGTAGTGTCAGGACACTATCAGCTATTTCATATTGCTCCTACTACTTTCATATTAACCCTAATCTGCCTAACCTCCTCCTACATTCGACTGGAGTTTGGCGGGGACGAACCTGGGGGGAGACTTGCTACACTACTTAACGTTAAACCTATCGAACTCTAAAAGCGATTAAAATGTTTTAGCTTATAAAAATGGCAAGTCTGTATTTATTTAGATCTATTGCAACTTTTACTAAAATATGTGTTGGATGACCAAAATTTATCGGATCAATTTCCATGTATGCAACTTCATAATTTCAATAATGACGAAATGAAAAATACAAAACCGGTCATTTGACTGACAGTGGCAGGTTTAGTGTTAAGCAGTAACAGCATCAGTTTAAAGAGATTTATTGTTACTATTTTCCTATTGAATTTTCAAGTTGTCCTTGTACGATTTTCTTCACTGCTACAATGATTGGAACTAGGGAAATTTTGTCTGGGGACTTCTCCGTCTACATTGATGCCTCGACTCTGTGGGTTCTGTATATTTGTAGGAAAACAGCATGATTTTTTAAATGTTAAAGTACAATTTTTATTTTATAATCTTATAGCTGGCGTCAAGACGAATCCAACGACTTACTTATTTGTGACCGTGAGCCCATAAATAACGCTACAATATTTTATTTCCGTTTTTCAGCGAAATACCCCACTGTGCGTTGTAACGTTAATAGAGTTCTTGTAGCTAGAGTCGTAGGTGCGTGCAGCATTCCTCGTGTTCATCTATTTCTGGCATTATCCTGGAACACGAGGGGTGGCTGTCTCATCAATATGTATGAAGGAAGGGAACAATAAAGAGTATTTCCGGTCGGGCGCGAATCGACGAATGCGTGCCGAGGGTGGAAGAGACTGTTGCGGAGGTGGGTGGTGGTGGTGCATAGAAAAGACGCCGAAGACGCGACGGCGACGCGCGGCAAAATAACGCATAAATCACGGGAGCGAGCGGGTTTATTAGAACGCGGAAACAAGTAGCGGCGGCGCAGCCGCGGGCGAATTCGGTTGTTAAGATTTCGTACGTCAGCCGAGGCTGAATAATTCAGCCCCGAAAACAAACGATCTTAGGAAGCGGAGCAATATATCGCTCCGAAGGCGGGATAGACGAGTCCCGTGTACACGTCGCAGCTGGCTGCATTGTGCGCGAAAGTAATCATGCTAATGTATTCTCGCTCGGATGTCGCGCCGCCGTCGCCGCCGTCGACGGGGGACACCGGCGAAGTTTATTCTTAAACACGATTAGCAATCTCGAAGACTCTCCTCGGACCGGGCCGGTCGACGAGAGACCGGATCCTTTCGAAAAGAGGGAAGTAAACCGAGCCCTACGAAGCGCCCTTTAATCTAACAGCTCGCAAACATGGGATCAACCATTCACGAACGAGATACCTCTCTCGGCGGACCGTCTTCAGCCTTCCGGCAGTCTGAAATTTTCACGCGACCAGCCATGCGTTGGATTTTAAACATCTTCTCATTTCCATCCGCGAGGCGTTGAAGGAGGTAGAACAAAAGGGCGCCCACGTCTATGTCAACATTTCGAGAACTTGCTCAAACAACTTATCCTGTCGAGTCCCAACCAGGGTTGCCATCTATAGAATCGCCGACCCAGCACGAATCACAAACTCCCCGGACTTTTCCGTCCGAAACCCGGACATTTTTAACTACTTTCTCAGTTTGATATCAAATTTCATCGCAATGTCGCTTGTGGTTCAGGAATTATCGTAAAATGTCACCAGATTTCTCGATCACTGTGTGCGGCCATTTTTTAATTTTAATTTCGACAATTTTAAAGTGCTGTTTTTTTTAATACCGGACCGTAAAGGGGACACTTGGGACTGCATCTTCATTTTTTCCAAATTTTTAAACAGTTCTCTGCATTTGTTTAAAATAATTGCAAAATGGATGGCGAAAACAACATTTTTTTTCAAATGACAACATTTTTTTTCAAATGACAACATTTTTTTTCAAATGACAACATTTTTAGTAGATACTCTTATGTTTTCACTATAAGCCTGTAAAAGCTCATTCTCATCGGTTTGATAGTTCTCGTAAATTAATGAAAAAAGGGTGACACTTTTTTTTACCCGTCCGCAAAATCAACAATTTTCAAGATATTTTCACAGATCACTAAAGACTAGAACATATACAAACTTGAACAAAATTCGAAACTGTACTCCAAAGAGTGATATCGAAAAATCCGGACCCTTAATGAAAATTCCTCCGGAAATCCCCGGACACACTGTAAAGTAGGACAAATCCCAATGGCAACCCTAGTCCCAACGTATCTCCAAGTAGCTCCCTGTCCAGCCGGTACATAAATAGTTCCTTCAAATTATAATTCAACGTCAGACATAAGTAGACTGCGGGTTCTACGCATTGGTAATAAAAATGAGTGGGTGAAATGCAAAACAGAAGAAAAATTTAAACAACTTGTCTATGTAGCTTCTGTAACTTAAAAATAATGCAGACGTTGGCTAAACCTCACCTTAAGGAACCAAAAATTTTGTTCGTTTATTATTCAATCCCGTAGATTTTGGCGAGGAAATGCCAAAAATCAAAGTCCCAACGTTAGGAATTCGCTGGTTCAGAAGTTATGCGTATTTAAAGTTGAACGATTTTGGTTGTTTTTGATCCGATGGGTGGAAGTCGCTAAGTGGCATCTTTGTCACGAATCAAATCTAATCATTGCTCATAAACAGACTGCGGATCTGTATGCAGAACAAAAATTGTCTGCATCGATTGCAACAAATAGAAACAAAATGGAATGTTACCTCTCCCTTAATGATGTAATTTACGTTTTCAATTTCTTGCAATGCGTAAGGATTCGCAGTCTGCTTACAAAACATCTAAGTAGCTAAAGGAAGCATAACGATTCCTTTGCATTGAAAGCACACAACCCTTTCTCGCTGCTCGCTCCAAATACCTAGTTAGGTAAAAGAAGCATTGACGATTTTATCACAGCAAAGCTGCCACCCTTTTCTCAAACGGGACTCGTCACCTATAGACTGTAGTAACCACATAGCAACTGTCGCAGCTTATTTCCGAGGCCACCCTGCTAGTTAAGAAAGAAAGAAGTAACCTATTTACGAAGAAAGGGTCACGAATTAATTTGTACACCCAACAGTCTCACCGAAAAGAGAAAAAGCTGCCTTTCAGCCACTCCGTGCTACACAGCCCGCCATCCCACCAGCCACGATATTAACCCACGCTCCCCAAGCAAGTCTTCGTCGACGACGTCAAAACGTTCCCAAAGAAACGCCCAAAATCGTACCGGGTGGTAGACATCCGTTGCGGAGCTCTTCGCTTCAGACGGCAGAGCATCGCCGGGGAGTGCTCAGGTGTATGAAAATAGGCCAGCCATTCGCGTAGGTGGACCGAAGGGAAAGCTTTTAAAAGGATCCGCGTAAAAGGGGGTGACGCGGTAACGAGCATCGTGGCGTACGCGTAATCTCGCATTCGACTCGTCGCGGTGGTCGTCGTTGTTAACGTCACGCTCGCCCGTCATCAATGGCTTCAACGAGAAGGGAAGAGGAATCTGGGACAGGTAGATTTTCATGCGAGCTTTTTAACGTCGCGTAGGCCTGGCTAGCCTAACCTTCCCGTCGCCTCTTTAATTTCTTCCCCGTGAAACGAATCCTCGGCGTGACGGGGCACACAGAGCTACGTCGCGTCCCAAGTCCCGAAAGCCCGCGCGGATAATGCCCGGGAGAAGAGGGGACACGCCGAGGGATTCCATCTTAAACGCGGTTAGCGCTGCGACGCGCCCGCGATTCTGCGAGAAGAGGGTGCCGCGGAAAGCGAGCGCGAAAACGCTGGGAAATATAGGGAGTGGAGAGGAGAGCCCGGGCATTTTCATTGAAGAGGCACGGAGGGAAACGGAAGACCGACACGGAAGCCGCGGGGGGCGGACGGGTATGCGGCAACAGAGAAGAGAGCGTGCGTTCCAGATTTCTAAAGGCGTTCAATGATATTTCCGAAGAGAAGGAACGAAGGAGAGGGCTCCGGATGGCCGCAATGAAGTTGGATTTAGCTGGAGGCTGGATGGCGAACCGGGTCGCAGAGAGCTCGAAGACGTGCTTGTGTGCTACCACCTCTCGCTCTCTCTCTCTATCCACTCTTCCCTACTCCATTGCTCCCTTTGTCGCTCCCGCTGTCTTTGTCTTTTCGCGACACGCGTGTGTCTACGCGAGGGCTGCTGATCGTGCCAGCGTACCTGTGTTATACGGCTCGAAGTTTGTCTCTGGATGTGTGTCTGTCACAGTCGGATTAAACGCGGACGTATGCGTTCGGAGAGATGTAGAAGATAATGCGCTTCTGTGCTGCAAGAAAGAGCCCACGGGAAAAGCAAGACGATCCGTCTTGGATAGTCGGACGGATACCGGAATCATCTCTGTCGAATGCATTACGGAATAGCGGGTGAGCGTACGATGTTGATGAGAACTGGTGGCAGTGTTTGTTATTGAGCTGCGGATCTGATGCATTTATGATGACACGTCTTGTAAATAAGGAGAAGATCGCTAGCCCATAGACGACTGCTACCGAGGCGGCAAAGAGTCCTAGCAAATGATGGTAGCTACTTGATCCAGGGGTGACCAACTTCTTCTCCGCCGGGAGCCAGAGCCCCCACAACAAATGCCACGATGCTCCCACTCTGGATGAGAGCAGCTCTTCCATTTTCGACATGGCCCGCGTGCTAGAATGATGGGCATGATTCCCCACTTGATACTTCGCCTAAGCCGGGGAGAAGAGTGGGACTGGGAGCCACGACCCTATTTATGACGACTGTAAATAGTATGATGTCTTGTAAATAAGAAGGTCGCTAGCCCCCTTCTTTTCGAGTTGTTCGCTCGACGTCTCGCTTATTGTTAGTGCCAGAACGATAGGGTTGCCTCCTAGACGATTGCTACCGGGGTGGCAGAGTCCTAGCAAATGATGGTAGCTACTTGATCCAGGGGTGACCAACTTCTTCTCCGCCGGGAGCCAGAGCCCCCACAACAAATGCAACGACGCTCCCACTCTGGACGAGAGCAGTTCTCCCATTTTCGACCTGGCCCGTGCGCCAGAGTGATGGGCATGATACTTCCCACTTGATACTTCCACCTCAGTTCAGCAACCAAACAGGAGGACTGGGAGCCAAAACCCAACGCAATGACCCAATACTTCACCAATATCAATGTCTATCGAAACACCCATCACTTCCCAAAGCAATCCTGCTTCAATGGCTATCGCCAAGCAATTCGTCCGGAATCCTTCACGATCACAGTTTTCTTTACATTTCGATTCCTGTTGGCCTCTCGGTTGACCGGACTCGTGACCATTCGCTCGAACACCGGGCTCTGCATGTTTCAGTCGGCCGCCCGGGTCGGCTCGCGGACAGAAAATGAATATTTAAATGCGGAACGAGCTGTTCCTTCCCGGTACGCCGGGTACTATCGGCGAAAACGGTGCGGATCCTTCGGAACAGGCCGATGTTCCATCCGAATTCCCCGATAATTATTCTATCGCGGCAATTCATGGACGGACTTCGGGGCCGATCACCGATGCAAATTTCGGAGATTCCGTGGCAGGGCGCGGGGGGGAACCCGAGAGTAGATCGATCTACGTGTGCCCGATTGCCGGGGCCGTTTCCGACGGCGACGGACAGAGGACAGAGAGGCAGCCGGGCGCTGCTATGACTCGTGAGAGTCACCGATTGGCCGGTCACGTAGTACGAACGTTAATTACGCTTCGGTCCCTGACTAAGAGGGAACTTTGTTCCCGCGGGATTAGACCTCGGCGAATTCCGGAATCATGCGGCGGTTCCAGCGGTGTTAACATCGGGACGCCGGATACATACAGATCAGCCAGGACACGCTGGTTCACGTTGCATCTCTCCCGTGTCGTCCCTTCTTTCGAGGTCAGTTAAAGGTCCATCCTATGGGACCATCGCCGACGGTAATCCGCGCGTTTACCACCCGTTGCCGTGCTCTGCTTTTACCCGCGTAATCACCAACCTTGGCTAATCGAAATTTCTTACCGTCGCGACGGGCCAACTACGAATGAAATCCTGAGGAATCCCCCGTGAGGCGGGAGACAGAGCCGTTCTGTTAACGCTCCGAGCATGTCCTAGGCCAAGCTACGTCGCACTTTAAGGGGGCAGACTCGTTTTTCCAGCATTGTCGTCTCTCGTTTTCCACGATAATGCAAAGATGGGGTTTTTCAGTAGCGCTGGATAAAAAATCGTCCTCAGAAGTCCTATTTTTACGTTCGCGAGGAGTAATTTGTATCACACCCTGTAGAATGGAATAGAATATGGTTTTTGAAACTTTAAAGTCGTTTTCTAATCTACGAGAACGGTAGTTCACACACGAGATCCATAGTTCCTTTGTTCGTCGCGACGAGATCTATAGGCTGCGATTAGAAAGTTTTCACCTTGACAAATGTGTCAAGATCCAGCTCCAGAGGTGCACAATCAGGCTACAGTGATCACTGTACAGTATTTAACCATTCCAACTCTTTTTGGCTGCTAAATCACATGTTTTTCAATGTGAACAACCATGTAAAGTTACATTCTCTTTGTGTCTCAAACCATCAAAGTCCTACTTTAGGTGTCTCGAATGCTTTGACATGAAAAGCTACACTAAAGGCTACCACACTCTAGGCTACATTACACTAAACCACATTACATAAATATTGTGATTTTTGTAAAATAGTGTAAAAGCTTTTAGTGCTTGGTAGATGAAGTGCAAAATAAAATATTTCATCAGCTTCTCCCCTTTCGCTGTTTGCAAACCTTCTGTGTTGATTAGTAGGCTACTTGTTGGCTGATAGCTCACGGAACGTCGAGGAGCAGCATGGGAGCGAGGAGATTGAGAGAGAAAGGAAAGGCGTGCTAATCGCGCATCGAATGAGAGAAACGAGAACCAGTTAGCTGCGATAGATCTCGTTCGACGCGTGAGATTTAATTACCTCGGGTCTTAGTTCCGCAATTTACTGTTATAAATAATGTACAGGGAACAAAGAAGAAGTAATAGAACCAGAGGAAACGTCGAACGAATTATGGCCTCCATAAAGCAACGGGTCCGTTCTCTCTTACTATATGGCAACCGTAACGTTTAACTTTCGATTATCCTTTCTGATATATTGACGCCATCTTACAGCTAAAACGTACGATCGCAGACTGTTAAAAAGTGCTTTCGTGATTCCGTAAGGGGAACGTGGTACTGAATTAGTTCAGCGTGATTTAACCCTTATATTTTGTTCGCCTAATTGCTGATATTGTTTCTGTAAAACTGTATAAAAATAATATAATTTAATTACACTATTATAAAGCATTACACTATTTGGAGAAGACTAGTATAAAATTTGTTTAACATCTTGTATAAGACAGTGTGAAGATCCAAATATTTTATTCAAATATAAATGTGAGTGTAGTGTATTAGGAAACAATATAACATTTGTTTAAAAGCTTGTATAAGACAGTTGTAAGGTCCAATTATTTTATTTAAATTGAGTATAGATATAAACTGAGACTGTAAGATGTATATAAATTGGGAAACTCTAAAACTAAATTTGATTTAACGATAAATGACATTGCGAAGTAGTAATTACGTCTAAAAGGAAATTGTTAAATATTAACTTTACAATTCGCGAAGGAATGGAAAAGCACTATACAGACATGGAACGAATTCTATAAATACAGAAATAAGAGAATTTTATGGCAATCTATTAGAAATTGTAGTGGACGAATGCATCAAGTACTTATATTAACTTTGGCCTCAATCAATATTAAATTACTGTAGAATACATACGTTGCTTTGCTCACTCAGTTCTTCTCGGATTCTTTAAGTGATTAAAGAGGTCTTAAAAATACTTCAATTTACAAAATTACTGCCCTCCCTATCCACTCTGTGTATATAACTTATCGTTATTATAATAAGTAGCGCGATAGAAATTTCCTGTGAATAATTTTTTCTCGGTTCTACATACATTAAACGTTTTACAATATTATATTTAATTTAGAATTTTAATTCGAAGATTTTTAATTCCCTTCATCCTTGTATTTTCTTAAAACCACTGTATATATTATTTCAAATATTATGTGTCCCATGATTGTGCATTCTTTATACTGTCTTCCCTCGCATAGTGTTACTACCTCTGTTATTGTGATGTTAGTATGTGATATTATACTATGATGTTAAAATTAACCCTTTGCACTCCGCTGTCCCCTCTCAGGGACATTCAAGTTTATTAGTGATTACGAGGAATTGAGTTATTTCAGCGCAACTTTTTCAGACATGCATGTTTCGGTCGGTACGAGGTCGGTGAGATATGTAATTACAAATAAACAAGTCCACATCTGGAGGAAAAGATTCTGTAAATTTAAAGGGTCTGTAAATGTTCGTTTCTGCCGTAAAGTGGCGCTGAGTAGCTGATAGCCAACGTCCAGAATCGTTCGGAGTGCAAAGGGTTAATAAAAGGTTTATTCGTTTAAAATGTGATAAACAAAAAACTGTTTGTTACTGTATTCCAGATATATTAGGTCGTCCCAAAAGTTCCTTCCGGAATGTGTTCCTTTAATGTTGCTAAATAAATACGAACAATGCGATAATCTTTATGTTGATGTTTTAGTACTTCCTACCATGAATTTGCATTATGTGCATGAATCGAAAACCAACTTTCGGGTCAACCAATATTTATTTAGCAATATTAAAAGAATACATTTCAGAAGAAACTTTTGGGACAACCTAATATATATTCTATAATATGTTGGTCGTATATTTCGAATTCTAATCCGCAGTAATTAGTACACGGCTCTTTTTCGTCCGCAATAATACGTACAAAATGATATCGATATTGTTTTTAATATTTTCTGATGTTGTATTAGGTTTCGTGGGCGACCAATTTATTTTTGCATTCAGAACAAACATCGTTCTTCAACAAGATGCTTGCACGTATTTTCATTTAATGATAAATTAGGAATAGATTAAGAATGTTACCGCAGTAATCGGTACAGTTACCGTAGTCATTAAAAGTGGCGCTGTGGTCAATCCGTCATCCGTATTAAACCAGACATTTGCTCGTTCCGCCATCTAAAAGTGTAAATTTGTACAAACATGCGCAATTGAGTGACGAACGAGACGCTTCCAGCGTCTATTTATTTAGCAGCTATTTATCTGGCGGTAACTGCGCCGCAATGTGTCCCTGTGATCTGCTCGAGGGTTAATCCGTTACAAGCGAGGGAACATTATCGCGGTAAATGTCTGCAGAATGGCGGCTCGAACCAACACGGTGCTCGTCGTAAACTTGATTTTAGGGGCTCTAATAAAATCGGTAGTTTCAACCGGCGGTTTTAAAAAGCCGGTAATTTGTACGCGTGGCGCGTATCGGAAGAATTCGAACGGTTTATAAGCGAAACGGATCGCGAGAAGGGATCAGGATAATTGCGTAATTTATCCGACGAAGCCCCAGCGGTGAGCCGGCAATGGAATCCGAAAATAAATTCCGCCGTTCGCTGGTCCGAAGTAAATTAAGCGACCCGTGCTCGATTTAGACGCGAGTTAATTTACCTCTGACGCGACGCGACGCAGCGCACCGTCGATTCGACGGTGACGATACAAGCGCGACGTACCGCGGAAACGTGCGAATGCGCGCGATGGAAATCGCGTGTTTACTCTAAATCGTGAACGCTTTGAAGTCATGAATACGTAACTCGCGCGCAGCCTTCAGGCACTAGATGTTCGAATTAGGCTCGGTTCGAGAAAGCGACGCCGTCAGCAATGAGACCTAATTGCATAATTTATACAGTATAACACGCCCCCCATCGGCGAACGTCGCGCGTCCCCCGAACGCCGTTTCGATCCAAGGGGTTCCCAAAGGCCCTCGGAAACGGGGGGCCCGTTCCGAAAATGTTAGAAACCGGGAACACTTTTCTCAATTGTTAATTCCTGCAATTTTTGTTTGAAACAATTGCGTGAGAAAAGTATATTAGATTATTGTTCGAATCTCACTCTTTACACACCGTAATTGTAATTTTGCTCCTTATTTTTTTCCATTCTACAGGGTGCTCCAAAAATGTTCCACTTGAAAGGGGTTCCTGAAGTGATTCGAAGTAACTTTATCCTTTACGAAAATGTTCCTTTGGCTCTGTTCAGGAGTTGTAAATAAAAATCAGGGACCAATATTTTGTCATTGTATCTGTATTATATTATTTTTTATAATAGGAAAAAAGATCAGAGGAAAAGAGAGAATTTTCTCAAGGTCACCTTCATCGAGATTGGAAGGTCATCGAAGTTTTTTTAAGTGGGACTAGATATTTTTATTCGAACAGTCTTATAACTCGCAAGGAAATAAATTCGACCTTCGCGTGACCTTCAACGAGCAAATCATGTTTGTATGGGGAGGTTTGTATGTTTCATTAGAAAATATTGCCTTCTAAGATTATTGCTTTGATATGATGCTTGTAATCATATTTTAAACGACGAGAATAGTCACGAAAATAGTTGCTACAACAAATATTGTCTTCCTTATTTTTACACTTATTAGTAGACTGCGGATTTTATGCATTTATGGAAAAAATGGGCACGTGCAATTTAAAGCAGTGAACATGTTAAAAATATTTGAGGACATCAATGTATTAGTTCCAGCTTAATAGGACAATTAAAAGAAGAATACAATGTTTATTTGGCTCCTGTGTCCTGCAATCGATGCAAACATTTTTTATTTTGCAGGAAGATCCGCAATTAAAATAAAAAAGTTAAAAATCTACATACGTAGTAATTAATTATAAAGATGTTATTAGTCTGTAAAAGCCCTGCACTTACAATAATTTTCTACTAAGAGAGTCAACTTAAATGTCAGAAAGTTGAATAGTTCATCAGAACGAAATTCCTAAAAATAAAAAAAACGCATTCAAACCCAGAATATTTTCCTTAAACGGCACGGAACCGGTGCGGCGGAACTTTCCCGCGATCCCAATTACGCGAAATTAGTAATCCGCCGGAAAACAGTCGCCGAGAAAAACAGTACGAGGGAGTTCAGCCGTTCGGGTTAGGTGAACCTTTTAGCGGCTGCGTTGTCTCGTGCGATTTACGAATATTCTCGTTGGACGCCTCGCGAAATTTTTTCGCGCGATGCTGCCTGAAATGTTAAACGCCCACGCGCGTTTTTCATCTGCATCGCGTCGTTGGGGGAAGCGAGAAACGACGATAAACTGAGTGGGGAAATGAAAATGGGGAGAACTCGGCGCTTGACCGGCCCGTATATTCAACTTTCTCTGCGAGAGCCTGCTCGGGTGCAACTTCCAAATTGTGCGACGAGACATTTGGGGTGTATTTTCCATTCTGGAAAAATATCATCAGCACCGCGCATTGCAACAATTTTATACAAAATCAGAGACTGATCACTTTCACGAAAACGCGAAAAAGGAATTTGTATGCATTTTTCGACATTATGAAGTTAATTAGCGAGGTTGAAAAAATTATTTTACAACAGCCCAATCCTTTCTGTATAAAACAAAGGGAAATGTAGCTCAATCGGGCAAACAGTCCCCGAGATAAAAAATTCGTAAGTGAAGTCGGTTTTCGTCAAAATGGGCAAAAATTAGTTGCAAACATTGGAAGCTTGTAATTTCTAAATAAAGTCAAAATCGGCAAAATGGTGACTTAAACCCATCCCCATAATTTATAAAATCGCCGATGGTGACGTCACAAGGTGATCGATTTGGCAAAGAGATCGCATATTCAAAAAAAATCAAACCGAAACGTGTGAACGTTTGGAGATCTGCATATCCCTGGTGTATACGACATCTTAAAAATCTAATGGACTCATTTTACTCGCTCGTTCGAGTTACAATAAAACTTTTCATGGCGGAAACTAAAATTATATTGAATTGTAAAAACTTTTTACTGACTTTATCCGTTTAGAGCAAAAGAAGGAATAAAAAATTGAAATTCGCTATTTAAGGGGTCTCCTAAGGAATCACCCCTTCCGAGTACAACAGTTTTGAGACAGCCTGTATTTATACAGGTTTTTCAGTAATCCTAGAATGTAGAACTCCTTGATTATTAGACTAGAGCTTTTGAAAAGTTTTAAAAAATGCTGAAATTGAATATGATTTTTATTTACTTCAGATCTACAAAGGCTGCTATCACTGAAAATAACATGCTATTTACTCCACGTTCTCAAATTACGTCTACAAAAATTTCGCATTGCATAAACATCTAAAAGTGTATCGTTTTAATATTCCAAACTAATGCAATAAAGGATGTGCTTGTTCGTACTGTTTGTTTACTGAAAATTAAAGAAAACGAGTTAATGCCCCATCGCGATTTTACGTTGTTTTCCTCTCCTAAAAAGAAACCACAAAGTATTTCTCATGCTTCCAACTGAGAGTACCCTCGTTTCAGTGGAACAAGGAAAGATTAGTCAGACCGTTCTCCGTGGCCTCGTACAAGGCGTTCGCGGAACGGCGCGGCACTAAAAAATTTACGTGTCGATTTAACTGTCCGTAGGAGTGACATTTTTCCCTGGAAATTAATCTGTGATCAGCACCGGTGCGAATTGTCTTATTCTGTGAGGGCGGAACGGATTCGCGTGTTTTTCCCCATCCGTTTCCACGCGGCGTAATAAATAAATGGATTTTTTGGTGCGCGGAACGATGACCGTTAACGGCGTTTCGTCCATTTGCGTCTCTCGTTCCGAGGAAAATGTGTCGTATAGCTGTCTCAGAATCTCAGTTTACGACGCTGGCAGTGCCGGGTAATAAAAGCGACTTCGGAACGACCCGGTCGTATACTTCATTTACGTAGCAACAAATTCGGAATTAAAAACTTTTCGGAATCTGCCGGAGAATCTTGTCCCGCGCATTGTGAACAACCATAAAACTATTTCCCGAAGATCGTCGAAACATTGATCACACCGAAAGAGAAGCATGATCACGCCGTAAAAGTAAGAGAGAAAGAGAGAGAGAGAGAGAGAGAGAGAGAGAGCCCGCGGTGGCACAGTGTACATCCCGGAGCAAACTTCTTGATGGCGTCTCTTGAATCATAACAATCCACCTCATAAATTCCCTTAAACTAGAAGAAAGTGTACTTTCGTCTGCATAAATCGATCCCCATTTCACTCAAGGAAACTTACCGCGACCACCGACGAACGCGTACTATCGTAGATTGAATCTTCCGCGGCGAACGCGAGATCACTTCTGATTACACAAGAACTCTTTCCTTTTTCCCGATCTGTCATTGTTCCTGCTTTATGTGTCTTCCACAGGGTGTCCCTAAAACGTTGTACTTGAAAGGGGCGGCTTCTGAGATCGTTTCAAGTAGCTTTTGCCTTTACGAGAACGTTCTTCGAGGTTTTGTTCAGGAGTTATTAACGTAAGACACGAACCAGAGTTTAGACCAATATGGCTGACGTGTTTTTCCGTTAATAACTATTCAACGAAGCCGCGAAGAACACATTGGTAAAGCAACAAATTACTCCAAATGATCTAAGGGACATCTTGGGACATTTTTGAAAAACCACGTCGACTGTCTTCAACATTATATTCTAGCATTTTCTGAAAATTTTCATCTACTATAAATGCAAGAAGATCCGCAGTCTAGTAATAAAGGAGTTCTACCTTTTAGAATTACTGAAAAACCACGTTGTTATTACGTGTACGTACGAATCCACGTACCTATAGCACTTCTGTCTTCCAAGGTCATCCAAGGTCATTTAGTGTGAAACTCAAATCTAGACACCCTCTATAATTAGTGACGTTTAGGACCATTCGCTGCTTTATTTACCAATTTTTAAAACATATTTTCGAAGGTACTTCTCGTAGACACATTAACTCTTGGCACTCGAAAAAATCGCTGTACCATTATTCAAAATACTGTCTGCATTATTAAATATATCGGTGTCTAATCGATTACCAAACAGTTAGGTATTACATGAGGTACTATACTAATTTGATATCTATAAAATTTAAAAAATCATACGCAATGGAAATATTCTAGGTCGGAAGAAATATACACCTATAATTTTCGAGTTAAAATAACTCCGAGTGCAAAAGGTTAATCTGTCTCTTGTTCACAATGCCAGAATTATTGGATTTATGGCAAAATGAGTATGTGCAATTTAAAGCAGTGGACAGATTAAGAGGATTGGCTGCTCTTTACTTTACTGGAGTCAAAATTTGTGCTACTTTCTCCTACGAATTATGATGTGTATTTGGTATGCAATCCAGTAGATTTGTACCCGGCGCGAATGCAGATCGAAGTTTCGAATCTCTAGGATCAATCGTTGAGAAGTTATAGTAGCTTAAAGTTGAGCATATTTCCAGTTTCTTGTACTGCTGTCAAAAATGCTCAACTTTAAGCGACCATAACTCCTCAACTATTGATCCTATAGGATCGAAACTTCGATCTGCATTCGCGCCGGGTACAAATCTACTGGATTACATACCAAATACATCATAACTCGTTTCAGCTAATTAATATCGTTAGAGACGAAATTACATTTCTATTCGGCTCCAATGTTGTACAATCTATGAAGACAATTTTTATTTTGCACAAAGATTCGCAATGGTCCAGCATCCTAGGGATAGCTGCAAAGTAGCATAACGTCCGCCCATCGACGTGACCAACAGTGACTATCCGAAACTGTGACATCTGCGGGACCAGTGGAACGCGGCACTTGAGGAGACAGCGTTGTACGGCATCGCATTGGTCCCGAAATAATTGGATTGTCGTTGGTTTTCATTCACGCGGATGTATCGGTGCGGTTTCCGGCGAGTGCGAGAGCCACGGGAGGCCAATGTGTACGAAGGGGGTGTGTAGATCAGGGGAGGATAGAGAGCGGGGGTGGGAGCGTGACAACGACATCGTATTCGAGACGGTGTAGCCTCGGAGCAAAGATAGAGACGGTACCGGTAAAAGGAAGAAGCATTGCTCGGGACAGCCCCGAAGAGGGTGGATGGTCGAAGAGACGTCGAGGGGTTGAAGGGGGAAGAGTAGGCGGCCGGAAATGCTTGGGGGTGGTGTTACAGGTGCCGAGGTGCGAGTGCTCGCACGGGGCAGGCTAACGGTAACGCTCGTCGAACGGAATATAGAGTAGGTAGCGAAGTACGTAGGTCTAAGGGAAGGGTTTGCACGAGAGACCCACAAGTGGCATGCCTCGACAGCGAGCGTGTGTGCTCGCTCCGATACTGCTCGGTCTCTACCCTCCCCCTCCTTTTCTCCTCTCTATCCATCCGTCTATCTGTCTCGGTCCCCTGCTCTCGGTAAACATTGTAGTATCCTTTGAGCCCCGCCGATACCGGCGTACGACGCGTCGTCGATGTACAACGTTTCTCTTTATAGACATTTTCCGGAGTGGCGTTTACGTGGCCAGACCGGGCCGCCGCCTCGAGACGACACGCGTGCACGACCAGCCACTGGGAAACGCAAGCCTGCGTGAAAACTCCTCGAACGGTCCCGTTCGATTTGGCAGGATCGCCTAAGACCCAGACCCCTGCCATTCCGTGACGCTTCGCCGAGGTCGACTTTGCTCCCATTTGCCCCATCTCTATACCGATCTTTAGCGATCTACTAGGCGAATCATGCGACTCGCAAACATCACATAAGTTTTAACCCTTCAGGGACGACGGTCGACTGCCAATTTGCTTCTATGTTACATTAATCGCTTGACGAACCAACCGTTTAACCCCTAGATCAGTGGTTCTTAACCTTTCTGATGTCAGGGAACACTTTTGATTGTATGAAAAATTTGCGCAACACCAAAATTAATGATCCAGAAAACAAACAAAAACATCCGGCGTAGAAATAAATATATTTTAGGAAATCTATTTCGCAGAATTTCGCGGAACACTGGTAAAAAGCTGGCAGAACACCGGTTAAGAACCAGTGCCCTAGATCCTGACACCAGTACGATGCACTGATTCTGAAGAATATTTCGAAATTGGTTACACAACGTCGAATTGTTACAACTTTTGTTCGTTCTCTAGATCATGAAGGTAGCCAGGAGACAAGAACAGGAGTGGTAGAGATCCGAAGAGATATGAGCACTGGAGTAATGCGAATAGCGGGTCGCTGTTAGGTTTTTTTAGTGGGTATGGGCCCGGTATAGTTTGTGAGTATCGTGTCGAGCCCCACACTTTCATTTTTTCCTAACAGTACTTAATTATGAAGGTAGCCAGGCAAAACATCAAAAAGTATAAATCAGAGGTTCCCAACCCATTTCCTACATAAATTTCCATTTTAAAAGAACGAGAGAGAGAGAGAGAGATTTTCTACATTTTTCTCTATAATATACAGTGTACAGCATAATTATAATACTAATAATTGCACGTAGAGATCTTAAAGATAACAATTCGACTAGGAATATGAACGAAAAATTAGAAAAAAGTGGTTTATTAGACTTATGTGTTTTTTGTAAGGAACCATGTAATTTTGGGAGCAAAGTCATTTGAGATGTGCAAAGGTTAATGTGCACAAGGATGTGCAGGGTTAACTCACCATGTGTTCTCCTATTTCTGGCGCTCTCTGTCCCTCCGCTTGGAGACGTGAACATTCATAGCCGGATAAAATGCATGATTTATCGGTCGTTTTTATTTCACGGTTTTTACAGAGATGTAATGCGGATATCCCCGGTGAATATCCTACGCCTATACTGATCGAGATACCTTGCTCTGAGCAAACATCTCCCTTTGATCCAGACATCGCAATCCTCCTGTAGTGGATTCCCATCGTTCGACTCCCGATGGAGCCGCCTCCAATTTACCTTTCAATTGCGAGAGGTTTTATTCTTAGCTCGATTTTTTTTTTTAATAAATTTTCAAACCTTCTCTGTCGCTCATGGTCCAACTTGACATTTTAACCCTTAGCACTCGAGTGGTGACCCTGAGGCGCCACCAAAAGTTGCTCTACATATAGGCAATTACTGAATTCCATAGAAATTAGAAACTCTGAGAATTCTATTGAGAAATAAGGCTAATAAACGAAGATGTCAACAATTTTAAATATACGTAACACTGTTTTTAGTTACGAACGACGTAAGCTTCATCAAGTTGTGCTTACTCAAAGATTAAATGGAAAATGGTTTGGGTTAGATCTTTGAACATGTTTAACTTTTGAACCAGTGCATTCCTAACATTAAAACATTGATTTGTTTTATTTTCTCGTCGAAACATTCAGGACTATTATAAAAACAGTTCAAAATTTTTGGTCCCGTATGGTCAAGTTTAGTCTACAAAATATTTATAAGTAGACTGCGGATCTTTATGCAATTATGGCTTTCGAAGATTTTTAAAAAATGTTAAGATATTAAATACCACAGAATTTAGTACGGTTTTAATTTACTTCAGATCTAAAATGGCTACTACCACAAAATTCGTCCAAAAAAATTGCGAATTGGATAAACATCTGCAGTTTATTTATAAGCCATCGAATAAAATTCTTGGGGTTCTACGGGAGAATTCGTATTTCAACTATTTTAAAGTTATGCACAACAAACTAGATATGATAGTGGGTATAGTTGATTTGGAATGCTATAAAATAACCACAATCGAGGAATCCTCGACATTCGAAATAATAATAACTGAGATCTACAGGGCGATATTTGATTAGTGTTTTAGGTGCCGATGCTTCCTAAATTTCGTCTATTTCCAGGAGTATACCTTTATCTCTGATCGATTGTTACCTTTAACATATCCAGGTAACCTCAAAACGTCGTTATTTTAGAAATCAATCGTTTATTGGGGCAAATGCATTGAACACTTCGAAGCAATGTATTTTTATGCACAGAGCCCAGTAACAATGCATTTAAAACAAAATACATCCAGGTGAAAAGATCAACAAGATATTTTCTGGCATCGTATTCTACTCATCACAAGGAGGAAAAATATACAAAGAACCAATCGATCAAAACTAAATCGTTCTCTTAAAAAAATTACGAGAAAATTTTTTCATTATCAAACTGATTTTTCTTCTGCATGTATAAAAACTTTTATTTATATTTAAAGAATATAACGAAGACAAAACCTGAAGAAGAACAGGGAATATTTTCAATTGCGTTGTATTAATAACAGCAAGCCTCGGTTTTAAATCCTAAACAAACCCAAGAGATTAATAACTATAATAAATCATTAGAGATCTAGGCGTTACAATCTCCCAGCTTTATTGGAGCGTACAGATGTGGCGGATAAAACAAGTTGCGACTGTAAATACGGAACACAAGATATCAATCACGCTATTTGGCGACATTTTGTGTACAACGCCAAAAGAGAAATCTTGATTGATAAATTAAAAAAATATGAACAGTATCCACATCTGGATATCAAAATTTTTCTTGTCAGTTTTGACAGTCAAGCTCTAAAATGTACGACATTAAATTGAAACGTTAAATTAAACATATTACATATTATAAAATATAAACAACGATCAATATCTACATATAACGACATTGTACTTTCTAGATACACGATCTGGCGTAAAACATTAATAAATAAATGAATTATAATCTTTTTGTGTGTTGTCAAAATTAAGTTTCCTCGTGTTCTAATTCATGTAACTTTAATTATTTAATTAAAATAAACTTACATTTATAATTAACGTAATTATGCTTTTAAATAAACATTCATATGTAATTCAAAACTATTATCGAAGATGCAAATATGAATCAAGCAAATTGCATTCATCTGCACAGACCTTGAAGGTTCGAACGAGTCTACAAAACCGAAGTTCAACGCATGAAATTAACTGAGAAGCAATTCGAGGCAACAGTGCGCTCCATTTATATACAACGACCTATTAAGCAATAAATATAAATCGATATCGGATATAGGTGCCGGGCGTCAAGGTAATTCGACTTATAAAAACAATGAGAATTAACGATAATAACGGTCAGATATTTCTTTAATCGCGTGTTTTATCAGCGTTTCTTCTTTTTCTGGATCGGTCGGTGATAGGAAAAAATTCCGCGACATATCGTAAGCGATAGATCGAGTGTGCCTCTCGATCGCGTTTCTCTTTGCCCTAACGTAAACGTCATTTTGTCCTTTGACAGAGGCTCTCGCGCCGCCATCGCCGCCTCTGGCTCGTTAAAGGGCTCCTATCCGTTCTCCCTTGCTCTCGAGGGCTTTCGAACACTTTTATCCGGCGAGACGCGGCCACAATCGTTCCTTTCTGCGCGGACGATGGAATCATAAAACCCGATCGTCGACCGCGTAATCAAGCTTCCGCGAGAACGACTGGGAATATCGACGATAATCGACAACCGATCGCGCCACCGCCGCCAACTCTCGTATCACACCTCTTCTCGATTTCCTCCATTCACTGAAATAAACGCGTTAATTCGTTCCCGCGAACGACGAGACTCGCTCGCCGTTTCCATCTACAGTTTACGCTCGAACACACCTCTCCCCACCCATCCACACCCCAGACTATCTTATGAAACGGTTGTCGGTATCGCTACACACTACTATTCGATACAATGTTCCGCTCAATGGAAATTGCGCCTTCGCGGAATAGAGAAATGTACCCATTACTGCGGGTGTACGATTCACTGCGGTATCTTTTGCAATGAGATTCAAATACCTGACAATAAAGTACAATCCAATGAGAATGTAGTCGATCATTCTCATATTTTTATAATCTCAGGTTTTTAAAAAACGTTCCGTAACTGCTTAATGGAAACTGTGCCTTTGCGGAATAAAAAATGTACCTATTACAGCGGTTGTACGTATCACTGCGGTATTTTTCCCAATGAGATTAACATAAGTAACAATAAATTTGTACAATCCAATGAGAATGTAGTCGATCATTCTCATATTTTTATAATCTCAGCTTCTGAAAAAACGTTCTGTAACTGTTCAATGGAAATCGCCCCTTCGCGGAATAGAGAAATGTACCTATTACTGCGGGTGTACCTTTCACTGCGGTATTTTTTGTAATGAAATTAATATAAGTGAACATAAATTTTTACCCTAAATAAATTTGTGCAAACCAATGAGAATGTAGTCAATCATTATGATATTTTTATAATCTCAGGATTTGGAGAAACATTCTTCATAAAAGGTGAAAATAACACCGTTTTTCTTCTATCTCGATCACCAAACAACAATTTTAACTTTGGGATGCGATGTTGAAGTCAATTTTGCGGTCCAGTTTTCTAACAGACCTCCACCGACCAACAGGCACGACACATAATTTCGAGACACCCTGTACTTGTGCAGCCTCGCTCTCGAAACGAGGCTCGTATTACAGAAATCGTGGGAGCCCGACTGGCCTAAAATATCGCAACGGTCGTCGATACCTAGAGCGTTATCGGGATAGCGAGCGGGCTGTATTAGCGGATCAAAATCAGAGCGAGTAATAACGAGAAGTTGGAGGGTGCGCGTGCGGGGGGTGGAGGGCAGTAATAGAGGGACGTGTAAGTACCTTGGAAAAATGGAAAATCTAAGACGATATCAGTTTAATGTCCAGACCAAATGGCGTCTCGCTTGCCGTTACCCCCGAGTTCTATCTCCCACACTCCCTTCGCTCCCTTTCTCCCTCTCGTTTTCTTCCGACGACGAGTGAAGAAAAGAGCAACGGCGCGCGCGAGGGTTGGATTTCGTCGTCGACGGAGCGGAGGGCGGGTGGCTGACGTTATAACAAGACGGTGCGCGCTGCTGCTGGCACCCTTCTTACACAGACTTACCCGCCAGGTAGTTACGTATTAGTGGGCGTTATGAAACGATTTAATAAACGTGCATAGAGGGAGAAAAAGAGGAAGACTGACAGAGCGAGGAGAGCTGCCGAGGAATCTAATCGAATATATCAGCGTTGCGCCCCGTAACGAGGAACCATTCCGTTCCGAATGAATGCGTTCATTTTATGCTTCTTCTTTCGTACTCCCGGCCGGGAACACCCTTAAGGAATCCTCTATAAGCTCGTCTCACGTTCGCTCGCCACCCTAGTCTCACCGGCCAAGTGGCTCGGCCCTGCTCCGGCGCAACAGTGAGTCAAAGTGCCGTCTCACCGACCTGAAACCGACTTTTTTACATTTTTAACGGGCAATGTTTCACCCATTACCTACCATACATGATTTTTAAACATTTATAGCTAAGAATTTCTTAATTAACTGTTTAACCCTGTTTAAAAAATGCATAGATATTCACTGCTTTAGTTATTAATTTTTTCAAACATGTTTTTGGAAGTGCTTCTTGTGAACTCGTTAATCTTGCTGTCGTTTCTGATGTGTGTGACAGCTGCTCATTTAATCGCCAGAAACAAATTAGACAACGAGTTTTATGCTCTGGTTCCAGATTTATATTTTTTATTTCACAATTATTGAGACTATGAAGTTGGTTACATGAAAATTGATTCGACAGATTTTTTTACTCATATTGTAATAAAAATTGCACAGAATCTAAATAAATAGAGCCTTGTAATTTTTGGAAAGTTTTTAAGTAAACATTTCAGACGCTTTTAGTGCTCGATAGGTTTAGTGTTATAGTAGTAACAATTTCTACTACTATACCAGTATAGTATAATACTATACAGTACTATAGGATGCAATAAAAAAAATGTTTCACCTTGGAATAAGGATCAAGGTGAATTTTACAATTCACGCTAATTACAATTACAAATGGTAATTACAAAATTGTCGTTTCACTCATTCCACTTACAACGAATTATACTATATTCACCTTCTCCCCATACAAACATGATTTTGTCATTCGAAATCAAACATGAATTTGTTCTTTGATGAGCTGCAAGACTGTTGTAACGAAAGTAATACAGATTGTTTGAGGCTATGACTCTGATACCATTTTCTCGTTGAAGGTTAAATAAAGGTCACGTGAAGGTCAACATATCGCACATCGTTGAATTTGTTTTATTTTTTCTGAGCTACAAGACTGGCGTAATGAAAACATGTAGTTCCATTTAAGAAATACTTCGATGGCAAAAATAAGCGAAATGTTTAACATGGTCTAGTTAGGTGAAATGCTCTGTATATTATTTTGTAAATTTAACACCGTCGGTGCCCAAGGACTGACACAGCGTTTACAGCGTGTTAAACCGTAATGTCGGATGAGCAGTGACAAATACAGTGAGTTATTTCTGTATCAATTCCATTAAATACGGCTCGCACATTCTTTAACCAGTTAACTGCGTTCGACGTGTATACACGTCAATCGAAATCTCTACTGCGTTGCACTAACAATAACCTTTTCAAGCATGAATTAATTTTTTATCAAATAAAAATGTAATCCTTCCTCGTTTTTCGTAAAATTTATAATAGGACCATTTGCCCTGCGTTCGACGTGTAAACTCGTCAGTGCTTGATTTTTAATATTTACTAATTTTTATTTTTACAACTAAATTCCACAGTTAAGAGGATTCGTGATCGTTGAATAATTCCCCGATGGAAGTCGTTTAATCGACAGCTCGTGGAATCGTCGGTGCTCGGTTCATTCGATTCCCGTATCCGAGTGAATTTGTTCAAGCTCCGAAGGAGGAAATCGTGAGAAGTTACCGGGTAAATTCAACGGAGCACGGGGGGATATTTATTATGAAAATAGCGCTATTGGATTCGAATATCGCCCTATCTTCCGCGGGATACTGGATAATGTAGATTCGGTTGGCCAAATAGGAACAATTAAAGGTAAAATTGCGGGACGGGAATAAAGCGGTTCGATGGTTCCGGGGTTCGTTCAACCGGTGGATGGTCCGGCAAACCGCGCGCGCGGGTATTTATACATTTGCTTGATATCGCATCGCGCGAACACAGAGATAACCGAGAACGCCGGTTTTGTTTGCGGATCGCCGGTGCATTTACATTGCAAATACGATTCCTTGACTTTTCGATTCGACAACGGGGAGAGAGCGAGGGTGAAAGAGTAACGGCGTTCTCGATTCACGGTAAATTGCAACCTGCATGGACCTCTCCCGTGTTATCTCGCGTAGACGTGCAAATTTTTCCCGGCCAATTTTACGCCACAGTCTTGTATTACCTTAACGACCTTCTTCCCTCGTCTCCCGGGCCAGCATTTTTGCTCGTCGAACATTTAATACGTCGCTCCGTGCCGCCCGACCCAGCCCCCGGAACCAGAACCAGTATTATGAAACGCTCGGAGAAACGACGACAAGCGAGCTTGCTCCATTTTTACGCGCGGCGCTTGTAAATCACTCGCGAATTTCATTACCCCGTGAGAAAAATTCAAATACAAGGCGAAGACTACTCTCTGCGAGCAGGGAAAGCGCGGATTCGAGACGGCCAATGTGCGAATTAACCCTCCGGAAAGTGAGACGAGACGCCGCTGTGATTGAATCGTTCTTGTCGCGCAACACTTCGAATTGTGAAACATTGTGAGACATTGTGGAACGTTGTGAGACATTGTGAAACGTTGTGAGACATTGTGAAACGTTGTGAGACATTGTGAAACGTTGTGAGACATTGTGAAACTTCGAGGCACCGAGGAAACATGAAGGTCAACTCTGTTTTTTAATGTATCGATTTTTTTACATTCATTAGAATTAAAATTATTAGAATTAATAAATGTAAAAAAAGATCGATACATTAAAAAAACAGAGTTGACCTTGATGTTCCCATGAAACGATCAAGTTTTAAGAGAAATCCAATAACCCATTATGAAGATCATTCAAGGTTACTCAAGGTCACTCAAGGTCAACATGGTCTCATAAACATGGTTGCCACCTCACTTCTGTCAGATATCTTCCAACGAAAATTCAATATTTTGTAGATGAAAGTGGGACACAACTGATGCACCGAATATATTTTTAACACAACTATTTGTTGCATTATAAAAATTCTGTAAATCTGACTTAAAACAAGAAACATTTAATCAAATTAAACGATTTGAGATACACTTGGAACTTCAAAATGATATAAATACACACATACAAGGTGCTTCGCATAAAACAGTCACCTAAATATTGGGTTGGCAAATAAGTTCGTTCGGATTTTGTGATTTATTCCACTCTAGAAAACCGAACGAACTTATTTGCCAACCCAACATGTACCTACTATATTTCTGAAAATGTAAAAAATGTTTCTAGCGTAACCTGAATTGTTTCCAAAGATGAGTCGGAAGGAACAATCGTTTTTAATAAATTGTAATTTTCTAAGAGCTTTTCCAAGGTCTCGCTCGTATTTTCTTCGTACGTACATAGATTCGTGTATAATTTTCCAGATAAGCGAATACTGCAAATGAGAGATACACGCATAATCTTCCGAGAGGCTTGAAATTCGATCATTCGACGCACGATGACCGCGTGTGTATCAAAATATAAACATGTTACCGGAGTACGCGACTTGCGGAGCCACAGTTGCGCGCTTATTCCGTGTTCCGATAATGGGTCCTTCGGATAATCGAAATTCGGATAATTGGCGTTCCCGTTACGCGACATCCGGATAATCGACGTATTTAGATTCGATACCGATTCGATACGATAGTACGAGAGCAACATCCACGCTCTCGGGATACAGTGCTCTTGTCTGGGCAACTTGCGGCTCGCGTGCCGCATACTCCCCTCTCCACTCCTGGGTCCTCCCCACCAAGCTCCAATGGAATGTAAGAGGGGGTTGGAGAGATTAGGAGTGTATACAGGAATATTGAGGCAGATAAATTTTCAGAGGAGCACTATTGTTCAAACCGTTCTCATTCTATTATTATGTATTTATTAGATTGTGGATCTTTATGCATTTATGGCTCCAAAAAATTTTCAAAAAATGCTAGAAAATAAAATTCCACAAAATTTACTATGATTTTTTTATTTATTTCAGATCTACGAAGACTACTACCACTGAAAACAACGTATTACATGATTCCACTTAAACATCCACAGTCTAAATATTATTAATTGATCATTTTAATGTCAGTTACATCGATAAAGATTTTAATAAAAATAGCGTTTGTTGTTTTCGAAATTTGTAGCATTGAGAAACGCAATTAGTTGCATGAGGCTTGTTTAAACCTATTAGAAATTGACTGTAAAGCTATCTATCTGAATATATTTCTACAGTGTGAAATAGCTTTTTCCTTTACGCAAATGTTCTCGGCAGCTTCGTTAAGGAGTTATTAACGAAAATTGCGGACGACTTCCGGCTCGACGGCAGCTCCCGCTAATTGTAAGTATGGCGCTGCCATTGGCCGAACCGGAAGTCGTCCGCGGTATTGGTCCGTGCTCTGACGGGTTCACGTTTCTTATTCATAACTCCTAAACAAAGCCACGGAGAACATTTTCGTGAAGGAAAAATGTACTTGAAATGTCTGCAGGAATCTCCCCTTCCAAGAACAACATTTTTGGAACTCTCTGTATAGGAGGCCGTATCCTCGCAGTCACATGAGGCAAAGCACGATGAAATAGTTGATGGTGGTGGAACTGGTATACTGGTACCGGAAGTCAGGAAGCGACATTATCGTAGAAAAAGTTTCATAATAATTTAGAAGTTTGGAGACCGGCGAAAAATCTCTGGCGCGTGCAACATTCGTCTTTATTACCTTCGAAATTCCCTATCATGTCCCATCCCCGCGTCTCCTACACTCGCAGCGCGACACGCTCGAGAGATATTGCGCGCTTCGGATAAATAAGAAACGTCGGCGCGGAAAATGGAGGAACATTGCTCGTCTCGCTGCGATTCGCAGCGGATAATTTTTTTGCAGACGCGCCGCCCTCGCGGATCCAACGTTTAAGACGTCCGCTATTGTTATGGGGCCCCACCGCACCGGCTTCAGTCGACGGCGTTCTCCCTCGTGAAAGACGGCAGGGAAATTCTTCGTCGGCCGATTCTCCCTCGCGTCGTTCGGCACCCGTTTTCCGCTCGAGAAATTACGTCGACCCACAACACGTCGAATCAGGAACGTTTGGGGACGAAAATCTTCAAGCTTTTGTCATTCACTTAGTCTACGGAGCGAAAAAGTGTTGGCACGTTCGGGTTTGCAGAGCTTGATAGAATTGTATTTTAAATAGTAAACGGAAAATAGTATTTTAAATAGTAAATGGAAAATAGTAGTTTAAATAGTAAATGGAAAATACAATATTTTAAATAGTAAATGGAAAATACAGTATTTTAAATAGTAAATGGAAAATAGAGTATTTTAAATAGTAAATGGAAAATAGTATTTTCAATAGTAAATGGAAAGTAGCAGTTTAAATAGTAAATGGAAAATACTATTTTAAATAGTAAATGGAAAATAGTAGTTTAAATAGTAAATAGAAAATGGAGTATTGTAAATAGTAAATGGAAAATAGTATGTTGAATAGTAAATGGAAAATAGTATTTTGAATAGTAAATGGAAAATAGTATTTTAAACGGTAAATGGAAAATATTAATATTTTAAATGGTGAATAGAAGATATAATACTTCAAATAGTAAATGTTAAAGTATTTTAAAGTGATGATCCAACACTTTAAGCAAGATTAAATTGTTAAAATAAAGTATTTTGTGTTCCGGATTGTTAAAATGGAAATATTCGATTTTCTGAATCGACCTCTTGAGATAAAAATATTTTACTTTGTGGTTTAGATTGACAAAATAAAAACATTCATTTTTGAAATTATGCATCCCATTGAAAACACTATTTTTTAAGTCCAATAAAATCTAAAACATTAAATTGTATTCAAAATACTTATTTCTCTAAATATTGCCCATCTCTGCAGATTTGTTATTAACAGACAACATTTACACTATTTTTTAAGAACTGAAGATGACCTTCAATTTGTTTAAAAGACATACTTCATATTTTATTACATTATAGGGAAGGATGTATGAAAAAGAATTCAATGATAGCCACAAGGTCAAAAGGAAATCATATTGAATACTACATGTGGCTGAACTTGTGAGTGTCTCAAGATCATCGAGTGATGCATCATCGAATTTGTTTTTTAAAAAGATTGGAGGTCACCTTCACTTCTTAAAAAATAGTATGAACAGAAAACCCTTGTTCCATTTTTCGCTAGCATTTAGTAAATACAACGAAATTATAATTTATTTAGAGATTATTATATTGATTTTTTAAATATATTAGGGATTGAAGAATGCCGTATGCTTCGCTGGTAAAATTCCTTTTTATTTCTGCGCTATGGCATACGAAACGGTTTCCCTGAAACCGTTCACGCATCGAGAACACGAGAGGAAGCGCGCGAGCAACCCTGAGCAAGAGAAGCGGACGAGTTGCGACGTCAAAAGGATGAGGGCGGAACGATTTATGGCGCCTTAAGACTGCCGGGCTACTTTATGACGACCTTAATGTTTGCACCGTAAATTGGCTGGCTTAAGACACCGAGGCAGCCCGAAAACAGTAAAGTGGTGATCCCCTCGCCGTGACTGGCATCCTCATGTCGCGCGAATAATTCCCCCTCGACTCACGGAAAAAATTGCCGCGACAGCGCCGAATAAAGATCCGACGTCGACGTACCCACCCGCGCCGCTAAATGACGGCCCTTAAAAGGCACGCGCGGAGAGCGAAGACGTGTCTCCTAGAGCCGAGTACCATTAACCCCTGTGCCATCAACAGTTCAAATTTTGGCACACTCATTTCGGTTGGATCAACCTGACGCGGTGCTAGAGTTACATTTTAACCATCCCAAGACGAATGTTTTTCGGAACGTTCCAGACGAAGATTGGGCCCGTAACACGCTACCACAGTGATACGTATGTGACGTTTGCGATCTTTCATTTGACTAGGTTACGTGTAACTAGAAAAAGCAAAATGAAGGTGAACTGCAATTTCTTTAACTTTATATTTTATGTAAATTCTATGTAAATGTTGTATAGTACAATCAAAGATAATCGTGGAATTTTCATGGAAACCATTTTCCAACCATTTCCGTGAAACACTTTTTAGAACTGTTTTTGCAGAAACTTCGACACTTTTTGTTTCAAAACAAAAATCAACAATTTGTTTAAAGCAAACTAGGTTTTGACTCAAACAATTATCTTTTTCGCAAAGTAGCTGACATTTTAATGTAAAAATTCTATTTTTATTAAAATATCATGCTTACTTTGTTAAAAAAAATCCTGCATCAAAAAAACTAGCTTTATATGTCTAGTTAAAAAAACACTTGGGTTATTTTGGTTTCGGATGAAAATTGAAAATTCCTGTTTGAAAATGTAATTAAATATTGTTGGTAATTGTAGAGGCTGTCTCGTTTAATTGTGAACCTCTGAATATCTATTTCAATTGTGAGATCACAAAAATATTTTACAGTTTATAATTTGATAACAATTTGTGAAAAATGAATGTGTAGCATTTTGAATTCACCTCAAATACAGAATTTCATCAAAAAATTTAAATTTGTATCACATGATATCACACAACTTTGATCCAGGCATTTTTTCGCATTTTTCTGCTATGGATATCACACAAAACATAAACAACTAACTTCTTTGTTAAGACAAATTCTTCAAGAGAGTTAATAATGACATTAAAATGGAAAGTTGAAGTCTCTAAGCCCATGAATTTGCAGAGTATGCTTTTCAAACATTACTAACCGCGATGCTGCCATGAGCGCTACGTAGCCATAAAAGAAATTGCACAGTTGTTTTACTCCTTTTTATCGTTATGCTGTGTACATTTGTTCTTCCTCCTACCATTCCGTTTGCTCAGAGAACTTTTGTAAACCGCCTTGTAAATATATTCCGCGGACTGCTAGAATTAAAAACGAGTAAACAGAAACAACGATTCTTTTTACCCGTAACACGAAAGATCCGTTTTAAATGGTGTGTTATACACCGTTTAACACAAGAAATGCGGGATCCGTCAAAATGACGTTTATATGTTTTTTTAATCTTCGATCTGTGAGATTATAAAAGACGCATTTATGAGGAATTATTAAATTTTATTTCTCTTCGGATATATTATAGTGAAAATTACTAACAATCTGAAATAATGATACACCCTGTATGTATACTAACTCCTTAAAGGATTCGATCCTGGTCGAAAGCGTTTTCGCAGTCGGACACCTCACTGCCTGCCCTAATCGAGATCATTGGAAATTACGTGTGTATATTTGAATTTAACACGTGTTCCAAAATTCCATGATTTTTAATTAGATTTTTAATTATGTACACGGATTCTCTGAATATAGAAGTGTTCAATATAGCATGATGTATCTAGAAAAAAGTGCAGAAACATCGACAAAAAGTAGGCTGTTCATTTCAATAAGTTCGATGCACTTTATAACAACAATTTAGTATATGTGTATAAAATTGGTTTAAGTTGATGTATTTTTTTTTTTTTTTAGATAAGTGAACTTAATGTGACTTCGTTACAAGTGGATATTTTCATAGTCAAACATTAACTGCTTACTAACAATTGCACATTTACTTATGTTTTCTCATACATAAAGCGTTTCTGATATCGACATCATCCGTGTCCAAACTGTTCAAAATCGCTCAACTTGAAACGCGCATAATTTTGGAACTGCTGAATTCCTAACATTAAAACTTGGAAAAAGTTAAAAGTTAAAACTTGGATCATCTACAGGATTACATAAAAATAATCCAAAAATTGTTGGTTCCCGAAGGTAAAGTTTAACCTCTAGACCTACCACGGCGGAACCATCCCCAAACATTTCTCCGATGCTTCTCGAAGAACGCCACGGATGCAAGCTAATTTTTCCATAAACGTTCCGCGAACCTCGTCGCGCGTTAAATACTTCTTTAACGAATTTAATTATTGCCGAGATCGCGTGGCAGTGCGAAGTCGTCTTATCGAGTGGGCGCGGTTTAAGTCGAAGTTAGCGATCGAAGGAACGAGGAAGAGGTAGAGAAGAGAGAGAGAGAGAGAGAGAGAGAGAGAGAGAGAGAGAGAGAGGTAGGTAAGAGAACGCAATGCGTTCTGGTCTGGAAGAAAATAAATTGAAGAGCACCGTAGCGCACGGAGCACAGATTGAATTCCATCGTCTTGGATTTGCAACGTTTATAAGAAAGCATTCAATTTGGACGTTAATGGGGACCGGTGGGGGGAAGGCTGGTATAATAAAGTTTCTTACAGAATTTGTCCGAGCATATTTAATCCACGGGGTCGTCGTCGCCGTCTAGCTTTTTTCGTTAATTTCCCGGAGCAACGGAAAGTTGCTCGAGCTCGATATTGCCCGTGGCTGGCACGCCGACGGGGCTTAAAAGTGTTTATCGGTGTGTCTGTCGTCCTCTCTCCTCACACACTCGGCACTGCAAACAGGGTGCACCCAATGAGAGGCAACTCGAGCGGAGGGCGAAGCACACGAGGAAGAACGGCGATCGTTGCTCAATGAAAAGCCCTCTTGCCCGAGTCCTCATAATTGAGACAATGAGTGGCGCTCGATAACTAAGCGTCGCGCACTGGCTAGCACGTTACCCCGACCGTCATTCCTCGAGTGCCTCGAAATTCCATCGGGGGGAGAGATCATTCTCGAAAGTGTCGACTTATTATTTTCATCCCTTAACGCCGCGCAAACATTTGCGTTGCGACGCCGGCCTCCGGGGAATTCGCGAGGGGTCAGATCGCTCGGGAACTCCCGAACGGAGTGAAGAGTCATCAAACTGTCCCCCTAATCCCATAATTTTTCGAGATTTAAGACCCCTCTACTCCAACTTTACCTATCAACCGAAGAAATGGGGTCACTATTAATTTCGCATAACCAATATAGATGCTTCAATGGAAATATTCTTCTGCTGTTTTACGATTTGGAACTAAGGGCAGTTCGGGGAGTTGGAGATTCGGGTCATAGCACGGGTGAAAATACGCAAGGAAGTTCTTCTGACTTATCATGAATATTTGAGAAACTGTATAAAATGCAAAGAAGAAGTTGGATTAAAAATTCAACTTTTTTTCTGTGTATTATTATAATTTGCTAAATGGTAGCACGAAAAGTCAAGATTTCTCGGAGGGTGTTTTCACCCCTTTTCTCACGGTCAAGGTATTTTAATATTAAATTTTAGACTTCTAATTCGGATGCTAATATTCAAAACTAAGGTAAAAACGAGAAGATTTATTTTGATAAGATAGGATACTGAACATATTTCGGATTTTATTTAATTGATATAACAAGAATTAATTATGTTGCGAAGTGTATCCTGGATATTTAAAAATGGAAAACACATTATAAATAAACGTGAGAATAAACAATACGTTAAGTAAGTAGAAATAACTGGAGGGTAAATGGAACGCGAAACTGGAAAATAAAGTGGTTCGGATAAATGAATAAAAGGATCCGAACGGACAATAATAAACATATAATAGAATAACGGGGAGAGATAAATAATAAAACGGATAAGAGTCCATAAGCCCTCGTATATAAATAAGTGCATAAATAAATGATACAAATAGTCGCAGTGCCCTTAATCCTTGGAAGGCGAATGTCCACCTAGATTTTCATTTGTTTTGTAGCTTCTTGTGTATACTGTGATGCACCTAATTTGATCATTTAGTTTTAACTTTCTCAATTGAGTGGTCAGATAATGGTTGTGATAAATTGAGAGAAGGTGGACTTATTGTTAGACACCGTAGTTTAAAAGTTAAGTAAAAACGAAAATAGCATTTCTTATTATTAATATTGTCATTAAAATCACTGGTTTCTGGTAGTTATTTACATATTACATATTAGAAATTTTTAAAAATTAAAAATTTCAATTATAAACTGAACTTAAACATTAATTTTTTGTACCAGTATATTAATAGATAATAATGTTTATTAAACCATAAAAAATTCTGAAAAATTAACCACGCTTGATTAATCATTTACAATAAAATATGAATAAGGCAATTTTGCAAACGTAAAATTCTAGAAACAGTTACTGTGAGTATAGCTACTAAATTGAACAAAATTTGTTATTATTATATACAATATATTAATTTTGTATATTTCGTTATTCACCTTAAATTTCGTTTATTTCTCATGTCATTTATTTATCATGGAATACTTTCAAAGGCAGAAAATGCTATCAATAAATAGCGGAATGTGTCAAGTCCAAAAATTGTGAACCAAATATTATTTCTCAATAATAATGTTTCTAAATAAATTGTTTAAATTACTATCATATAAGTAGATAATTGAGAAAGCAGACAAATCATTGAATTACAGAAAACATACTTCGAAGTGTCCTCTAAATTTCTCAAAACACTTATAAAATGTTCGAATGAATCTCGTCGGAGTTCGGGTACACTTAAAAGTATTTTGTTTTTTCAAGTAAGCACTTGTGAAATATTTGAAACCAGTCACATTGAAACCAGCTTGCAATCTGCCTTATCCCATCTTCACTGGCACAATTCAAAGTTCAGGTTGTTCCATTACCTTTCCAAAGTTCGAATCGCTTCAGAGTCGCAACTGTTGCAAAGTTTAAACTATTCAGAACAACAATTTTGAATTCGGAGTGGTCCGAAATGTTCGGAATTCGAACATCACTTGTAGGCAATGTTTGTTCTCTTGAATTCTTTCTCGGGGACTTTTCGAGGACACTCGAAAGGCTAGGTTTCCACGAATTTAGGGTTAATCTAGAAGATCAATTTGAAACTCAAAAAGAAACAAATTTTTCTGCTCTTTTCTCGATTTAATTGTTACAAAAAGAAGGAAATCGACTATCAAGCACTATATTGACTGTTTGACTGCCACATATGTCATATATGACACCACACGATGCAAACACCTAATCAAATCGCAAAGATCATCAGAAATGTCATTCATGGACTGCGGATTTTATGCACTTATAACAAGATTGAGTCGCTATAGTTTTAGATACTGCAAAGATTAAAAGGATTGAAGAGTGGGGATGTTATTGGCGCCCTTTTAAAATAATTAAAGGAAGAAAGCAATTTCAAAGTGGCTTGCTTGCAACAGAGACAGAGAATTTTAGGCAGTCCAGTTAATAAAGTGTAAATACAGGGTGTCCCAGCTAACTTGACCACCTTGAATATCTTTGTTGTTTTTAACGATAGGTGAAATGTCGGAAGGACAAAGTTGAATGGTAAAATGGGGCTCATACGATACCAAAAAATTTTTATGCAATTTCTTTTAGAGATATGAACGTTATCTTCGCTTTTCTAAATGGAATGAGGTATTTTCTGATACATCAATCGATGCAGTTGGACATTCGTTATAAAAAAAGTACTAACCTGTGTATGTCGAAAAGTTAGTGATTCAGGAGATATATCAATTTAAATAATTCTAAATATAATTCGAGATATAGGAGACTAAAAGAAATATAAGAATTACTAAATAATTCTTTAACTTTAAATTAAATATCTCTTGAACTACTAATTTTTCGACATACATAGGTTAGTACTTTTTTCATAACGAATGTCCAGCTGCATCGATTGATGTATCAAAAAATAAGACATTCCATTTTAAAAAATGAAGGTGACCTTCATATCTCTAAAAAAAATTACGTAAAAACAACAATTTTTTGGTATGAGCCTAATTTTACCATTCAACTTTGTCCTTCAGACATTTCACGTATCTGTCAAAACAAGAAAGATATTCAAGGTGGTCGAGTTAGCTAGGACACCCTGTATACCGAACGGAATCAGATAGCATAAACTGGCTATTATTCGTAAACTAAAAACTTTGCGAAAATTTCTTTCACTTTCTGCAGAACTCCGCATCGGTAATAGCAAGCACGAATGATCCAAGCGGATGAGACACGAACCTTTTTCGATGCTGGGCGCGATGGCGGCCGATATCCGGCAGGAACGTGCCCGTACACGTGACAGGGCTAACTAGCACGCTACGTGTGACGGTATAAACATCGAGACGCTCCGTGATGAATACGGCCGGTAATTACCGAATGGTAATTACGCTAAAATGATAATGACGCCGCTTCCACTGAACCGGCGCAGCATGTTTGCCAAACTATTGTATAATTTTACGCGCGTCGTCGTATCGTATATCCGGTTATCCCTATTACGCGTTTCGCAACTTATTAATAATAACAACGCTAACGACGGGGAATAACAATAATAACAAACACCAACGGGGAACAACAATAACAGCCACGGGACGATCGTAATACCCAGCGATTTTCCGGGGCATCGGGCTCGCGGTCGACTGATTTACAATCGTATTATTGGCAACGGGGTTTGATGCATACTTCAACGTGGGAACGCTCGATAAGTGTTCCGGTTGTTAGTGTAAACTTTCCGCGGCGCGAACAAGAGAAATCATCGTGGACTCCGTGCAATTGAATTCGTCCCAGTCGACCGGATAGAGAAATTTCGCGATTGTTAATTTCCATAAGCGCCCCCCCCCATAAATACTTTAACAAATTGCCGCTGTCCTCGGGGGTAGCCGGGGGGTGGGGGCTGTAGGAAAGGGGTTTGGGACGAGCTTTCGATTTTCGGGTGCGGGTGCGGGAAGGTCGTCCGGCGAGCACTGCTTCTGTGCCGTGCTCGTAATGTCGCAAATGGGATGATAATAATTATTACACTGAACGAGCACTTTGCGGTGAACAACGGTGATCGCGGTAAAACATTAATGATAATGGCATCGTTTTCTCGAAATTGCTGGTGGCGCGGGGACACGGTCGCGTAATTTTATATAGTCCGATGCTTAACGTCCATCTACTTGATAATCGTCGGCCTCGTAAGGGTTAATTAGGCGCGTTTTAAGTCCCAGACCCCGGACCTCGACTGGTCGGTCGTCGCAATCGCCTAATTCGTTAGAGTATCATGGACGACGGTCGTCGCCTTTCAATGGAAATCCACGAGAATCCCCTAACGAACGGGCACAACTTGGATCCGCTCTCTCTCTCTCTCTCTCCGCGGGAAACTTCAGCCCGACCCGGCCCGACGCGACGCTCACGTTCGCAACGATGCAATTTCGCGGGACAATCGGTGGACGACGAGCCATCGATGACATCGAAAGAACGAGAGCACAAACGCGACTAATTGGAACCGTGGACCACGCCAAAGTTCGCCGGGAGAACCGGTAATTCCCATTTATAAAATGCCTTTGTAAACGAGAAGGCACGCTGCTCCCGCGTTCCCGTTCCGTAATGTTCCGCCGCCAGTCTGGCTGTCCGCTGCTATTATACAAGACGGTTTGTAATTAAATTGCCAATTAAATTATAACTTAATCAACGTTAATCGACTATTTACGGCTGCTGTAGCGTAACGGGCGACGAAACGACAGATTCAACGTTATTAACGCCTGTTCTGCACTTTTGACTCGGCGAACCCGGAGCGCATCTCTCGAGCAAAGACGTTCTTCTCGTTTATGCTGACTGGTGAATGACGTGCACTGTGCGTCAAGAAGGTAGCACAGCTTGCATTTTTTAAAAGTTTAAAAGTACACCTTGGTAAAAATAAATTTTCCAAAGTTTTTAATTTTTGCAAACCTTGGGCTACCTCAAGGTCGGTCTACCATAGTTTTAAGACACGGATCACCTTGAAACGACCTTGAGAAAATAAAGATGAATATCCTTTTCGTCATCTTGTTATAGAGAATATGAAACAAAAAAGTATTGTATTTGCATTACCATTGTCTCTTTCTTTCCACGTGCTGTCCTTCGACGACCTTGATGAAACAAGTAAATATAATCGCAGTTCTATCGTGTTTGGTATCGTTTTAATCCAAAAAATTTCATCAATGCGTTGGTAAAGATTCGATAACGAAATAACTAAAACTAATAAAATTTCATCATTGCATTAGTATTGCCTCATCGACATCCGGCCTAGGATCGTGTTACATGGCGCTACCAACCGCCCAAGGAGAAATCCCCTAGTAGAGAGGATAAAAAGTAACACTATCCGTAGAGACGTAAGTCACAGTATGCGAGGGAAGGCTGTAATTGCATGTGAAAGTCGTCATTCCTGGGGTCCTCGACATTAGGAACGAAGGAAGAAGACAATTCTTACTAGAACACGCTATTCAATTATTTTCTAATACATTTTATGTCGCAGGACATTGAATCATTTCCATGGTTCGAGCACTACGAGTTCCTAGCACAGAGACAGCGCGCCGCGTTGGAAGATAGCAAGCTGACGGAGGACTTCGACGTTATTAACGCCCGCTGCGGTCTTTTGACTGTGGCCGTGACTCGTCGCGATACCTCCGCGACCCCAAGCCTCGAGATTCCTATTCCCGGCACGATAACGGCCAGGTAACCGACGCGCCGACGACGCCATGCGACCAAGGGAAGGTCGTGGTTTAATTATCTACGTCTCTGGCGTCGACGGCGACGACCTACCATCCGCCTTTACTCCGACGACGTGACACCGTTTCTAATTCAACCGCCCACCCCTCTCCCCGACCTCAAGCCGCCTCACTGAACCAACCCCCAACCCCCCTGGCCGATTACATTATTAATATCAACGCCATGGCAAGCTGGCGACGAGGCGACGAGTTTTTCCGAGGATCGGGAGACGCTGGAATATGAATGTAATGCGCCGCGGAGGCACGCGGCCCGCCGGGAATTCGAATTAGTCGTGTCGCGTTGTCTTGCGTCGGTCAGACTGTGAAGCCAGACCCCGACACCCTCGCGAGGAACGCATCGAGTTACCGGAAGATGGTGCACAAACTCGCGCGACGCGACGGATGAATGAAATGCGAGCAGGGATTTTCGAGCGGGGAAAATTGGATCCGCCGTCCCCGAATTGCTGCCGAACGCACGACAGAAGGTATTCGTACGGGGATCTTATATTCGCCGGATGAACAAGCTGTGTGCCTGCCTTGTCGATAAGTTACACCTGCAGCATAATCCTCGACGGTGCTCGCCTGGATCCTTTCACCGGATCCTCGCGAACGTTTAGAGCACGGCGAGCCTGCCAGATGATTCTTTCAGGGAAGAATTTCTGACAACTACACTGCGGATGTTTATGCAATTTTCAAGTTTTGTAGACGATTTTTAGGAACGTGGGACCAAACATCCTTTCTTCATTGGTAATAGCTTCTGTAGATCGATAGTAAATTAAAATCGTACTAAATTCTGTCGAATTCGATACACCAGCGTTTTTTGAAAATTGATATCAATTCATAACTGTGACATGAATCTTTTTCGACAATTTTCTAGTCCCTACGTCAATCTTCTAACGCGGCTCAGTCACCGAAACCGTCTCCTCCACGGATCAATCTCCACCTTCCGCTGAATCCCCTAAATCCACCGCATCCCCTGCACCCCAAAACAGTGACGAACGTCTAAACACAAAACCGGTAACCCAATTATCCGGCGCGTGTAACACACGCGGGATTCCGAAAATTCAATTCGCATTACAGAGAAAGCTGTCCGACCAGCGCGGTTCCATTAGAGTGACGATCGGATCGGAACCGATTACGGCAATCTTTAACCGGATCGCGCGAAAATCGCGCCGCGTGTGATCGATCGAATCACTTTCCCGTCGAGCCGCGCGCTTCCCGCCCCCGTCCGCCGAAAAACTGTACCGGTGTGTAATGGACAAATCGCGTTTCTGCGAGCGATAATAAGCGTGATCGGTTTTCATGGTGGACGTTATCGACGCACGCTTAGCTGATTTGATTTCCACAATTTCCTGGGGAGCCGCCGGATTGTCATGCGGAACGCGGATCCAGCTATAATTTAGAGCGCGCGCCGCGTTCGTTAAAACGAGAGCGTACGGAACAAAGAGAGAGAGAGAGAGAGAGAGAGAGAGAGAGAGAGATAGAGAGAATAAATAAAGAGAATGAAAGAGAATGGAGGGTGGGGGGATGGGAGAGATGACAGTGCGAGAGGGTGGAAAGTGGGAAGTGGTAGAGCGGAAAATAATGCAGCGTGCAGAATTACAAATTACACGCTACAGGAGCACTAGGTCCCTCCTCCCAGCGCCGCCGGTAGCGGTAGAGAGGCTCTGTTCGTTCCGTTGATTACACAAACAACATTCCTGGTCGCACAGAGGGCGAAAGAGAGAAGGGGCGCGACAGCCGGGAATAAGGGATGGAGGAAACTGCGTGCGGCTTGGTATCAAACGTACTCGTTACAAAGCCGGCTATTAATCTTTATTACAAACAATCCTCTGTGTTAATTCCGTGTAATTTGCCGCCAGTCATGCACCGCGACATCCTTTGCCTACGGGATACGCGCCGCCGCGCCGCGCCGCCGCTACTGTCTTCGTCGTCGTCGGATGCGCGTTGCTTTCTCGCGGACCACGAAAACGTTTCGATTTAATCGTATCACCCTACCCCTCCGGGGCTCTAGCCCCTCTGACGATTCTCCCTGGAGATTTCTACCTGTATAGTGAATGAAGAATAACTAGCCACACCTTTCTCGGGTTGAAATTAGAGGGAAACGTTAGATCAGACAAGTGGATGATTCGAAGTAGACTATGTATTCACGATTATACAGTAAAGTCGCGTTTACTGTCCAACATCCTGTGTTCTGCACGGACAGTGATCGCATGCCGACATTATTTTTTAACGATTGCGTCTACCGCGCCGAGAGTTCAAAAGAAAGCCGAACGTAGAGAAGGACAGCATCACAGTGGAGTGGGTAGGCACTGGACAGTGATCGCGTATCCGATCGCGGACAGTAAACGCGACTTTACTGTATTTTTTACTGCAGTAATGTACAGTGAACCCCGAAAGTGTTTGAACGCACTTTAAAACAGTATAACTTTTTTATAATTGGACCAAACGACCTGATTTTTTTGGAACAATTAGAAGAATTGATGAACCAAATTACACGCAAAAAGGATTCTGAAAAAGTTGTAATTGCTAAGAATTACATGAGAAAGTAAAAGTGGCAGCGTTTATAACTTTTTCAGTAGAGCACATAATGAAAATTTAAAATATGCGTTTTGTTGATGTATGTTGGCTGGTTGGGGAAGCTAGTGGAGGCTAAATCGAGCAATTCCATTGTTTAGACTATTCACTACTTTTGTACAAAATGACGAAAGAATGCTTTAATATTTTCTTGCAATTTCAACTGTTTTCCTTTAGGTAATTATTTTTCTGGTATTTACCCTGACGACTGTGTAAAGGGTTGCAGAGAAGTGGAGGGTTGCAAAGGGATGGGGCGCGTCCGATGGCAACTATAACAGCGTTAAATATCGGCACCGCGGGCCCGTTAAATTTTACGTTGCCGTGCTTTTTACGCGGCCCGATCTTCCGTGAAACGCGCACCAAATTTTCTCGTTATGCACGCCCAACGGCCGCGCGCGCAGTCGTTTCATGCCTCCGTAATTTGTTACAATTATTTTTCCTTCCGCGGAATAATTGCGAAACATATTTAACGAGCCGCGGAACGAGCGTAAAGGAAGATTACGAGGGACGTTACCCCGAGTGCTGCCTTCCGATTATTATGAAGCTAGTGTATAATATAATGCGGAACTAACGGAAATATTTGCACGGATGTTTTTTTCCGCTTTTCAGTGGCCTATCAGTCATGCTCGCGTTGTGGAAATGCCAGTCAACGGTGAGATTGTGTATTCGACTATTTATTTTCGGAAACTGTTTATTCTGAGCGAGAATAAATTGACTTAATTTTCAAAAACGTAATCTAGTAAAACTCATTTAATTGATTTAATAAATATATAATCATATTTCTGTAAATTTCATTCTTTCTTCAGTAAACCATATATTTATTTCATTATATAAACACTTGAACTACTAAAAATTCTAACTAACTAACTACTCAAAATTCGAGAAAATTAAATTGAACAATTCTCATGAGTATACCACCAATTTGTCGGCCACTGGATGCGTGAATTATTCAATACTACGACGATCAAATACTTAAAACACAAATGAAATATCAGGTTACCATAAAAATAAGTTATTGGATGCAAGATATTTGTTCAATTATTAGCAGATTTAATCATTAAACTACTCCCATAATTAATGTCAGGTCACACCCACTCAATAATTTTACAACGCTCGCAGTGGAAGTTATTTCCGATTCGACCCAATAGAATTTTTTATTTGAGCTACATGCATGACAAATGTTATTGCATGTGCACTCGTATACTGCACACATACGATGACTATCTGTAGATCAGTAAAATCAAAGTTGTTCCAAATTTTTACGATGATGTGTACACACGGATTGAAATGTGAATATTGCCCGAGCTTTTATTTGACTTTTACGCAGCAAAAAATTGAGAAATGTAATGTTATGTTTAAAACGCATAAATCTGTTTGCGCGAATACTTTCAGAATTAAAAGCGCGCATGTTGTGCAAATTTTTGCTGTGTACTTGTACGATTAATATTTTCCGTGGTAAATGACAGAATATCGTTTCTAATGTCAACTTTTTGGGCAATTTTCACGTGCCCTCGCAAGCACTAAAAATATATCGGCTAGATACTGCGTTTCGGAGTTTCACGGTACACGGCAATTTTTATAAAAATCGGAACGAGTTATCAACATCCCTTGTTAACTGTCCACATGTAATTTTTCAAATCAGATCAAAGTATGACATGAAAAATATTTGGAGAATGTGCAGGGTGTATCTTCGAGATGCTTTTAAACTTTTAAAATAAGCATTAATCTTCTCATAATTCTACGAATCGTAAAAAATGAAGAAATAAATTTTTCAAATGAGAACAAAATATAACTTGAATAATATTTGGAAAATCTACAGGGTGTAGCTTCGAGAAGCTTTTAAACTTTTAAAATAACCATAATCATTAATCTTCTCATAATTCTACGAATCGTAAAAAATGAAGAAATAAATTTTTCAAATGAGAACAAAATATAACTTGAATAATATTTGGAAAATCTACAGGGTGTAGCTCCGAGATGCTTTTAAAAATTTTTTAACTAACCATAATCATTAATCTTCTCATAATTCTATGAATCGTAAAAAATGAAGAAATAAATTTTTCAAATGAGAACAAAATATAACTTGAATAATATTTGAAAAATCTACAGGGTGTAGCTCCGAGATGCTTTTAAAAATTTTTTAACTAACCATAATCATTAATCTTCTCATAATTCTATGAATCGTAGAAAATGAAGAAATAAATTTTTCAATTGAAAACAAGATATAACTTGAATAATATTTGTAAAATGTACAGGGTGTAGATTCGAGATGCTTTTAAACTTTTAAAATAATCATTAATCTTCTCATAATTCTACGAATCGTAGAAAATGAAGAAAAATATACGTTTCCTCTGCTGATGACCTCGAATGACCTTGACTAATTATAGTCACTGAACTCCTAATGAAAGGGACTGCCATCGTAGGCAGAAAAAACTGTAATTAGCACTCTCATATCCCGGTATAGTGCAGCAATCGATCAGATACGATTTCAAACCCAATTTAAAGTCAATTATCCGCAGATGAGTGACAGCCCCAAAAAAGGTAGCGTCGATTATTTTTACGCGTTTTATATTACACGTCCAATGAAGCCCAGATGGGGTGACATAACGAGGCTCGTTAGAAGCAGATTCACGGTTCGCGACACTTCATAAAAATACTCGGTTCCTCTATTACCCATCATCCCTCTCGGGACATCGTTGGTCGTGGTCGCAGGGTGGATTCGATCGGTCGCAGAAACCGAGCGTCAAAGGACACCTCTGTGTGCATTTAAATCTCTTACGTCGTTACAAGTTAACGAACTTCCTGACGGGAAACTTCATCAACGGCGACCGGGCTATCAGATGTCTCGTTGATCGCTTGAGGAGTTTCTCGCGCGGCGCAACATGTCTTATCAGTGGCTTCGAAGATCCGCGCGACGATCCTCCGGTAGAGAAGAAAAATGCCATAGCGCGAAGCAGACGAGAAATTAATCGAGGGTTTAATTAAGCGAGAGAAGGAGAACCCGAGGACGAGGAGGACGGTACAAATTCTTCTGCTCCGCGGTGTAGCTTCTTTAAGAACTCGCTCGGTCTGTTTATCGGATTCCTTCCGCGCGGTTTCACCGTATCAGCAAGGACAATTTTCCTAGGCAATGGGATTTAGATTTACGCAAACGTTAAGGGCCCGTCGACGCGGAACCCGAAGCAGGCTCGAACGATCGTTCCGGAGTGGAAACAACGGGCGAAGTATCTTAGAGGATGATGCTCGGCCCGATAAGAAACTAGACGTCCTCGGTATCTGGCCTGCTCCCGACGACCCCGCAGGGTTTTCCGGTCGGTTATCCGCGCGGCTAGACCTCGGAAAAACCGGCGAACGACCGCCGACGCCGGTTTTACTCGTCCCGTGCTTCAAGCCCCGTCGAAACGACTACAAACACCTGATACACTCCTCGACAAAACTATCACTCGTACGCGCCGTCTTCAACTTAAACCTACCACGGTTCACTGGTTTTCTATTCCACGATTATTGAAATTATAGGAAATTACTAGATCGACTTTTTAAAATAACTTTAAAAATAACAAAAATGTGTCTATCCAAAATTTCTAGTCATTTTTTCATATGTATTTAAGTTTACTTTTTTGCGGAACACTGAGGCTATAAGAAACGTGTTTACTGTTCCTAATCAAGGTAATACTTCTAGTACAGTAAATTTTCTATAGATGCGATCATTTTTGTACGATAAATGCGAAAGAAATATCCCCCCCAACTTAGTAATCTGATCTCGGCTCGGTATATCGGTGCGAACCACTACTAACGCTACGCGGAGAGTCGCAGTCGTCGGCACAGTTCAAACGCCCGTGCGTCATCACGATGTAACACCAGTATTTAATCTTCTTTAATTTTCATTATTTTTTTATGGAACTTTCAGCAACATATTCCTGGCATTTTTCTAATGCAAAATGATACCAAACACGATATAATTTCAACTGTGTATTTAGTGGTTTAATAGATGATTAGAGTTACGAACGCAAGGAAGGACAGGACTCTTTACACGCGCTGTCCTTCTCTACGTTCGGCTCGGCCTTTCAAGCTCAAAAAATATTACCAAATGCGATAGATGCGAAGAAATCCCCCCGAGGCCTTCGCATCTATAGAAAATTTACTGTAATATGAGAAAGACGCGAGATTAGTTCGCATCACTTTGTGTACTCGTTAAAATAAAATTTCATTCGTTAATCCTTCTACATATTAGAGTTCTTTCATTGTTTCAATCGCCTAGTGTTTGTGAATGTTTCATGCTCAAGGACATGCGAAGGTCATAATATTACAGGTGGTTGGACAACTCATTTGACCTCAACTATCGTAACGCGACCGTTCTATTTTTAAAAGAACTCCGATTATCTTGAAATCTCGATAAATACGGCCTTCAGAACAATTTTTATCCTATCATAGTATTTGTCCCGGGAACAAAATAATGTTTCTTATTTTATCATAAACAATAAACGAGGTATTCACGATGCTCAAATTATGTGGGACACCCTATACACGAGGTTTATGAATGATGTTCCTATAAACGATATTCTGCTGTATTTGTGCACTTCATAATAATAGTACGTCGGATTGTAAGTGGCTCGGTTAAGAGTTCGCACATACGAGGATTTAGCATTAATTGGTTCGCATAAATGAGGTTCGGATGAACGATATTCTACAGTGTGTACTTGAGAATACGCGTTCATATGGTCAATAGTACTGTGAATCGTAGTTCGTACAATAAAGCCTCGGATAAGAGTTCGTATGTATGAGGTTTAGCATTAATTGGTTGTATGTACTTCAGAATATGCGGTCATATAGTAAATAGTACGCTGGACCGTAGTTCGTATAGTGGTGGCACGATTAGGAGCAGTATCGAAAGATTAAGACTTGCCTCCCACTCTGCCATTCCCCCACTTTGCGGCGGAAAACGTCCTCACGCATCCTTACGACCCGGTCACGTGACTGATTCTCTAGCAACAGAGATGAGGTAATTGTATTCCCCTCAATTCGAGTCAATTCCAGTGTCGACAGAAACGACCAGAACTGATCGGTTTTACCTCTCCTTCTTTTCCCCTTCCACTATCCAATTCCAGCGCCATGACCATACTCCAACATCCCCTACTAAGACTGTTCACGTATTAATCTGGTCATCAGAGAGGGGATAAACCGTATTCCCCTCGATTTCCTCGATCTGGCGACGTTGGCCAATTCCCCTGATATGGTTAAGAATTTGCATACACGAGGTTTAACATTAATTGGTTCGGATGAAGGAGATTATACTGTACTATGGGTTTCAAGAAATTGTATGTACTGATCGTCCATCAAAAGATGACAGATATTTCGATAGTGGGGCGCAGAGGGAGCTGCGAGCGCACACTCTTGACACTAGGCTGCGGATCTCACTGTTGCGCTTAGGTTCTAGCGGGAACGGTCGTGATAGGAGCTCGGCGTCACTACATCGCTCTATACTTGGGCCCAAATAAGAAGGTACTTGTTCTGCGCATGTTGTTGCGCGTCAGCCATAAAATTGATGGCATCAGCCAATGAACGCGTGGTCGACGAAGTACGAGTGGGGAGATTAGCCAATGAACGAGTTCCGTTAGAGTCATATGCGCAGTAGAGTCTTAAATTCGTCGGCTAGTAATTACCTTCTTATTTGGGCTCGAGCGGATTGCAGTCGCACTCGAGACGCTCCTTTGCTGTCTTCGTCAAACGATTCGGCCAATCGCGGCGGACGTTTAGCGCGAAGTAGGGATACCACGTGGTACCTAGTGTCGCCAGATGAGGAGGTACCTTGTATTCCCCTCGAGTGCTGGTTTGGTCACTTTCTGGCGGCTCTGGTATTACTTACAAGTTTCTCTGTGACATCTTTGATAGACGTACTCTTGGGGAAATTAAAGATGGCGCTGTCATTTTGTCGAGGAGTGTACAAACACCTGCTATATCGCCTGTAATGGCTGCTGCGACTGCAGTCTTGTTTCGACGACTCCTTCAGACCCCCCTCAGGGTTATGGCACGGCGTTGTGTGTCGTTTTTTGCCACGTCCCCGTAGCCGGCATCGATTTCCCATCTGCCGGAGAGTCTTGATCGTAAGAGGTGCGGGACGAGCGGGAAAGGACCTCCATTATCCGCGCTCCACTTTTGCGCGACGTTTCACACTGCTGTACCAGCACAGCGCGGGCTGTCGTTTGCGGAAAGAGTGAGTCGTAACGCCGCGAAATTGCCGGCCGTACGACCAACAGGAGCGATCCGAGCGCGCGAGCTGCTTAAATCCACCCGCGAATCGAGCCTTATTCTCTCTATCGTCGCGCCGACACCCTTTTCCCCCACCGTACGAGCGCGGGACTCGCCGAGACGATTCGTTTTCGGCTTTTACGGTTTTTAAATTCGAGGATCGGTGTCGACATGCCAGTACTAGCCGGGGAAATGCGACATTAAGCCGGGTTCAAAGCGACGCCGTTCCAGTTCAGAGCAAAGTAAACGTAAACAGAGCCTTGCGCAAAATAGAATTCTCCGAACTTCATTCGTGAAAGCCTCTGTTTAACGGAATTTTAGTTCACTCGTCGATAAATTGAACTTTTAACTAGTACTCTGGTAGGAGAATTCTGTGTTTCAATTTTCTATCGAGTTGATGGTGCACTCTTGGAAGTAGTCCTCTCTCGAATGTGTGCACTCGAGTGGCGTGTATATTGCTCAAAAGAGAGCTTCTTGTGAAACGCTGTGCAGGACTCTCGTCGTTTCACGTTTTATTGTTTCTACGTCATTCGTATGTCCTTCTCGCATGACGGTTTTTATCCCTGGAAATAAAAAAGAGTCGTTCGGGGATGGGTCCGGCGAATGTAGACGGTGATCGAGAACGGTCACGTTACAACGTGCGAGAAATTCACGTGCAAGATTGATGTGCGTTATCATGATTCAGAATCTACCTTCTTTCTTCTCCTTCTTAAATCCTTTTTAATTGTTTTAGCATGTTTACTTCAGTTCGCTGTTTATGACTTTGCTACACCTAATAATTTTGCTAAATGTGCGGATACAAAACCTGCTTGCAGTAAAGGGTATCATATTTCAGAGGGTACACGAAGTCTGTTGTTTCAAACATTTGAGCCATTAAACAAGAAAAGTCAAACCGCAATAATATTCCGCACCATGACTTTGAGCTAGAAATTTTGCAAATAATTCAGAAATTTATGAAATTTAAGCAAAATGAAGCGTGAAGATGAAATAAATACGTACTGATTAAAGAGGTCATGGTATTGTAAAAATTGATATTAGCTTTCCTAGAAAGGAACCTATAATTTTGATACTTTTATTTCTTAACTTTATCTAGTCAAAATTGACATTAGCTTTTTTAAAGAGAAACCTATAATTTGGTTACTTTTATTTCTTAACTTTATCTAGTCAGAATTGACATTAACTTTGTTAATGAGAAACCTATAATTTTGTTCCTTTTACTTCTTAACTTTATTTAGTATTATTAAATATATTTTTGTCATAACAAAAGTTATAAATTTGTCAGAAATAAACGTTAAACCATCTAATATGATCGCTCATTTGCAGTTTTTCTACAGCTGCAATATAACGTTCACAACCAGATTAATTTAACATAAAATTCTATATATTTCATTTAGGACTTTAATGAAACCCTTACTAATTCAAGAAAATTACTCTTTGATTTTAATTCCCACAAATTATTTCATAGAAATGTATATTAGCATGAAAATATTCGTATACCAGAGGTTACGTGAGGTTGTTGACTTTCTATATAACAATGTATAATGCTTTATATTATATTATGCAATCTGAGTCACGCAATTCGGACAAGCTATACCTGAAGCTTGGCTAAAGTTAGGATAAGCTTGTATTGTGTAACAAAACTTCACAGAGAACAGTTTTCAAACTTCATTCAAAACTTGTTTACTTAAAAACAATAGCGAGTCTGAAAAATTAAGATCCACTTTCTTAAAATGAAGTCAAACTTCAAGTCAACTGATTGTTTCAAGTATTCGGCGTATAAAAATTACTATAGCGTGGCGTAAAATTCATCATTAGCATTGTTCCTAATTAAGGAAAGAAAGCAATCTCTACTTTCATTTTGCATAATGATCGGCAGACTATTAATCATGTTTCACTGCTAAAATAATAAATACAAATAAAATAACTTATGGATGTCTTCTAGAAAGCTTTTTAGTATAAAGCTGTCATTGAAAATCCTATTGTTAAATTAAGAATGGAAACAATATTAACAACAGACTTGTGACTTACATGTAAACAGAGTTGGGCAAAATTTTTATTTAAATAAGATGTTTCCCCAACTCTGTCGACATGTACAATTAAATAATAATTAGACTGTGGATCTTTATGCATTTATAGAAAAATTGAGTAGACGAAATTCAAAATCGTTGGAAAATTTAAAAAATGGAAGATGTCAATATACGATTTCTCCTCTATTAAAATCATCAAGGGAATACATAACATCGAATTTGGTTTCTATTTCTTGCAGTCGATGCAAAATCAAAATTTTTGCATTGATTGCAAGACAGGAGCCAAATAAGATATCTTTATTTATCTTAATTTGTTATTGAGCTGAAAATAATACACTGATGTCCTTAAATCTTTTTAATATGTCCACTGTTTTAGATTACATGTACCCATTTTTGTCCTAAATGGATAAAATCCGCAGTCTACTAATAATATTGATTTACTCTATTACAGACTTATACTATACTTCTACCGCGACGAGTGCTAGCAGTGTGCCGGAATGAGAAACTTTATTAAATAAAACGCGGCCATAAATTTTCCGAAATCCGCAATAATATCTGTCACCACTGCCGGTCGGAATTAATTGCGACCAATCCCGAAACAATTGACCCCGTGACGAACGACACCGGGCGGCGCTGTTTCGCTATTTACGGACGGCGGCGGCGGCAGATCGATTCCTTTCGCTTTCGGCAGCCGTTAGGTGAAATTCGATGAATCCGGTGCGCGCACGCATTAAAGTTTAACGCTCCGTTGTTGTTTTCATGCAAACGAGCTACGTGTCCGGCCGACGAGACGGAGTTTGCCGAATCTCTCGGGCCGGCATATATGAAAACGATATTGCATTCTCCGGAAAAACCTGGAACGCGATCCTCCACGGTATTTCTTCGCGAGAGGAGACGCGACGCGATGCGACGACGTCTCGAGACACACGATATTTTGCGATAGCTCGCTACGGAAACTTAGGCAGCCAGCAAAACCTCCGTCAGACTTCACCCCGGCGGCCGGGCAACTTCCGCACGGTGTCTGTACAATGTTGAAGCAGAGAGACTGTCTCCCTAATTACTGGAAATTATTCATGAGCTGCAACGTTCCGCGAAGCGTTCGTCTCTCGGCTCTCAGCTTTCGCGATCCGCTTAGCGCGCCGACCGAGTTGCGGCTTCCCCCTCTGTTCCCAGGTTTACGTAACGCTAGTTTAAAACGCGATATGGAATTTTTTATTTCGGCCAGCCTCTATGAAATAGAGATGTTCCGAGGTGGAGCGCCCTGGCCGCGGTGCTCGCCGGATTACGTTTCCACGCGCACGAGATTAGATTCCCGGAGATAGAGATAGAGAGAGAGAGAGAGAGAGAGAGAGAGAGAGAGAGAGAGAGAGAGAGAGAGAGAGAGAGAGCGCTGACGAGACCGCGGATAGTTCAGTTAACGGACGAGTTCTGAAATGGAACTCGCCTTGCTGGAAAAAGTGTCGGGCACGCCGAAAATTATTTTCGCGGAATCGTTTCATACTCTATCTATATTAAACAACGGATGTAAGCAGCATATCATCCCAGCCATGGTAATAGCGTCTAAAAACATCAATAAACTAGACATTGTTTTTGGTATACGTCCACAAAAAACTATTTTCACCCCATTCCGAAAAATTCATTAATTACTCCTTCTATCAGAGATCTTTCGCTATTTCCACAGATCACTATTTTTAATTACAATTGTCTAGTGTCCATGAAGCTTTTGTGCTCGAGCATTATAAGTTCTATCATAGGTAAGAAGGACCCACAAATTGAAGTATATTTCGTATAATATCCCTAAAACAATCATTATTTACTCACTGAATTTCTTGGGACGAAATTGAACGAATAAAATAATTTTTTTAGAGGAGTCAGTGGAGTGGGGATCCGCTGGCGCGCAGAGTGGGGATCACTGAACGCGATCACGTACTACCAAGCGTCACGCGGCGAGGTGTGACGGCTAAACGCACAGTTTTTTTTCTATTTGTTTTTTAATATTGCATTGTCATCCAGTTCTGAGCTATGTTTAAAGGTTCAGGTCTCTAGCTCATCGAGAAGTGATTTAAATTTCAATTACAAGATTTGACGCATACAACAACGACAGCGACAACATCGACAACTCGGCCAGCTAATATAAGCGTGGTAAATTGTACAACAATTAAGTTGTAGAATGTTTTATCATAGTCTGAGCTAAAAGAAAGAAAACACGTAAGACACCAAACGATAAAAGAATCTACTTAAAAACATAAATACATGAAGCCACGAATGGTTCTAAGCGACATCAATCCGGGGTAGCAAAGACGTTCTAAGACCGTGTGAACAGGGTCTGTCAATTTTGCAAGAAGATAAGAATAATTCGAGCTCAATCACCGCAGCCGATAACTCCCGAGCCGCCTTTTTCTCCGTGACGGTTCGCGCGGAGGTTTCATGCACGTCTAACAAACTCGAGCTTATGTAGGTGCGATACGATCTCGGGTTTATGCACTCGTGACTGTGTTTCGACAATACCCCGGCCCCTCCGGGTGGGAGGGAACTGTATAAACCGGTGGAACACGATTTTGGGCTCTTTGGTATCGAACATCCGGCCAAGCCCCACGTCAGGCTATATCCGCCGAAGATAATCCACTGCTAAGCTCACTCGATTCGCAAAGACTCTACCGTTTGTTTGAGGATTTGCTATTTCGCTTGACTTCCTTTCTACTACCGTCTGCCGCGCCGCTCTCGCACACTTCCCTCGCTTTCTCTTTCCTTATTCCAACTATCACCCAGCACCGTCTACCGAAACGCGCACCAGTTTTCTAGAGGACTCGGCAAACGAAACGTTTCGCGAGACTCCGTCGGAAACAGAGGGAGAGGGAGAGAGAGATAGAGAGTGAGAGAATAAAGAAGAAGATAAAGGGAGTGGCGGAGTCAGAGCAACAGAGGAGAAGATCTAAGAGGAACAATAAAGACGAAGGGGGGTTGTAAGAAAGCAGGGCTAGAGAGGCGTTTTGTTGCCAGGTGAACAACGAAACATTGTTGTTTCGAGCAGGAAGCTCGCTGCCGCGTGGCGATAAGAAAGAATTCGCTCTTTATCACGCGAGCTACGAAAATCCCTTCCGCGATTCTATTGCCGACGCCGACGCCGCCGTCTGAAAATAATTCTGCGTCTCGTCCGAAAAAGAGGTACGACCGTTCGTTCCCTTCGCCCGGAGAGAGAACAACGCGCCTCGGGGAACGGACCGAGACCTCAAATTTAGTCCTGTCTTTGTTATTCCGTTTAATGCTTGTTTATTTATTCAGAGTAATATCTCGCTGCCGGGATAAAACAATGTAAACGTTACACCTAGCGACGGTGCAGCACTTCCGCGCGAGCGGCTTCTTCGCGCGAGAGTTCTATGGTTGGAACAAAGCGGTGTCTTGGAATCGGAAAATGGATTCGACCTGTTTTCTTTTGTTAGGTGTTTATTAGACGGTCTCCGAACAATATAAATTTTCTCTAGTGTTTATAGTCGCGTTATATGCGTATTTTTTAAAAAACTAATGTCTGAAAATGTATAACAAGGGAAGATCAGCAACTCGAAAATTCAAAAAATTTTTGGAGCTCTATACACAAGTATACTGATGATTTTATATGTATATTTATGGCAATATTGAATGTGTAATTCGAATGTAACCATTGTACATATAATAACAGACAAATTGCAGAGAAACAAATAAAAAAATTTTACCTATATTTATTCTAGTGAATATTATCTATATTTTTATAATTAATTAATATTTTTAAATCGGGATTCTAATGGAAAAAAATCGATCGATAGTAATTTTGTAAATATTTTGCATGATGTAATTTTAATAGAATCCAACAGATTTTAATATATAATTCAATACTTTGACGTCATCCCCTTCTTGATGTTGCAACCCCCACGAAAATGCAAAATCGATATTAATAGAAGTGCTAATTGAAAACATTGGTACAGCAATTTCACAAATATATTGCTCGTTTAATTGCTTCTTATAATTATTATTAATGTTGGTCACAACACCTACTCGTTTGGAATTGTTTATGACCTCTTGCATTGTTAAACAATGTCATTAGTAGCCTGCAGATTATATGTAATGGAAGACAGCGAAGACATGTTTGAAGATTTTAAATATATTATTATATTATTTACAACCCAACAAACAAAACAAGAAATTACGTATTTATTTGACCCCAGCTTGTTGCACTTGAGGTAGACATTTTTTATTTTGCATAAAGATCCGCAGTCTCACCGATACTTTCATTTATTTAAATTACAATTTTCTGAAAATGTTCCATCATCCCGTATTCCTTTCATCCACGAAAATGTTGTACAAATAATCAATTTTCAATGTATCGAAAGGAAAGCCATTCGTCAACACGGCAGTGGACGTAATTCTGTTGTTCGACTTTATTTATTATACATCCAATAACAAATCTGTTAGTGTGCATACAACCCCTCGAAATATTACACTGTCCCGAACACGTCTGTGTCATTAATAAATCGCGGAATACAAACATCGCCTTTGTACATTTACTTGCCGGGAACACGTTGGCGTAAACCTAACATTTATTAAAATAAAATGATTCATTCATCAGTTATAACGAGTTTGTATATAATTACCTCGTTGAATATTTTCGCCGTCCACGCCGCGCGATGAATATCTATTAACTTTATCACGCATTCCCATTGCTCTCATTTAAACGAAATAAATGCTGTCTCTAACGAAATTTTTCAAATCAAGCGTTCCATGTCACGCGCGGTTATCCCCGCCCTTCCTTCAGCCTATGTCGCGGAAAATTAAAATTGTAGGTCGTCAGAGAGATGTTTGTTTTCTTTATTAATGGTTCTTTTTACGGTGGGGTTCCGTGAGCTAGCGCGGCGCTTGAAAATTTCACGGAATAATAAATGTTTATGAAATATTCGCTCGCATTAAATGCGAATTCAATTGGAAAACCAATCTTTGCCGTGTGAAGTGGACTTTTTGATCGGAGCGGAAAAACTGCGAGTCCCGGTCTCCGTGGAAAGCATTCAGCTGATTGCGACGAATTTTATAGATTAATAAATCGGACGACTGAATTCATTAGCGCGGAGAGCGGAGCGCGTCAGCTCGGTCGGAATTGCTTCGTCTATTATAACTATTTTCACGATCCAGCGACGGCTGACTCAGGAAACGGCTCGCTAATTTCGTGAAAGAGAAAAAAGAATTTTAAACAAAAGAGGGAGAGGTGGAGCGTCGAGACAACAATACCACCTGACGTCATCCTATCGGCTAGATTATATCATCGTTTCGCGCCAACCCGCAGGAAAATATTCGATCCCCTATCGCCGATGAGGAATTTGATATTTTACCACGTTATTATTTTCATTGTGATCTTCGATATTTTATAATCACGCATTTTCCACCGGAAAAAAACATTGATACATGCATTCATCAAATTCGATACCAAATATATTCAAAAACACCATTAATAAAATTTGGATGAATGTTTTAATTTTTAAATAAAATCTAGATTCACGATTTTATATAATGTACCACTTTTAACTCCTTAAGATTGTTAAGAAAAGAGATAAATGTACCGTCTACATCTTGCACAAATAGCGTAAACAATTTTTATTTCGCCACGAAACATCGCTGTGCCATTATTCAAAAAATTGTTTACATTATTGAATATGTGGGTATCTGATTACTGGACAGCGGATTTTTAGGCATTTATAGCAAAATTGAGTAGATTAAATTCAAAATTGTTGAAGAATTATAAGATTTGAAGATGTTACTGTACGATTTCTCCTCTATTGAAATCATTAAAGGAAGAAACAACATTCAATTTGGTTTTCATCTCTTGCAATCGATGCAGACAATTTTTATTTTGCATAAAGATCCGCTGTCTACTGATTACTAAACATTTAAATATTGCGCAATCGCATATACACCAAATAAAAAAATCCTACAAAATGTAATTATTCTAGGACGTAAGAAATGTTTAATTTGCAAAGGGTTAAAAGTCTACAACATTCAAGTATCGTACGAGGCATTAATACGTAAATACAATACAAATAATACATAAATTTTAAATAGAATTTAGAAATATTATTAAATTAATATGAAACTTCATGTATGTAATATTATTTGAGGGAGTAATATTATTTATAGGAATTTTATATAGAATTTAGAAATATCATTAAATTAAATTAATATGAAAATTTATGTGTATCTAATATTATTTGAGGGAGTAATATTATTTATAGGAATTTTTTATAGAATTTAGAAATATCATTAAATTAATATGAAGATTTATATATTAATATCCATAAAATTGAATTATTCTAGGACGGAAGAAATGCTTAATTAGCAAAGGGTTAAAAGTTTACAACATTGAAGTATCGTACGAGGCATTAAATCAATCTCATATTGACCAAATTAAAAAGAAAATCCTATAAAATGTAATTATTCCAGGACTGAAGAAATGTTTAATTTCCAAAGGGTTAAAGTTTACAGCTCTTTCAAATGACCGACTTGCTGAATTTCCTCTGGCAGTGAAACTTTTCCCCGAATCAGAGAGAAGCGTTGCAACCGAGACACGTGCAACCGTAGATTTGAATTGTTCCCAGTGAAACGCAAGGATTCGGTATTACCCAGTACACCGCAGAACCCGGTGGTATCGTGTCGCGAGGTCTTACGTCAAATAACGCCGCTCAAGTTAACCATAGCTAATTAGTTCCGCAGCGAGGGCGAGGTGTGTTGCGCGCGCGCGCGGGCTGACGCACAGGCGAGATGTAATTGCAGTCCTGTCCGCGCATCAGTTTACCAGTTCCACTGATTGTATGCGGTCCTCGAGCGAGAGGCGAAGTATAGTACGCTTGCTCGTCCTGGTCCCCCTTAGTCACTCAATTAAACCGTAGCACGCGCCGCATATTCATCCAGTCGTCGGGTCTGGGAGCTCAGAAAGGGAGCCTTGCATTTGGTTCGAGACCATTTTGCTGTCGGATCATCGTTTGTTCCGAAAGGAGGATCATGCCGGCTAGAAATCTCTTAGCGGTATTGGCTGGTCAGCGAATGGCACGTGGCTGCAACCTGAAAGACTCCGAGACACACAAGGACGCCGCGGCAGCCTCTTCGAGTCGCGTTTCCCATCTGAATAATCACCTGCAGGCCTACAGTCGGGGACAAAAAGCTGGGACTCTCCACGTTTATTTTTCTTTCCCTACACTGAGAAAAAAAGTAGTTACTTCAATAACCCGCGTGTTATTGTAATTTTTTACTTCGATGAATATCAATGTATTCTTTTCAATAGTATGAAATTTAGAAGCAAATCGTGATGTATTTGAATTGTCTATCATGAAATGCTTGAAAATAGAATTTGATTCAATACCGTATATTATTATTCGTAATATTTCTTTTTTTCCTTCAATCAGATATGTTGTTAAAAAAATTTTAGAAATGTATTGATTTATACTAGAATTGGTTTGAGGCCATATCTTACTTTTTGAAAACATTGATGGTCAAGCTATTGGCTTATATGATTGGCGGAAATGAGTTTTGCTATTGAATTTCAATAGTATTAAATATTAAAATAAGTTCATATGATATTGGCACTATTCAATAGTACATCTTATTGAATCAACATATATTTTTTTTGTATCGACAGGATTTTTTTCTCAGTGTATGATATCCGAAAAACTCTAATAGCATTCAAAAAATTTAAATAAAATTTTTGCCCAACTCTGGCAGCATTTATAGTTGCCAAAATTTGGGGAGAAAAAGGGAAGAACTTAATTACTCACGTCGAACTTAAACGCGGACCCCGCCTGCAAAGTGAGCTTATTTGGACTACTAAGTTGCGACAACAAAAAATCAAAGTATCCAAAAAAAACGAAAGCTCATTCTGAAGAAACCCAAAAGGGTTCTCTGATACTACACGAGCACTACACCTCGCCTTCCCCTTGGATAATGGAAAAACTAAAGAATTAAATAAATTGCAAGGCTGTACACAATGAAACTTTAGTGTGAATATATGTATATCCGTAAATAAAAAAAAATACAAAAAAATCAATTTGATATATAATAATTCAAAAGTTTTTGTTATTAGAGTTTTTAGTATTAAACCGATTGGAACAAAATCGATTTAATTTATTTTTCTAAATAGATTCTTGCGGAGCAACATTTTAATTTTACCAACTGAGCCAAATAAACAAAAACAGTGTAAAACGGTGTATGTATGTATAAGCACAATTTCGTTTTTTTTAGCTACTAAATAAACTAATGTTTATAGACATATTTATAGGCTGGACAAATAATAACAAAAATAAATAAAAATAGTGCAAAGCTGCGTATGTACAAGAAATTCGATTTCGATAAATAAACATTAACAAATTGATCGGTTATTCTACATTTTTGTCCGGGACTGTATTCATCATCTTTGACGGCGGAACAAATAAATAAGAACTTGTAAATGAACTTGAAAATGATGTATGTTACAAGAAATTTCATTTTTGTTAGGTTAATAAACGTTAACAAACTGATATGTTGTCCTATCTTTTCGACCCAGACTGTATTCATCGTCTTTTCCGACTGAACCGCAAAGAACAAGACAGGCCCGACACATTGTTTCCAGTCGTTTTCAACTGTTTTTCGAGAACACAGACGGCGGCAACGATGAACAAACGTTCGCGCGAACAAACACGAATCGACCCTCTCCGATGCCTTTTGCATTCGCCTGACGGAAGGAGATCGGCTACTGTTCGGATCCAGGACAAGTTTGAAACTTGCTCAACTCGGTGGAAACCGATGGGACTTGTCGAGCCGATATCACCTGTTCAAACTTTGTTTATACATTTTTGAGGCTGTTTTTCCTTTTGGTTTGTTTTGTTTGGGCAGGATGTGCGATGCAAATGTGCACGACTTTTCAAGTATTTCCTATTTATAATCTAGATGGATTGTTTTTCACAAAAGTTAATTAACGTCAATAATTTATCGTGTATAATTAAATTATTGACGTCACTAATTTCATAGTTTACTTAAAGATAGTCCTATCAATTTTACACTCTTTATTTATTTATTTGTGCTATCAATGTCACGAGAGTTATAATAAATAAATAAAATAATAAATTTAATGAATTTTATCATTAAAATATTCAATAATTATTCTTTCTTTGATAGAACTTTTGGTAGAGGATTTTATGCATTTATGATAAAACTGTTTGGCTAACATAATAAACTATATCAAGACGTTAGAAGAAACTATGGATATAAAGTACATAAAAAAATTAAAATCATTAAAAGAACAACTACTTGGACAATGTTTATCTTGCTTTTGTCTCGATTTTCCTTTAATTTGCAATTATTCTTTAGTTGTGTTGTAACCTTGAAATTGAAATGATTAAAATAAGAACTACTTGTACAATGTTTATTTTGCTCTTGTTATGAGTTTACTTTAATTTGCAATTATTCTTTTATTGTGTTGTAAATATGTTCCAATTTCAACAATTAAGCGGTGCCCCGAAAATTCAGAAAAAACTGCGATTAAATAAAAATTCTTATATATATAATTAACTACAATTCTCAACCTAAACGTACATCAAAGAGTAAACAATATCATCTGAAACATACACGGAAGTTCAACCAGAATTTTTACCATAGCGCTATCCTCATAATTGACTTCGTTCACGTGGACTGTCAAACGACTCGGTTGCGTAACGCGCGGTACTTTTTGATTTGTCCTCGACTGGATCTTTGCCAGTGATAGAGCGGGCGCAGCGACGAATTTTATTTCGTTTGCGTGCTCGGGGGAACGAGCTTCATCAGCGAGCCGTTATGCTTCCTTTGAGCCCCGAAATTCTATCAGGTAATTAATTATCTGGTTCTCATGTTGCACCCGTGACGGTCTTTCTGACACGATAGAACGTTAATATCGATCCCGAACGTTCAGGATGAACGGTGGACGGCCGATTGCGCCGCGAGAACGAGAACGCCGCGTTGGTTTATTCGCGCACAGGCTCGGAACGCATACATAAACGAGAGTCCGGCCGTATACGGATAAATAAACCGATATCCCGGGGACGGAATTGCAAGAATTTTCGCCAGCGGCCAAATGACGCGCTCGAACGTGGCCGCGGGTGCGTTCAACAACCCGGCAACGTCTCTTTGTTTTCAACCCATCTATTCATTATTTTCCGTTCCCCCTGAATATGTGCCGCTCGTCTCTGTCACGTCGCAGGCCTGACACCTGGTGACTTGCAACCAATAATTGCCGGAGATAGCGATTGCGGGGAAAATTCGACGATGACACACACATTCCCGCTTCATTTGTGGCTTCGGGAAGTAAGTAGGGGAGACCGGAGCTTAAAGTTCCCGGGGTAAGTTGTTCCGATCATTATTTATAAAAAATTGAGAAGTACGCGCGATTTGTTTCCAGTTGTTTTTGATATAAAAGTAAATAATGACTAGACTGCGGATTTTATGCATTTATGACATAAATGGATTCATATCATTTCAGCAGTGGACATGTTAAAAATATTTAAGGACATCAATGTATTAGTTTCAGCTTAATTGGATAATTAAAAGAAGAATAAAGATTTTATTTGGCTTCTGTGTCCTGCAATCAATGCAAACATTTTTTATTTTGCATACAGATCCGCAGTCTAATAATGAAACTTTGTCGCCCATTTTCGTGTCGTCTGCGGTAGTGTAGCGCGTTTTTTTTATACTATAATTATCTACAATATTTCTACGTCATTTTTTATATGGTTCTTCAAAATCGGAAGTTTCTTTCTTTATAAAAATAAAAATGTTTCAAAATAAAAATTTTCTACCTAAATTGCAACAAACTGGAACAAAGTAGAAATTTATATTCTTTCGTAATATGTTCAACAGGTTCGAAATAATACAACAGTATTTTTAAATTTTTATAATGTTCTTACTGTTTTAAATTACAGCCACTCATTTTTGTCATAAACGCATAAAATTCGCTGTCTAATTGAAAATTAAAAATTGTCACGATGCATGGTGACATGCAACCCAAACCTGGCTAAATATATTTGGAAAAATATTGGAAATATTTAATAAAATATGTGCTCTCGTTTGTAAGAAAAAATATTTAAAAATTTATCTGACGTCACAGAGATAAGTACATGTATTGAAAATAGTTATTTATGGTGCGATAAAGGAAATGATTAATTGAAATATTATTTTCTCGAGATGCTCTGGAAATAATGATTTGAAACAGTATTTAATGTGTCTAAAGTTCTATTAATTATTTGAAATTCTATATAGTACGATTAATATTTAATTACTTTTATATCAGTTTACTAGAACAATAAAATATAACTTGCAAATTTATTAAAACTGCAGAATTTCAAGAGAAGTATTGAACAAGAAAGTTCTTTTTTCGAAAAGGCGAACTTGTAATGCATAAATAGAATTTTTGTATAATTTATATGAGACTATAGAAACTATAATTTACATAATAATTTCATATCTGTAATATAGATTTTCTATGCGCGGAAATCGAGTGTAGAAAGTAGTGAAGCACACAGTTACCGAATAGGTATTGTCTGATCATGGCGCACTGTATCTATTGACGTGTACTCTCGTGAAGCGTAATTGTTTCGGAAATGAAGCCCCCGTATGAACAAATTTTATTCTATAATTTCGGCTTTCGGTATTTCGCGCAGAATTATCTACCCTTCGAGTTCTACTCTGAATACCAAAACGCTCGTTGCTAGTCCGATATTTACGTATTAAATCGCAAAAGTTTCAACAACAGCGTTGCCGGTTAAAGTGGTAACTCTGGATTGCGGTTGGCAGTGTTACTGCTAGTTAAGATGATAAGTAGACTGCGGATTTTGTGGATTTATGGCATCCTTGACCTTTCACAGTTTGGCATGGAGTTATGTTTAAAAGTACGTAACTGTTTTATTTACTTTCAAGTATTGAAATGCCTTTGATAGAGGAAAGGAATTATTTTTAGGTTTCTTTTGCATTGTGAACATTTAAAAAATGATAAAACAGAATGTCAAGAGTGGATTTCACCATAATCATTATTGAACATACTCGTATATTGTACTGTTTATTGTATCCAAACTCTGTTAATGCATTATATATCTACATAAACCGTATTTAGTGTAAAGCAATAAATAATGATAATAATTCTATCCCGTGCTAAATTCTTTCTTGAATATTTTTTTCAAGTTTATTTGTCCCGGAATTATTGATATGCTTCTCGTTCGTAAAACAACGTAATGATTATTGATGATATGCAATTTATTAATGATTGTATGCAATTGAAGCGCAGGGTTTCTGCTATTAGATCACAATATTTACTTTGTCAAGAATTTTACCAATATTACGTGTAATTATTTTACATGAAAACAATATTAACCCTTTGCACTTCAAATTATTTTTCAATTTTATTGCTAACAATTCCCTACTATTTTAAGTGTTTTATTTGAAATTTACATCAAAGGACAGTTCTACTGCTACTTATTTTACACAAATTTTGTTTATGATAATTACATGAAATATAGCTCTCTCAAACTGTTGAAATTTATATTTTTGTATTTAACTAAAAAATGAGACAATTAAATAAATAAACGAAGAACCAGATTCATATAAAACCCGTTTTATTTACATTTCTCTTTCTATAATGTCGAGTCACACTCGTCAAGAGAGGTCAAAGGGTTAAGAGACTGATTCAAGTAAATTAAATGAATTTTTGTGTAGTTACAAAACACTTCCCTGGGCTACTGCATGCATGAGAAATTACGATTTCATTCTGTATACTTAAAAAGTTTAGTAAACTGCGTGGAGTTAATGGAGAACCATCGATTACCACAGTAAAAGTGTTAATTTGCGCAGTATATCGGGACGAAACGCCAACTGTGAATTTAACTTTCGTCCGTAGATGACTTTGGAAGTAAATTCCTACATGTGGCGTTCTCCCTTTCTGCCGCGGATAGTATGGAGCCATAACCTCGAAGAGCGGTCGTTAGTCTTCCGGAATTCCGTCAGGGAAACTTATACTTGTTACGCCACAGTTAAATAAACTCGGATTGTTAGACAAATCTAGAGCTATATATAATCGAACAATCGCAGTACCGTTTTGATTGCAGTTCTCAGTTCGAGCACACGTAAGGGAAACATCTAACCTTGAACGCGATGACACTTGATCATATTCTTTTAACAGGAGCAAACCGATCGAACGGCGATGCGACGTATTTGACAAATAGCCGGTATTTGTCATCCATAGAAAAAGCACTATGGACTGGACGATCGGTCGATTTATAAAAGTCATCCGCTGGAATAGTTTCAACATTGTGACGTATTGGATATTTATGCGGAACACGTGGTTTAGATTGATGTACGCGGATGAATTTATCGATGCAGAACGTTATCCCTTAATCACGCAGAACATTCGATGCAACCGCCACAAAAAGCGAATGATACCAGAAATATTACGTACAGGGCGTACCAAAAGTACTGAAAAGTGAATCTACACCTCTGGATCGGTGGACATTTGTGAAAGAAACTTGCCACAAAATTGTTTATACCAATGAAAATTGTTTTTCAAGTTTACATTTACTTCAACACCTGCTAATCGAGAGGAGAAACAGTTTGAAAATAATCATACGTTGCAAACAAATAGCTATTAACCCTTTGCATGTCTGTGTCGAGTGTGACTCGACATCAGAGAAAGAAAAATGTAAACGAACTTCTTATTGTTCAGTTAAAGACAACTATAAGCTCAACAAATATAATTTACAACAAAATTTGAGATAGCTATATTTAATATAATTAGCGAACAGAATTGTTTAAAATAAGTAGCTGTCAAGGAACTGTCCTTTGAAGTAAATTTCAAATGAAACACTTAAAATAGTGGCGAGTTGTTGGCAATAAAATTGAAAAGTAATTCAGAGTGCAAAGTGTTAAGATCTAATTGTAAGATGTTGGAGTTTTTACGAAATTTGTTATTGTTTTTACAAGCTTTATGCTACTATGACTCCCCGAAAAGAAATTTTGTCCGCGTTCCCCTGCCTCTTATCTTTTTTAATAGATACAAGAATATAGACACGTTTCAAAAACTGTCAAGTTTTATTTATTTGATGATATTATGGTATGAAAATTAATTATTTATTTAACCATTTTTACGCCTGCCAAGTTGGAAACCGCAGAGTTAGACAAAACCCTACTACTAAATACATTCCACCGTGTAGACGAGGCAAACAATAATCGTGTGCGAGCCACGAGGCAAAAATTTGAATTTGCAAAATATCAAAGAGAACCTTGTATCCATTGTTACACACAAGAATACTAATCTCACATTATTAAATACTCATGTAAAGTGTACTTACAAATTTTTCAGTTGCTCCAGTTGATCGACAGCACACTATTATTTAACCACTTCAAACGTGTTTCAAATCTTGTCTTTACATCGTCCATTCAAGAATGTAAACTTGAACTGCGAGTGTCTAAACTCACAACATTCATATCTCCAGATGATCCTCGAAAAATCAATATCTCAGCTCGTAATCAGCCTCGATCGGATACATTGTTTGCCGGAAGAGCAGAGTTCTCGCGCGGGAATCGCATTAAGATCGCTGTAGCGACGGCACACCGAAGATTAAGCTTACTTCACCGTTCCTCCAGTGGATTAGGCGATATTTAGCGAGGAATTATGCACGTCAATCACTTTGGTTATACGCAAAACGTCGCGAGATACGCATCAAAGAGAACGAAGCGGTTAATTATAAGAAGCTCGGTATAAATGTTTCCGTTCGCACGTCCTCGAAGGATCGAAGTAAACTAAACCGTTCAATGAGACGCGAGGACGCCCCGGCGGCAGCTGTGACGTCACTCTGTTTGTATTCAGTGTCGTCGTTACAGATATACCTGAAAGGGACATAGCAGGCAAAAAACGCACGCGACTCGGCTCCGAACGATTGTTTACAATCACCGCGCTGCGACAACTTGAACCCTCACAAATGGTCACAACACGTGCCTACACTTGTAAATCACGCCATTGACGACCGAAGACGATACAAAAGAATTTCCTTGACAGTTCCCCACTCCGTAAAGTCCTCCCGGCCAGGGTTACCATATTCTAGTCTCGCCAGGCCCCTTACCCTTCCACCCCTCGCTCAACTTGTCTGCTGAGTCCGCCCCACTCTTCCCACTAACACTGACGCGTACCACGTGGAGCAAACTAATTGTAAGTTATCGGTACGCGTCAGTGTTAGTGGGAAGAGTGGGGCGGACTCAGCAGACAAGGTGGGTGAGGAGCGGAAGGGTAAGGGGCCTGGTGAGAGTAGAATATGGCAACTCTGCTCCCGACACATTCGCGTCCAATTAACAAACGCGATGTTTCCCCACCTAAATACACCCTTAACCAATCACGGAAAAAACGAGGTGACCATCGCAGTACTATTTTGATCGTGGTCGGAGTAACTTCTTCTTGTTCGCTGTCACGATTTCGGAAAGTTTGCGTTGTGTTTAGCAAGTGCGTGGAAGCATGGTGTTTTCTGCTTCGCTGTTATTATAACTAGACAGCGGATTTTATGCATTTATTTAAACAGTGAAAACATTAGAAGAATTTAAAAATACTTTTATATCATTCTCAACCTATCAAACGTATTAAGTGAAAAAACAATTTCCTATTTCACTCCAGTTTGTTTCAAATCAGGTAGAACATTTTTATTTTGCATAAAGATCCGCTGTCTATTTACCTGTGAATCCGACGGAGGAACAATCTGAAAAATTTGTAAGTACGCTTCACATGAATATTTTGTAATGTAGGATTAGTATTCTTGTGGAACAATGGATATATGATTTTTTCTGAAATATTTTGCGATTTCGTATATCTAGCAATATAATACACCCTCGGTTTGGTAGAAATTAATGCGAGATGCTGCATAATTAATTTTAACTTTGAATTAGTTCAAGGTCACAACAATCTTTTTTATTACATCGTATTTTATTTATTGAAAGGGGAAAATTGGTCAAAAACTAGATCGTTATCTTAAAGAATTATGGGTAAAGTTATTCACTATCAAATTGATTTTGTTGATTTTATTGATTTTATTGATATCATAACATCCCCTAAATTTCTAAATGTGTTCGAAAATGTATGATCCTTTTCGAAAGGGTGGTGGTAATTTTAAAATCTCCGAAATTGATCCATCTACAAATAATTGATTATTGTCGTGTTAGAGTTCCCAGCTAAGTAACTTTTGTTAATAAAATTTTTCTATACACCCAATAACAACGGAAACATTTAGACTTTAATTTTTATTGGATCACCCTGCACACGCGTTCCCTCGCGATAATTAAACGCGAGGCGTTCAATAATGTTCCCATTAAGTATGAATAGAAAGACAGAAAATTGAATCAAGCGCAGTACTTTTATTTGCCGTAAGTATCGTGTAACAACGTCGCGAATAAATAAAACAAGTGTCAACAAGTTTACGCTCGCATCAATTAATTATAAATATAGCGTTCTGTTTACTAATAATAACCACCACTTTCATTCTGAACGCCCCTCGTACAAAGTGTACAACGTACCTTCGTCGCCTCCTATCAGAGTTGGGCAAAAATTTTTATTTAAATAAAAATGTCGAATGAAGTGGACTTTTTCCAAGTACTTTTCAAAACTACTTTATTCGAAATTTTTGTCTACATAAAATTTAAATAAAATCTTATACATACAGTCACTCCCATACTCCCAAACGCCAGATTAAGATTTGTGTCCCCACTCTCCACCTTCCCCTTCTCTAGCAGGTCACGCGACGCTTTCGTCTTTGTCGTGCATGTGTCACAATGTCACGTAACTAATCTAGTACTGATAGAGAGGGTGTAACTGTTTCCCCTCAATTCGTATCCCCTCCCCCTTCATCTGGCGACTCTGATCCGAACGTATCCCAATTGTCAGCGACAATTCTGTGGTTGTCAGGAAAAACGCCGCATGTCGCAATTTCAAGAAATTCGAGATTGTGCATTAACACTTTACCTACCGAAAGCCTATTAATAGGATTTTCAATAATTGTGCTGTACCAAAAGAAAGCATACAAATTTTCTTTTACATTACAATCTTAAATGAATGTATTAGATGACGTTATTGTGGGTGACTTGTTACTTCGCAATGAAAATTGCTGGCACTGTTGAAGTTTCCATTAAAAAGTATTTAACCATGAACCATAGATTTTTCAAAATTATGCAATGATCACCGATCGGTAATGTGTTAATTGAACTTTCCAGTATAGGATTTAAGTATTTACCAGAAAAAAAGTCAGGGAGAATAAATTCGAAAAGCTCAAAAACATAATGCAATTTAACCGATGTCCCATGTCGAAGGATTAGCGATGAAAACTTCAAATGGCAATACCTCGAAAGTGAAAGTATGTGACATACGGCGTTCTTCCCGACGACCATCGCGTGTAGAACAACGCAACGATCGGATTTGCATCGGATCCAAGATCTATATCGCGCTTGCCGGAAGCTGCCGAGGATCGAGCCACCGCTCTTTTTCGTCTCTCGTTCGCTTTTTGTTTTCAGACGGCGTCCATCATTGCGAATCTGTTTGGGGGTGAGGTGGCGGGGGGTTGGTAGGAACAGTGGTGATGGAGGGTCGCCGCGGGGTTAATTCGAGTGGAAATGCTCGTTTCTCTCGGCACGGGCCTTGGCGTTACGCGCTTGCCGACGATACAATTTCTTAATATTATGTACCGAGCCGGCCGGTGGCCGCTACAAATGGGAGATACTTGTAATCTAGGGCTAAATGTGACGCAGCTGGGTAATCGTTTCCGCCTCGGACGACCACCCGTAATTTTTCATGTTGCGACATAATGGATTATCGCGTATATTATCGATTCGTCACCGAACAACTGGCCCGTTGATTTCGCGAAATGCAGCGACAGGCGAATCGTGACTGCCCACAATGGTCCGGATAGCCGATTTAGCAATTCATTTGGTAAAAACCGACTAAATGTTTAGCAATGCCGAGGATGTCGATATTGATGCAATTTAATAAAACATTCTAGTTAGAACAAGCATTTAAATATGAACATTTTGTGAATATGTTGGAAAATGTTTATTCCATAAGAAACCTATTGTATAAGAAGGTATTCAAAATTTTAAAAAATCAATATTTCTTCGTAGGTGCAATTCACACCGCAGTATAAGGGACATTCCTAATAATTTTTGTGCCGCAGTAATGAGCTCCTCCTTGACTTTCGTGTACGTAATGCTGAAAGCTTAATTTCTTTATTAACAAAATTTGTACCGAACAAACAGACAGACAGACAAGAAAGCGAGCTAATAAAAACGTGGTAAAAGGACAAGAGAAGTTTCTTTTTATATTTTTATTGTATCGAAGTAGGTAAATATCTAAATGATAATAAAACTGTCGTCTATGCAATCTAAAGCAATATAAAAAATGTACAATCATGTGATCAACAGTCCTTTGGTGATCGAGATACAAGAAAAATGGTCTTTACCTTCTACGAAGAATGTTTTTTCAAATCCTGAGATGATGAAAATATGAGAATAAGTGACAGTTCAACGAGAATAAATTTTCATTGAATTATACAAATTGTTTCAGGGGAAAATATTTATGTTTACGCGTTTTAATCTAATTCGGAAAAAATACCGCATGGATACATTTACCGAAAAATCTTAATGAACTGTTAGATCGGCCGAACCACTGTGCAGCGGCGACTGCATCGACGAATAGTTTCTCTTCCTCCCCATTTTATCGTTTCTCTTTGTTGCAAATCCGGCGACGGAAAGTTTCCGCGTGCGCCACTGCGGAAAAATAGTTTCTCGAGAGCGAGCGGCGGGAACAGATGCACCGTGAAATAACAAGCCGCGTGCAGAGAAGGCGCGCCGTTTAATTCCATTATTTAACGGGAACATAAATATAACAGACGGCGGTGGCAAAACACATTGTTATTTTTCTCTGCCGATACAGAGGCGAACGTTCGAAAAAGGCGGCGGGTTTCTTTTTTCGTTCTGTCGGGCCGGAACCCAGAGCGCTCTTTCTATCGCGACTAGCGCCGCGCGCGTAGGTTTTTACGAATCAAAGAGCCCGATGGAAATGCCCGTGGAAAACAAGGGTTCCGTAATCGATTTCGATTATTCATACGCGCGGGATTGCATTCATCGTTTCGAACGGTGCTGCATTCTACCATTGGTCGGTTGCCTGTGCGGAAATGGGGGAGGGGGGAGGGTGATGTGGAACATGCATTTCGCGCGTAGTATTGCTCCGCGACTGCTTTGACTCCGTGTGTCGTTCTAAGGGCTCGTCAATTATTCACACGCATTCCCGGAAAGGCGCGTGTATACCTTCTGTAAAAAAGCTCGCGGGCTCTGAAATAGTAATGCGCCGTTTTACATTTCATGCGACTGAGTGGCGCGCCGAACGCTGCGGTATTATTCAGCGACAGTAAGAGAACGAGCTGAGCCTCGGCGACCCCCCTGCCACAACTTTTCTTATTCCGGGGCGCTTGTAAAGGGTGCAGACGGAACACCTCGGCCCCGGTGCATCGCGTGCAACTGCGACGACGGGGAAACAGCATGGAGACGCGCCGGTTTATAAGATTAGGCCGACTAGACAGCGACGGAACTTTCTTCCGACGCGGCTCTCTCTCTGTCCTCGAATCTGTACGATACCCGGGAACGGGAATGGATGGCTAGAAAAGAACGCTGAGCGACGCTAGAAGTGAAATATACAGGGTGGAGCAGTTAAATGGGAACATCTAAGTATCTTCCCGTCTGATTTTTATTCAGTTTGTTATAGTTAATTAATTGCAGACTGCGGATCTTCAGGCAAAATAAAAAATGTTTGCATTGATCGCGGGGACAGAGGAGCCAAATAAAAATTGTATTCTTCTTTTAAATATCCTATTAAGCTGAAACTAATACATTGATGTTCTTAAACATGTCCGCGGTTTTAAATTGTATGTACCCATTTTAATTAAAATAAAATAGAATAGAAACATTTTGCAGGACTATTGTAGAAGTCCTTTTATAAAAGAGTTCCTTATAAAACTCGGAGATTCACCACTAAAAATTGCTGTACCATTATTCAAAATATTCTTTACACTACTGAATGTGTCGGTATCGAATTAATTACTAAACATTTAGGTGTTGTATGAGGTATTATATCAATTTTATATTCACGCAAAGAAAAAAGTTAATATAGAATGTAATTATTGTAGCTCGAGAGAAATGTTTAGTTTTTAAGTTAAAATAGCACCGAGTGCATTCCCTTAACAGTTACGGTAGAGATCCTCGCGACAGTTACGGAGCGAAGCCTTACATTCTGAATTCACGTGAAGGAAAGCTGCGTATACGGAGAACATTCGGTGCATTACGAAAGAAGGGGGTGTACAAATACATTTTTAACTCGGTGTACGTCCAACGGATGATAGAGACCCAAGCCATGCGTGCGGTATCTCTTACTGCGCCAAATTCGCAACCATCAGCGTCAGCGCCCGCCTAGAAGGGGGATTCCCCGTGCCTGGGTAAAAAATGAAGAAAACTTTGTATGATAAATAGAAGATACGGGATCCGAAGATCCCGTCTGGGGTTATCCGACGCATAGGTTTTAGCCCCCGAGTTTACCGTCTCGGGAGTTTATTCTGGCCGTGGCGCGAGTCTAGGCTGGCCCGCGCCATGCTAAAACTCATGGGATAATAAAACTGCCGTATTTTACTGCGTCGCGGCGACCACAATGCCTTGCCAGAGAATACGGGAGCATATTTATTTGCCTGTGTTTCGCTTTTTTTTCGACACCGCGAAGGAACAGGGGTAAGGGATGCGCGGCAGGGCAAGGGCCAGGGATGAGCAACGCGATTATGTTAGGGAGTTGGACCCATGATAGCACCGATGCAATGACATAGATGCAAGTGTACCGAGTGGAACCGAAAGCACATACTTTTCTACTCGCATTCTTCTTCCGGTTCGAAAAATATTCAAATGGTACGTCTAGATAGAGGATAAGGATAATTAAAGCATCAGACTAGTATAGATCAGGGTTGTAGTCAGTGGGTAAATATAATTTAGAAATAAATTTATTTATTTTTCCCAGAGATTTCAACAACTTAGATTATTTTCCTCTCTGATCGGCTTTGCTTATAGAACGTTTTAGCGAACGCTATGGCGAGTATTATATGCTAACTAACTATAAAATATATAAGAGACTAAATTAACCCTTTGCACTCAAAGCTATTTTAACTTGAAAATTATACATTCCTTTCGACCTATAATAATTCCATTCCATATTAACTTTTTTTATTTAATTAAAACATTTAAATACTTAAATGTTTAGTAATTGATTCGATACTAAGATATTTAATAATGTAAAGACGACATTTTGAATAATGGTACAGCAATTTTCAGTTGTGACTCTAAAGATTTTCTAGGGACGCTATCTGTGATATATTAAAAATTTTTAACTATTGTATACTTATTTCACAAATACCAGTGCAGACTTTTTTCTTTAGATTTTACTCCAAATGTATGGGGTCCAATGACACCCCTATACAAGGTTAACATTAAAATAGCAGTGCACAGAGATAATGTTTTATGAACAAAGAAAAAAATTTAGATACTTTTAAAAATAATATTTCCAATGGGAAATAATATTAATATAACTGATAAATAGACTGCGGATCTTTATGTGAAATAAAAAATATTCGCATTGATTGCAGGACACAAGAGCAAAATAAAAATCGTATTCTTTTAAATATTCTATTAGTAGAAACGAATTAGCTGAAACGAATACATTGATGTCTATAAATATCATTAACACGTCCACTGCTTTAAATTATATGCACCGTTTTTACTAAAAATGCATAAAATCCGCAGTCTACGGATAAAACACTTTCATCTGTGACTACGAAACGGGGATGAAATCTATAGTTATGCAGTTTCAAAATATACAAACAGAGAACTCTTTGTGCGCCACGATGCACGATCATCGCGACGTTCATGTTTGATGAAATGTTTTAATTTACCGAGGACATGTTAATGGGAGCTTTTCTTTTGTGCATAACGTCCCATTTGTTTCTTTATTCAACGATTTCCTCAGGTATTTAATTATATTATCGTGCCTCAATTAGCACGTTACACTCGCGCGTCCATTAAAATGCGCCAGATCGTTTTCATTCAGCTTTGTACGGGCTTCCCTTTGTGCATAGCACATTAACAAATGACAATAGCGGCGAACTTCCCCGATGTTGTCATTATTATTCGTCGGTCACGTGCACTTACCGCGTGGCTCTAAAATCCGCACACGTACTCGCATTCTTAGCTTCCGATTTCGAATGTACAATTCAGCAATACATTATCTCGCTACATGAAAACCTCGTAATTGGTGTAATACCTTTTCATCAAGATAATATTATTCAATCGCGATGGCGTTGAAATTTACGTTCACGAATTCGTGGAATTTTATGCGCTGCACCGTAGAGAAATCTACAAAACTATATAGAATATAAAGTTCACTAGAATTTCATACTTTTAATAGAATTTAATCATTTCCCTCCAGCAGAAATTTAAATTCGCGTGAATTTCTATCGGATCATCGTGCAAAATAAAACATTTCTATCTGAATCGCAACAAGCTCGTGTAGAATCACCCTCCTCACGTTTTTACCATCTTGGGACACCCTGTAGAACGCAATAAATTATAGTTTCTGAAACTTTAAAGTCGCCTTCTAAGAGAACGACTGACCCGAGACCCACGATTCCTTCGAGATTTTTTCACGTTTCAGTTAAAAAACAACCTTGACATTTTTTTAACAGATATTCACCGATCCATGTGTGCAGAAAACAATTCTGTACACGCTTCGCACTCTCAGAATGGGAGCGTGAGGAAACTGCGAATTAATTTCGGCGGGTAATATTAGCAATGTAAGCAGATATTATAGAAAACACGAGTCGTTATTGTTACGGTGCCGGTGCAGGGCCAGCGAAGATTAATGCTCAGCGACAGGAGCGGGGCGTCGGAAAGTTTGCAAAGGAGAATTTTCGCGGTCGCGAGGCATCGGTGTCGCGGAACTTTTTTGTTGGGAACGGGAGAGAGCGGAACGGAGGAAGCGAAAACGAGGGGAGGCGAGGCGAGGCAGGGCGAGGCAAAAAGGAGGACGGTGGAAACTCGGCCGGACTCTCGTTAATAACTGGACTCGACTTGATTATGGTCGCCACGGGCGCATTGGCCGCCCTAGCCTTGGCGGTCGCATCGAACGAGGTGGCCGCTAATGGGGCGGATATGGATGAAAAATTATCTCGGCTTAATGCACCCGACCGTTTTTCGTTATTACCTGGGTTTTAAGGTTCCGCTTAGGATCCTCGCGGTGCGCCGGTCGAGATACGCGCACCCTTTGCTGCACAGAAGTCTCATCGCCGTTAGTCCCAGGTCTAATGTATTCGCCGATTAAACGTTTGATCGCCGGACCAACCGTTACAAGCAACTCTATTAGAACGAGCTGCACGGTTCGCTTCTAATGCGGCCGCCGGAATAAACTGATTCGTACGACCACTCCGCCCCTCGCGTTATTCCATTACAACCTCCGATCGAGTCGTTTATGCCGGCAACTGCAGCGCAGCTACCCACCGTCCGATTTCGATCATTTTTTGATATCGCTGCTCCGGTAGTATAATGACAAAACTGCGAAAATTGAAATTTTACAGGACAAGCAAAAGGAAAATAATTCCAATTTGTCTTAATAGAATGGCCTATAGATTCGCTTTAATTATTCTATGAGAGCAGTTTATGGACATTGTGGATTATTATTGCAACTTTTAAGTTATTTCAATCTTTAAAATAATAAATACCAGCCTCGATTTACATTATGTCGATTTACAACTACATCTAGTAAATGCATTTTCGAGTCCGCCAACACAATAAAATCAATTTCACAAAATTGTACTGTTGTGTCATTATACTTCCGGAGCAGCGATATGTTGTGGAGATCGATGGTTTGAACAACTTTTCCCTTTACACATTCCGCCGGTCCCGTTCAATTTCCGAGATAGAGCTGCGTTTCGATATAAGACTCGGGATGGCTTTCGACGTACAGTAAAGTCGCGTTTACTGTCCAACAGCCTGCGTTCTGCATAGACAGTGATCGCATAAGGACATTATTTTTCTATGACTGCGTCTACCACGCCGATAGTTGAAAAGAAAGCCGATCGTGGAGGAGGACAGCATGACAGTGGAGTGGATAGGCACTGGACAGTGATCGCGTACCCGATCACAGGTCACGAACGTTCAAGATCATTTCAAGGTCACGACACAGTACACATGTATCTTTCATGAGCTACGCGATGCAACGCGAAAGTATACTTCTACAAATACTAAATACATGCACAGATTCTCGATAAATCCTTGAAAAGATTTTTATCAATGGACCCTAAATAATAATTCAGGTTACTGATAATTATTACTGGACTGCAGATCTTTGTGCAAAATAAAAAATGTTTGTATTGATTGCAAGACACAGGAGTAAAATAGAAATTTCTTTCTTCTTTTAATTGTGTTATTAAGATGAAATTAATACACAGATGTCCTTAAATCTTTTTTATTCGTTCACCGCTTTAAATCCGCAATCTAATTATTTTAGTACTTTATTAATAGTATCAAAGTTATTGGTAACCCCATTGATTCATTCGAATGTCGTGAGGAAGTAGCCCTTCGTGACCGAACAAATTATTATACATATAATATTATGACTTTGTGATCACGTATAAAGAATTAAGTCACCCAGTTTATAATGGCCAGAGAAAGTAACTTCTGAAACAAATTACTGTATATATGTAGCGTCTAAATATATTAGAGGAGGGTTGACATTTATACCATTAAATCGTGTTATGGTTCGCGTGACCCATTAAATATAATTACTAAAATGGCCAACACATATAATGATAATGGACATTTTTCTCCACTTAAAAAGAAACTCATTATTCCAGGTTCTCATTATACGCTGTGACGTGTCCTAACCAAATACAATTTATAATTTATTGCTGTACCTTATTGAAATGTGACCGTGTAATAATAATAATAGTACCTTGTCTCCAATTTTTCACCGATAATCTCATAAATATGTATCTTCTCATAAATATGGTTGCAATCCCACTTGTATTGGATATTTTTTAACGAAAATATAGTATTTTGTAGACAAATGTATAACGGAACTTATGTACCAAATGTTTTTTTTTAATATAGCCACTTGTTGAAATGAAAAAAATTCTCAAAGTCAAGCTAAACATGGGTATAGGTTCAGTTCCATGCTGAACATTGAAGAACCGCCTCACAAACATGGCTGCCACCCTACTTTCTATTGGATATTTTTTAACGGAAATTTAGTATTTTGTAGACAAAAGTGTGACACAACTTATGTACTAAATTTTTTTTTAATATATCCATTTGTTAAGACGAAAAAAATTCTGAAAGTCAAGCTGAATGTGTCTAAGCTGTGTCTACTGACAAAAGTGGTGTCAGAAAGGACCTTGAGCTTGAGAACTCCCATTTCCTGGCAGTAGTTAGCTTCGTGCTATTATAGGATAACAGAACATTGAGATAATGGTGGTATAGTAGCGAGAGGTTCTACTGAGGCACATTTAACACACCCTGTGCGTAGGATCCGTGGAGACAGAGCTGTGAACCCCAGTGCGGGACAAGGACTAGCGGTTCTTACGCTCGAGAGCTTATCGTTGAAAATACAGGCGAATAAATCGGCAGGTTATCGGGCGACGCTGTCAATGGGTGGCGGGAAGTTATCGCCGGTGGACGTTGCACTCTCCGTGCGCCATTCGACGGAGTCGGTAGTCGCGCGAGACCCGCGATAACGATGCAACAGATTCCCATCGATGACGCCAGAAGTACGTAATCGGGAGCCCGGCCGATGAGCACACCGACCTCGCAGCTGATCGACCCGCAACTACGATGTTCCGGAGATTAGGGGATACTCAATTAAGGGATTCGGTATCACAGAATTCGAGAGCTTTGGATTAAGGACGCTTATCGTCGGAGTAACTTTGGATTATGGGACAAACCGGCCGGCGAAGCTGCGTCCTGCGTGCTGAATGCTGAATGCCGAGTGCTATCTACTCGCCGCGACCCGCGAGTAATAATGGAGAATACCGCCAAGGATAGAGGCGTTCAGAATCTCCAGCTGCCTGGCTCGTGCGTTCCGAAAGCGAGGGGATTGCTCCCGGTAAATGGAAGCTGAGGCCTCTCAGCATTAGGAGCGGTGACGTTCGCTACTGTCGGGATGGGTCCTTGCGGGACGAGGAAATATTAACGCCCCAGCCAGTCGACAACTGGGTACCCTTTTGGACCTTCTCGCTTGAAGTACTCCAAATTTAATAACACCTAGGCCTTGCATTGAAAAATACAAGCAAAATACTTCAAAAGTGGCGAAACGAATGGACAAAATAACAGTGCAATGCGTCTCCCTAAAAAGATACTCTCCACTCGTCTCCCTAAGTCATCGAGCAACACAAGAGACCAAGTAAAATCATTCAGGCTGCTAATTGAACGAAACATCATGTGTGAACCTTACGATCTACCACTAACTGTCTAACACTTGATCTTAAAGTGCACCAAACTAGACGACTCCTGAAGAGAAAGATTCCTGAAGAAATCAACGACATATGTCCCTGAAATGTACTTCCTTGAAAGGGGCGATTCCTGAGGTGATTTCAAGTTTGAGTGACTTTGTTCAGGAGTTATCAACGAAAAACACGGACCAATACAGCGGACGACTTCCGGCTGAGCAGCAGGTCCCGCTGGACGTTGCCACTGGCTAAACCGGAATGCATGTATTGATCCGCGCTCTGATTGGTTCGTGTTTTTCATTAATAACCCCTTAACAAAGCCGCCGGGAACATCGTATTTTTCGTCAAGAAAAGAGCTACCTCAAATGACCGCAGGCATCATCCCTTTCAAGGAAGTAACGTAAATCAGAACAAAACCAGAAGAAGAACTGAAATTCATAAGAGGTACAGGTGTCACCAACGATGATTACAATTATCAAGATGGTGATGCAATGTTACAGAAGGAAAGAAGAAGAAGACAGACCTAAGAAGAGTTAGTTAAGAAAGTGAGTTAAGAAATGTTCGATCCAGGATATTATAAGCGTATCTTTCTTGAAAAATTTTTCTGCTGAAATGTCGACCTCGATTTTCAAGGTCAATATTGTCTTCATTGTACGGTATAATAGTATACTTGTCAGAGGGGAACAAAAGTCTCAAAGGAACAATGGGTGAAAAGTTAACCGTGCCGAGAGCAGTACACCGACAATTTTTAACTCTTGACGAGTTAGAACAATGTGTATTGCACATGAATGGCACCAATTAAGGCAGAGAACGATAAAAAAATTATACAAATCTGTGCCCAAACGAGTAATTTCGAATAATGAATATTAATATTTGGTCCCATTAATTGGTCTTGAAAATTTACATTTCTCTAGATGAACTTTAGTTTTACGAACTGAGTCAGGATTATAGACATTATCTCTTAAATAAAAATTAACAAATTAATAGTGTATGCTATATACTGTGTACCTGACTGTAAGACCAATAGGAAGTTGAACATTGCCTTCGAGAAAGTAGGTTACGGCTCGCGAAAATATTAACAGCTGTGTCAACAACTGAGCACTTTTGCATACTCCGGCTTAAAATATTTAATCCCGGAAGAGCAAGAGACTTAGCTCCATTGACAGTTCCAATTTAGATGGTACGTTTTATATTAATCACGTCGTATTAATCACTTCGTCTAGCATGTTCTAGTATATTCTGATATATCATTGTATATTCTGATACATTCCCCCCCTATATTCTGGTATATTCTACTATATTATGGTACATTCAGATATATTCTAGTAAGTATATCTATATATATATAAATGCAGTCCTGACTCATTCATTCACTCACTCACAGATCAACGCCCATGCTAAACCCTTGGACCTAGAAAGCTGAAATTTTGCTCAGAGCTTTCCTTTATGATCTATACAAGGGATAAGAAAGGATATTTCGAAATTCAACCCCCAAGGGGGTGAAAAGGGGTTGCAATGTTTGTATGAGGAATATTTTGTTCGTGGTCAGATTTACTGCATACTTGGTCTTAATGCTCTTTGATATAATTAATCAAACACCTATTTCGGCATTTTGAAAAATTCAACCCCTAAGGGGGTGAAAAAGGGTTGCAACTTTTAAATGAGAAATATTTTGTTCGTGGTCAAATTTACTTCATACTTGGTCTTAATGCTCTTTGATATAATTAATCAAACACCTGTTTCGGCATTTAAAAAAATTGATCCCCTAAGGGGGTGAAAAGGTGTTTTGAAATCTAAGATGGCGGCATGACATAAAATTAAAACTCTATAGGGGTGAATGGGGGGTTAAAAGGTTTTATGGAGAAACAATATCAATTTCCGAGGGCATTAAACGGTTTTCTGTGCGAGCGAAGTCGCGGGAAAAAGCTAGTTGTATCATATTTATTGTAATCTGTTAAACTTTTATCTGTAACAATCACGTCGCGAAAGAAACAATAGAGCAATAAGATAATTTAGAGGTACATGGTACGAATGGCAACGGGTATCGCGTCGACAATTGTGGTCCGTATTGACACAAAGGTTCAACAACCGACTCGGAAACACGAATTTATTTCGACCTTTCATTTCCGGGGAAAATCGGAGTTTGAACGGGGACGATCGATGATCGCATTTGTTCCCGATCGTCTGAAAAGAGAGAACGCTAATCCAGTGGCGTATGATTTGCGTCCTATTGCAGCCGGTTACGTCGCCATTTGCGTAATTAGTAATATCTGATTAACTAAACCGTAGTAGAATCGGATTAAATGAAATCGCAGAGCAAATGGTGGTAGCTCGTAAATCAGCTTATCCAGCTGCGACTTGTCCTTTATTCATTGTGTTTGCGCCTGTTTGCCGTTATACTCTGTGCCCGGTGTCTATTGCGCCGATCGCAATAAATAATGATATTATTCCCCCGTCACGGCGAGCGTATACCTCGATCGATGAATTTTAATACTTCTCGCGGCTGAATCATCCCCCTTACGACGTCGCGTTCGTGTGGGATCGTTGATAGAACATCGCGATAAGGGTAGTCTCTCGTTTCTAGCCTGACCACCCCAAACTATTCCCTGGCCACTCCGAACCATTCCTCGACTGGAGTGGGCCAATTGTGTGGATAAAAGTTAGGGGAGACAAGCTGAGCCAATAAAGCGCCGATAGAATAACGATTCAATGTCAGCCGACGTCTGACGTCGAGCGCGAGGGATTCAAATTATTCGCAAACGAATAAGTGGAGAGAAAGTTACACGTTACCGTCGTTTCAAATTGCCCTCGGAGTGTTACTGTGCAAAGTTTCTGATTTATATAGTCGCACAGGTGTGTGTATACAGTGAATAATAAAAACATTAAGAAGCTCGCGATTTCTATAATACAGAAAAGTTTTACATAACACCAGCCTCTATAATTGTTCCCAGAGCTTCACTGAAATGTCTATAATTTATACGGTCAATTAAATATTAACAAATTCTGCTCCATTTATCACAATGTAATATAGAAAACAACCAGCCTTTTTAAAATTGCTGTAGATCTTCACTGAAAGGTTTATAATTTATACAGTCTCACAGATCTGAACACATGTGTATACGTGTAGTATACTATACTACTGGACTATACTATACTATAACTATAACTATACTATACTACTGGATAGTAGAAATATTAAGAAACTCAGGGTTTCTATGATAAAGAAAAGTTAGATATAACTGGCCTTTGCTATGTCTACAATTTATGGTCCAATTTACAGTCACACAGGTCTGTGTACGCAGTGAATAATAAAAGCATTAATGAACACGAGATTTTTATAATAAAGAAAAGTTAGAAATAAGTTTTTAAACTTGTTCTTAAAGTTTTACTGAAATGTGTATAATTTATACTCGGCTACAGAGCTCTATATACAGTGAATAAAAAGATATTGACAAATTCAGCTTTTTTAATGATAATGTAATATGTATAAGAAACGACCGTCTTTTGAAATTGTCCTCGTAGTTTCACTCCGAAATTACAGTCGCTAAAAATTGTTCCGAGAGTCTCATAAGAACGACTGTAAAACCTAAATATGTGAGTGCCTTGCTTTTCAGCGTCCATTAACGTATAAAGCCACGTTGTAGCTCTTGGAAATTTTGTAAAGCCATTTCTTTCGGGAACAAAAGCCACCGTAAACAACGGCGAACAGGGACACAGAAACTCGGGGGCAGTAACTGCATTATCTTTAACCCTCGCTCGTCGCCCATGTCAATTCGAACGCATTTTTCTCGTACACGGTGCACGTTGCGATAAACGCAAAAAACCAGCGTGCTCGGCGCATCGCTCGATTATTTGCGAACGATGCGAACAATCCTACGGTCGAATGTGCAGAATTTTAATTGTTTTGTTTCCAATAAAGGAATTTGCAAATTCAACTGTTCACCTTTCCGTTGTATCGATTTTGTTTTCCACTGTGTCAACTCGATACCAAGAAAAAAATTAACGCTTTTGTCACGAGTGGAATTTTTCACATTCTCGTGCCGCAAACTAAATGTAAAATTCCGGTCAAAAGTAAAACCGTAATTTTTGATTTTATATTACAAACAACATGAAAATTTATAATTTATTAATATTTTACGTACTTTGTTGAATTCGTTTTAATAAATCCTGTTGTAACTTTGTGAATTGTAACATTGCCATCTAAATTACTGATAGACTATTTGTTATAACATGATGCAAACAAAAGTTGTGCAGTATTAAAGATGTACACTGTGTGATAAATAATGTTTTGCTATTTTGATTCTTTATCGAAATATGAAAACCACCCTTTTTTTTAATTGAGAAAAATTTAACTAAGTATTAACTAAGTTGTACTGTTTTTAATAAAATTATAAGCAACCACCAGGTTCGCGTGCCCCAGCATTTCTAAGCAGCAGAAGTGGTCGACCATGGTCAGACGTGTCAGCCGAACCGTCAACCGGAAAAACGTTATTCAATATTTTTTAATTATCTTTGCAAATAGAGTCACCTAATTAAATAACCTCGTTAAATTATATTTTTGTATTGTTTATGTTCACGACTAATTTTATTACTGTTCTAGACATTCAAAAATTTGAATAAAATTCTGGAATACATTTATTTTTAACTTATAGTCGTTGGGACGTCAAATACTTAAAGCATTAATAGGAAAAAATAACTATTTGAAAGAAAGAAATTCGAGAGTGAAATTTTCAGACCACAGTGACTGTACCTGCCTATTTTTACGACACTTTGCACAATTGTTCATTAGACCTACCAAACAATTCAGCCGTATCTCGTTTATGCTGGTTGTTCACTTTAAGGGAGAAATCAACCCTTCTGTCGTTATACGTAAGCGCTATAAAAAATGGTTGAAGAGAAAGTTATATCGTATCTGTGAGCCCATAAATCTCCCTGATCAATTTTTCGAAGAAATCATTTTCTGCTTTTTTCAAATGAAAATGTTTTTCTCAAAAATCTGTTCACATAGATTTATGGACCCGAAGATACGATATCACATTTACTTCAATCACTTTTTGATACCTTTTGTAGTTTGCGATTTATAAGCACTTACGTGGAAGGGTTGATTTCACCCTTATAGTAAAAAACTGGCACGAACGAAGTAGATGAAAGAAGTACAACAGCATTTTTAAATACTTTAAATAGTACTTTAAACATATGCAGTCTAGTTATGACGGTTGTCGCTTATAGTACCGGCTGTCACTTTGGAAACAGTAATCATGCAAGCAGCTTCGTTGTAAATTCACAATACCGACCACAAGTACTTGGACACTTCTCCATTTTTCGTTCTATCAACATGTTGTTGCGATTAAAATTATTCAAATGAGGTGTCACATCTGTGACATAAAATCGAAACGTTTAGTTTCACGTTCCTCAAGTTGAATATAAAATTCATCTGACGACAGTAATCACGAAGACAATATCATTTAAAATGTATGGGAGGTTTTCTTCGCGAACTCAATTTATTTTACTCAATTTTCCACTACCTTCTCGTATAATTGGAGTTCAATCTTACCGATGAAGACTAATGTGCTCAGCTTGTCAAATCGTTTTTCGATTACCGAGGTAAATCCAATTTGTAAGACGAATCTAAAAAAAATTCTGGCGATGTCAAAACGCACGTTTTCGTGGCCAGACGGTATCTCCTCTTCGTGAAATTAGGCGTCCATCAAACTTTTTTCCATTAAACGAAATTTGAATTTTTATAACTGTTTACTATTTATTGCTCACTGTATTGCGTTCGATTAGTTTTTATTTTCTATTGACCTACATTCACATTTTTGCAAATCATACACATCTTTCGACAGACCAAATTCACCCTTTTGCAAATCAAAGTAAAGCGTTATGACACAATTTTGGGTAATGCAAGACCACATGACCGACACATAATCCCATGACCAAGAAAATGCGTGATTTTGTTGATCGAACAAGGTACACTTCACTATTTCTATTATTAATAATATTGTATTATCAAAAATTAAATTCTGAGCATACAATTTTTTATTTTTTTAACTATAAACTGTGTCAGACTATGGATTTATATACAAAATCAAAAGTTTCTATTTTAATTGAGTAGAAATGTCCTCTTTTGTTTAATAATTTCAATATGTTTGAAAATCGAACAATAGAATTTTTAGATTCACACTCAAATGATTTACTGCATGAAAATGCATCTACTGATTTATATCCAGACTGCGGATTTTATGCATTCCCGATAAAAATTAATTTATGTAATATAAAACTATGAAGACATTGCAAGATTTCAAGAATGTTATTATTTTACTTTCGATTTGTTAAAAGTGTTAGAGGAAACCACATGTTGTCATTTAATTTACGTTTCTCACAACGAACATAGAAAATTTTTTTTGTATTAAAATTCACATTAAAATCTACAGTGTAGTCATAATTATTATTGTGGACTTTATACACATGAAATTTTCATTACGATACATAGTTTAAGAAATTTTTGTAGAAACACTTGATTTGCAATGGGTTAAATTTGGTCAGAAAGGACGAAATTGCAATACAAACGAATATTTCAAAATACCATAAAAATAATCATTCAACTGCTCTACATTTCTCAATGATCTCTTTCGCTTTCGAGTAATTATATGTTTAACACTTTTTTGAAATGCACCCTTTCGACGTTTCAATACCTGGCGTAGAACAGATAACGATTGGCACAGAAAACGTGAGATGGAAATATGTGTCAGGTCTGGCATACAATCCTTTCCCAAACCACGAATATTTCTAGAGGTTTCGACATTCTGCCAATATGAGCTTACTATAATTATTATTCTGAACTTTGTTTCGCTAAAATTTTATGAACATTAACTCGTCCCAAAAGTTCGATTTCCAATTTAAATTCAGAATAGTCTTCAGCAATCTAAACGGCATAATTAACTAACAGGAAAGTTTAAAAAACAATAAAACATACACGACCAGATGTTCGCACTGTTCGTACGTGTTCGTGTCAGTATTTGCGAAAATGTGAATAAGGTCTACAGAACGCCGAGCTTGGAGTGCAAAACTGAAATTACAAAACAACAGTGCAGCATATCCTGAGGATTTAACTCTGATCATATTTAACTGTTTAACATTCCCCAACCATCTTTTCCACTTCCGAATAATTACATTTTTAATCATCACTGCATCCACCCTTTAAACTTTCGACGTATGATCACTCAACTCTGAACAGAAACCGATGGGCACAAAAAACGTGGGTCAGAAATATATCAGGTATGATATAGAGTCCTTTGGATTGAGCACAGCCCTGCGACTTAAATCCTCGCAGTGTTGCGAGCATTCATCGGTTTGATATCAATTTCATCGCCTGGACATTTGACCAATGCAAAAATACAATCCTTTGGATTTCGCACAGCCTGCAACTCTGATCCTCGCACTGTCTACAGGCTAGCTTGGTATCAGTTTCATAGATACGACCTACGTGTTCGTGTCGGTCGAAGACAAGTATCATTTTATGCGAGAAGGTTGCAGTTAGAACACCCATAAATTCCTGAGTGATGCGTGTCGGAGCACATACGGTGGGTACAGCTCGACCGGGGGAGGATCCGGTGTCCGAAGATGTTGTGGGGACTCACCGATCATCGTAGACGAAACCGGCGTGCAAGGTGTTGCAGTAAAGGGCCGTGGCGACGAGGGCGCAGGCTAGGGCTAGGATATCCATGTCACATCGTGGCGAGGACGGTGGCGGCGGCAGCGATGTCGAGGGTAGCGGCGGCCTCTTAACTTGTTGCACGTCCGCGGGCCTTCCTCCTCCACCACCTCCACAGCCCCTCCTCCTCCACCTCCTGATTCCAGCGGCTCGTCGTACGGCGGTCGAGACGTCCGCCGGACGGTCCAGTGACCGCCGCTCTGACGCCTGCCCGGATGTATCTCGCCCGGGACGAATGTCGGTGACACGTCGCGAGAAACGAGCCAGTAATCAAGCCGCAGCTTCGCCGAGCCGTGACGCTTTGCTCCGCGTCGCGACCAGGACGAACAGGGGTTATCTTCCGATTCGAACGTCGCACCAGTTGAAAAGGTGTCGGCCGGAAGAGAGCTGGGTCTCAGCTCGCGTCTTCAGTGGACAGGCTGCTCCCTGTGCAGCTGGCACATCCGAGAGATCTCTTCGGAGGAACGTAGAGGAGGAGGAGAACGCTGGTGATCGCGCGCGAATCTTCTCACTTAGCGCCCGGTCGCTCTAACCACTTTCACTCGATTTACCCCAGGCGATTGATCCTCTTCTCGCGATCACTGATCAAACCGGGGGCTGCAACGACGGCGCAGGCAACGCGGCTGGCCAACGGGGATCTTTGCACATCCCCTATCGGACAACGACTCGGCTTCGTTGTTGTTGTCGACGAGTGACAACAGACACCTGAAGCGTAAACGATGATCGGCCAGTGGAACCGTTCGCGGCGGTCACCAGAGAACCGTAGCTGCACACGGCGCGGCGGACAAGCTGGTACAGCGGCGAACACTGGCAACGAGGACGAACGGAGATACTGGTAGTCGGCACTGTGTACCCGCGACGCGGCGCATGTTCCGAATGCGGAACGCAAACTGTCGCGCGCCCCCCGAGGACGAGCGCTTTATACGAGCGGGAGACTGGCATCGATCGGACAGGCGCTTGCGCTTACCCGCTCCTCTACTCTTCCTCCTCCTGCCTCCTCCGATATGCTTCCTGGTCCTCCTTCGTCACTTCTACTATCCTCTCTTCTATTCCCTTCTATTCGCCTCTCTCTTCTCTTTGCTTCTATTCTATTCTCTTCGCTCCTCTTCGCTGCTCGCGAGATAGCCTGCTACGACCGGCCGCGAGCACGTCTCCGACTACGACCAGCATCGAGACCACGACCACGACCGCGACCAACGGACTGGATTAACCGCAACTCCGCCGACGGTGACCGATAGCTGCCCCTTTTGGAAAATGACGCGTAACGCCGGCTACCCCGTGGGCTAACCCCATGGGCTTGCCCAATGGCTGTAATCGCTCCACGACTTCAGCGAGTACACCGTCTTGCCTCGTACCCGCTACCTCGCAGGATCTCTGGAAGGATAATGTTGCCGCGCGGCTAGTGATCGCGTGCTTCGCTGCGGTGCCTTCACTCTGATGGCCAAACACGAGTTGATGAATTAATATCCAGAGGATAAGTGAAAATGGGCACGATGTTAGATGGTGATTGAATGAGACACTTGATTGTGATAGCGTTATATTGGGTTAGGAAGTAATGCGAGTTTGCTTTGGGACCTTCGGAGGACGAAGGACGGGTTCCTGGAGATTCTTGAAACTCCCGGTATATTCGAGAGTCTCGAAATGTTCGAGAACCTGATGTCTTGCCGACCCGTGCTGACTGTGAGGTATCCGACATTTTCAGAGTCTCGCGCACCCCTATCTACAACCTGTAGAATGACTATGAGGATTGAAGATAACGACACATTGAGCTCACGTTGGTACTGATACGTTCGATAATGACACATCATCACTAGACTGCGGATCTATATGCAAAATAAAAATGTTCTGCATTGATTGTGGCAAGCAGAAGTAACACAAAAATTGATTTTATCTCCTAATGACTTTGTTACATTAAAAGCAATATATTGCCATGTTCTTAAATTTTTCTAATCTCGTACTGTTTTATATTTCACCCAACAGATTTTTCCGCAAATGCATACTGATGCATATACAGGGCGATTAGGGGTGTGCGAGAACCCGAAATATCGGGAATCCGATGGTCGGGACGAGTCGAGAAGAGGTCGAATCGGGTCGGGTCGGGTCGGGTTCCCGATAAATTCGAGAATCCCTATTTTTTCGGGCATCTCGATAAATTCGAGAATCCCGAAATTTTCGGGTACCCGTCCCGATCTCGAAAAAATTTCGTGTTCCCGACCCGACCCGATATTTCGGGTTCTCGCACACCCCTAAGGGCGATGCAACTATTGGGTTGGCAAATAAGTTCGTTCGGTTTTTGTGATTTATTCCACTCTAAAACACCGAACGAACTTATTTGTCAACCCAATAGAACATGCCACTTGAATAACTCGGTTGGTGTTGGTGATAGAGAGTGTATCGGACGAAACTTGCTTGGTTGATGTGTGACATAATCTCATGTCAATAGCTTTTTACTAAGTGGACACGTAGAGGACATATGAAGGTCAATTCCGTTATTTTTTTTTTTTAATAGAATGAAATTATATGAAGCTAACCAGTCCAGTCTTATTTTATTCGCATTATCTACAACTAAATTAATAATAGCTAATAACACCCATAATATAATTAGTACACCTAACTCTTTAGAAGGCAATTGTCTTTCACTATACTCGAGCTGAGATTCCCGAATTGTGAACGCGTTAACAAGCACAACAGGTGTGACGAACGAGCGTTGCCAGTGATTTGCGTGTCTATTACGAGTAATTATGTTCGTGTTTCTATTGGATGATGCATGCTGTTAATAATGGTGGTGTAACAATAGTGGAATCGATTGAGGAGTGTACATTTTAGGATTCTTGATTGACTTATTATTCACACGTAGATTCACCTTCTTACCAATTTTACCATTGACACCTGCATATTTTTCAGTCTTAAACTTAACATAAAATTAGATTTTTAGAACCATCGGTAGAGAACGTGACGTAGGACGTATCAATAATAAATAGAAAAATACGTTAGCGTGTGATGCGTAGACGTCAAATAGTGTTTGAAGACACATACACATAATAGTCATATTAGTCGTGTATTGCAATAAATACACGATACCAGTTTGTTTAAATAGAGACGAATTGAAAGAATCCAAGCTCATTGATGAAATACGAAATCACAATTTACTAGGGGTGTGCGGGTACCCGAGCTTCGGGACCCGATTTACAGTTCAGAACTTAAAAACTTAAGGTGGTCTTTTCCAGCAGACGCCACTCGCGCGTGAACACTCACACACCGCTAGACCACGTATACATACGCGAGGATTTCAGGTGTCCGGGATTCCACTTCTGATTTCTCGATAATGCAAAAACGGGGTTTTCTAGTAGACAAAATCGCTAGATGAAAGATCAATCTAGGGCGCTGTTTGCCTTAAAAGTCCTTCTTTTACGTTTCCGAGCAATGGTTTCGCAATATTTGGCTGCATATTGCCCGTCAAATGGCGCTGCAGTCGCGCCGGCGTACTAGCCTCTCCGACGGGCAACATGCAGCCGAATATTGCAAAACTATTGCTCGGAATCGTAAAAGAAGGACTTTTGAGGCAAACAGCGCCCTAGATTGATCTTTCATCTAGCGATTTTGTCTACTAGAAAACCCCGTCTTTGCATTATCGAGAAATCAGAAGTGGAATCCCGGACACCTGAAATCCTCGCGTACGTATACGTGGTCTAGCGGTGTGTGAGTGTTCACGCGCGAGCGTCATCTGCTGAAAAAGACTCCCTCAAGGTGAAAAATGATGCTCCCAATGCATTACCGACTCCCGAATTTTAAATCGGGTCCCAAATTGTGTTTGGAGTCCCAAATCAAGTGAAAGAACCCGAACTCAGCCCGTATTTTCGGGTACCCGCACAGCCCTAAAATTTAAAAAAGAATATAAGAAAGACCGCAGGAAGACGAACAAACAAACATGCTAATTAAATAGAATAATTAAATGAAATGGAATCGATGTATAAATGAAAAATAAACTCACAGGTGACGCGTAGACCCCCATTCGATGACGGTTGGACATTGCCTGAAGTCGCTCGAGGTGTCGATGATCTCACCGCACCTCCATCAGCCGTCGTAATCGAGGTGCATAACGTATGCGACCTGCAACCACGATAGGAGATTATTCTATTAGACTCGCGTGATGTATGTAGGTCGGGGAAACAAAGATCCTGAAAACCACTCTGCGAGCTGATTCCCAGAAATCCCAGGAGATAGAAACCGATCGTTGTGGACCGCTGTTGATCACTGGCACAGCTCACTGGTTTTAGGTGGACCACCGATTTCACCGACAACATATGGAAGGTCCAGATGGCGATCCATCTAGATATCGAGCGGGAGGATCCGGGACCAGGACGACAGTCTTTCCATTGGTAAAGTGAGCGTCCTTTGTCAGAGGGAAGCCCGGCGGGCTTGTCACTAGTTCATCATGTCGCACCTTATTTATCAGTGACGGGCATCCCGCTTCAATTAGCCCCGCACGGGATTAAATTATCGTAAGAGATGGGGATGGGGGAGGAGTGGAGAGGGGTTGGTGCATCCTGATAGGGGTATCGACCAGCATCCATTTCCGGCACGGTGCTACGAACGATAAGGGAGATAGAGATCGCGAGCTAACGGATGGAAAGGGCTGACGCGGAAAGCAAGAGTAGCAGACAACAGGTGCTGAAGGGATTCAGAGATTTCTTTTGAGCGCGGCCCGCGCGCGTAGCAGCACGTTATTAAATACGGTTTCGAGGCATGTAACTCTGTCCGCCGTTGTTGCTGTTTCAGCCCCCGTGCTCGCTCAAATTACCACGATTAATCACTATAGTTGCGAATAATTAATTGCGCGCAAGGGGCTGCGTGAAGCGTACATTCATCACGAGTATTGTTTTAACCGTGCCAGTTACGCCCGGTGATAGTATACTTAGCGGGATGGCGTGTATCACTGGTTGCAAACGAAAGACAGTCTGTTCGAACTCGCAATTATTTTAATGCGCACGCGAGAATTAAAGTCGTCCGACTGCACCGGTTTAATGGACAGTTTTCGCTCGGAATCGACTATTTCACCGCTTAATTGCCGGCTAAATTACTGTCGTTATTTGTATACGTTAAACTCATTTAGATAGAGTCGAATTCTTCAGCAAAACTGTCTCTTACGTGTGCCCATTTCTTTATTAGGTCCCAGTATAAATAACTTGCAATTTAAGTTTTAAGACGGTTTTGAGTTTAAATCATGTTTTGTTCGTGTTACGCAACATTATAGCTAATTATGGAACAGCATCGCGCAACCGATTAGTCTCGACCGGGCACGAGCGATCAAACGAGTCGCTAGAGAAAAGAAAAGAGCAATCGCGATTGAACCTCTAATCAAGCCGGCCGCCACTTAGCTCCTCGTCGCATAAAGCACGACGCGTGGATGTCGCGGGTAACGAGGACCGATCGAAAGTCAGCGGCGCGGGTGCGGGTGCGGCGGGTCCCGGAACGGAGCACGGGTAAACAATTCCGCGCACGGAATGGGCAGCAGGCGATTATATACGAGGGGAAGGGTCGAGACCATGGGGCGACGTATATTACGGCGCACGTACACGCAGTCACCTCCAACCCTTCCTTCCTCGCAATGACCTTTGTCCACCTTCTTCTGTTGCCTCATCTCTGCGACCCCAGATGGTTGGATCCCTCGTGACTGCCGACGCACGTGACTCCACAGTCACGAGTCCCGTATTTCCTCCGACTGACCGATACCGACGCAACAACGAAAATACTGTTCGACTGCAAAACATGCCAGATGAAAAGTTCGCCAAATGATTGCTTTCGCCCAGACGTCGTAATTGTTGCAAGTAGACCACGGATCTCCATGCATTTATAGTGTGTGCACTCTTCTCTTCGACTTCTGAATTATTTTACGGCACTTCCCCGTGTGCATACCAAATGTACATAATTTTGTTAATTTTATCGTCAAAAGATAAAATATGAAATCATTTCTAGAAAGTCAAAAGTGTGAGAAAATGGAAATATCAAATCTTATATTATATTCCACCCTTTTAATGAAATATGATATATAAAATATGCAAATATAAAAGTATAAAAGGAGGAAGTAGCTGATCTTATATTCCACCATTTGAATCAGAACAGAGATAATTTCTAGAAAATACAAAAGTATTATATTTTCTACCGTAATATAAAAATTATAAAAATATGAAAATGTAGAAGTATAAAAGGAGGAAGTAGCTGATCTTATATTCCACCCTTCTAGTATCAGGACGAAGATAATTTGAAAATATAACATTATAAAAAAGGGGGGTAGCTAATCTCATCTTCGTCGCGTTGTTACGTGCGAAAAAATCACAGCTAACAACGTTGTCACTCAAACTACAGTTTTATCTTTAATAGTTTCCGAGATAACTTCTTGAGTGCCAATTTCCAGGGGGGTTGTTTCACTCCATAAATCTGAATTTCCGATAAAGAAAATACGTGTCCCTTATTTTTGGCTGAACCTGCAAAGTTTCATCAAAGTCGAAGGGAGGTGGTTGCGTAATGTTCCTTGATAGGATTTTCTTCCGTGACTACGAACTTTTTTCACACCCCGTGCGGATCTCGGTGATACTTGAAGCGAAGAGACATTGATCTCCCAGGATCGAGACAACGTTTCAACACGAGTATCGATTTGATAAGTACCACCTGATCACGGTGATAATATTATACTATCACTCAGAAAAATTATACACAATCAAAGTAATTTAATGAGACAAAATTGCAAGGTTATAGTAAACTATGACAATTAGGCAAAATTTATCGAATTTATAAAACAATGAAAGAGTTTAGGAACTTGCATAATAGTAAACATTACTGTCATAAACTAATTTTAAACCTTAAACTTTAAACCAATGGGGCTCACAAGATGCTATAGAAATATTTGTTTTAAAAAGAACCACCCCTTTTTAATCTCTTACAATGACAGTCCCAAAGGGACCATTGGGTATTCAGTGACTATAATTACTCAAATTCATTCAAGATCTTTTTAACAATTCTTGAAAGATATTACTTCCCGCATTTGACTAAAATGTTGTACAGTTAACACGAATGAATTTTCTAATGAAAGATCCAATTAAGACAAAATAATATAGTTGCATGAAATCCTTATGACAGTTCAATTTTTACTGTCATTTTACTGTATTACACTCCATCTTAAAGTTTTGCTCTGCTATAATAGACGTTGAATAAATACCCGCCACCTAAGTATGTGCCTACCTGTCAGGGGATGTCCTTTGTTCACACGCATTGCACACGCACGTGTGGTCACCCTACTTGTCACTCACTCACCAGGAATACACACGATGTCGCATTCAACTCGTGCGCATCTAATCGTAGAAAGTGTAAGTACAAATGATATTGTATCATCGAAACAGTTTAATGCCTTATTAAAACAAATCTAACTCAAGTTATATGGGAAGAAGGGAGCTACAATCTTAATTATTTCTTATGGATAGAAACCCTTTTTAAAACAGACTTCAGAATCAACTTTGCTTGCTAACGAAGCTTTATGCGTGTACAATAAGGAGCATAACTGATTCCACACACTTTAAACCAGAATAACTTTTTTATGAATGGACCACACGATTTCTATTTCTCTGCAAGGCTAGATGAATTAGTTTAGTAAATGACGCCTAAGAAAGATATTGAAAAAATGCATTTGGTCGGGAATGTGAAAAACAATAGTAAGAATTGATTTTTACAACTTCTTTAGCTGGCCCAATAACGAAAATTTAATAAATTAATCCTTCTAACATCTCAAAAAAAAGCTCGAGCCGTTCGATCCAATTTTAGAAGGGCTAACCCTCTTGATTGACTTATTATTGACGTAGATTTACTTTCTTGTTGAAATACGAAATTATAATTAATTACGGGTGTGCGGGTAAATGAAAAATGATTTACTGCCTAATAAATTAATCCTTCCAACATCTAAAAAAAAGACTCAAACCGGTCGGTTCAATTTTCGAAGGGCTAACCCTCTTGATTGACTATTATTGACGTAGATTCACTTTCTCGTTGAAATGTGAAATCACAATTAATTACGGGTGTGCGGGTAAATGAAAAATGATTTACTACCTAATAAATTAATCCTTCCAACATCTAAAAAAAAAGACTCAAACCGGTCGGTCCAATTTTAGAAGGGCTAATCCTCTTGATTGACTATTATTCACGTAGATTGTAGATTCACCTTCTCGTTGAAATACGAAATCACAATTAATTAGTGACGTGCAGGTAAATGAAAATCATTTACTACCTAATAAATTAATCCTGTCAATGTCTAAAAAAAACTCAAGCCGTTCGGTCCAATTTTAGAAGAATTTTCACCTCGTTAAAAACTGTACGAATACTTTTTACACTGACTGTAGCTAACACGTACCATCACTTTGTGCAGGAGTGTGGGTTAAAGCGACAACATTTAGTAACCCAGCCAATATATGTAGCCATAGCAATATGTAGCCGGAGCAGCAAACGGATCAGCGTCAAGTGGAGGGGGAGCGGGAGTGTGATCGCACGGGCGCGCAAGTAGCCGCTTCCTGGAAAAGCCCGCCTCCGGAGCCCCTGGGTAGGCTACTTATCGAGCAGTATTTCCTCGGGAGATCGAATCGACGGTATCCGTGTTGTGTTCGTGCGGCGGCAGGCGCGACGTGTTGTGTATCGACGGGGGAGGGGGGTTTAGCGCGTGCGCTCAATCGCGACAACGATCCACTAATCAATTAGATAACCAGCGTACCCAGCGGCCCGGAAAAAAAATGTTGCTTTCGTACCGAAAAAAATATGACTTTCCGGTAGCTGTAATATAGAACTGAGGGGGGATTGAGTAGATCGCGTTGGGGCACGCCATGTTGGCGGCGTAGGGTCGCCCGAGGTATACCGAGGCTACCCTGTTATTTGTCTCACGCGCTGCTAGATTAAGATAATGGGGCTAATGCGGACCTTCCAACGCTCAGAACCGTAGTTGTTGCGACCGGTGACCGGCGATGCTGGCCGGCCGGACATCGCCGCGTTGGCGGGGAAGAAGGGCAGAGATACGATGACCGGCGACCACGCGATCCACCCGGACAACCTCGGTTATACGCGTCTCGTTGCGAATTATCGTGCGAACTAATCGCGGCCGCGCGCCCGCCGCGTGCATGTGCCCCCAACTCGCTCGAGGAAACGGTCGAACGCGACCGACACCGCGATTCTTACGTGATACACGCCGCCCATTAGCGAAACAGAAGCAACAACCTCTCGACCCTCCGCACGGCGCACAGTGGGCAAGAAACCGATCTTTTTGGACAAAAATCTGCCGACAACTCACTCAGTTTTTCATCGATTCAATTGGAATTTTTTTGTAAAATGTTCGTGAAGGACTACACTTTGATGACGTGTGCTGCGCGAAAATCGTTAACTGTCACAAGAAATCTAGAATCCTTATCTACAAAACCCAATCTGTTTAGGGTTTAGGGTTAAGAAGTGTCGGCAACTCAGCTGGGACATGCAAATTTATGGTATGGGCGGATGAAGTATCCGAGTTATTGGGTTTTGTAGATAAGGATTCTTAAAGGCACTTCAGTGGATATTGATTGAGAGATTTGAATACCTAATTAATTAAACAGTTTTACATACTCCAATTGCTGAAGTCACATAGAAATTGCTAAGGAGAATGTAGCAATAGATATGTACTCATATACCCGGGCTATCCATAAAAGAGTGAACCGTAGAGGGTGCCGTACAAAACAACTTCGGAAAGAGGGCTGCAAGCCAAAAACAGTTCGAAAACTCTGCTACAACGTGTGAAAAACAGGGAGAAAAGTGAATGGTCCGTTTCCTGCTGGGCTTGGTAGGTGACTCTGCAGACAATAGTCACAGACACTTACAGATAACCTTTTCCTTTTAGTTTTGTCTAGTCTCCTGACTTCTATTGGCCATTCGGGTCAAGTGGTCACGTTTCATACAGACTTTTCATACACGAAGTGTTGCTAGCTGAAGTTTTTCTTGAAAATGATAAGAACATTCAAGTTTGGGCACAGCCTGTTGAATGTAAAAGTTCACGTTTAACAGATTCAGAACAGTCGGAATTTCATATCCTTGTACTTACTAATTCGGCACTTATTTTGAATGTAGAAATACGGGGTGGCAGAAAGATCAGTAGACCGTTTGAAAATAAAATTTGTACACGAAAGAATAATTGTGATTTTTTAAAAACTAAAATTGTCGTTCTATTTTAAAATGGTCTGGTGACTGTTGTACCACCCTGTATACTCATTTCACAAAAATGATCTTTATCATTAGGGATACCCATTTACTATCCAAGATATTTTATATTGTTTTATAATTTTTATAAGATCTTTGGTTACATAAATGAATACATCCCCATATTAAAGTGCGGTTCAAGATAATAGTAATGTTCATCTACTTAATAACTTCCAAGGTCATAGAAGGTTAAGAATGAAATAAACATTTCGAATATTTAATGTCATCGAATATAAATCATACAGAGTAATTCACGACAAATAGAAGACCTAAAATCTGTAAGGATTGAACAAGAAAATATTGTACTGTCGAAGCAGGCAAATATGTCGTTTTCAAGGTCATTTGAAGGTCGTCAATGATTTTTTAAGTGACAGCATATATTTTTAACTCTGCAGTGTAGTAGCTAATGTCACACAGGCATACAATAACTATAAACTCGAACGGTGAAGAATTTCCAATCGCTACAACCCAAAAATAAATAGTAGTTTAAGGGGTCAAGTCGATGGCTACTATTATAGTTCCTCAGAGAGGAGGTTCTAACGCTTTGTACAAGCTCGTCCCGTATACAAATCGGTGATAGAATAGCAGCGGGAAAGGTATTGTCTTAGGAATCCACTGTCGGTGGATGCACGAGGCCGCTGCACAATAGGGCATCCATAGGGGATCGTAAGGAATGTTTACAATGGCCGAAGCAAAAAATCGCACGAAGGAATTTGTCGATGACCCGAATAGCTCCGGCAAGAAGAGGTCATGACCGCCACGTGGCGGGCATTCTATGCTGTGAATCCCCGATGGAGGCATCTCTAAGCCAACAAGGGTTGCCCTATTTAGTTCCATCCGGAGTAGGTCACTGTAATAGTGCTATGTAAAACCCTGCCCGACCGAGTGCAAGATAAAATTAATAATTAATGCGTGAACTGTCCGTGGTGAAGCGCATCATTCCACTGATGGGACTCGTATCCCGACCGCTATCAAATAGATCGTTTGACAATCTGCTTAGAGGGGTAGAGATGCTCTGGCATAGACAAACGTCGCTTACTATTGGCGGTACACGTATATGGCAGCTAACGCATTAATAGTGAACGTATGGGCAATATACGGCCGACACGCAAATGCTCCCTTGTATGGGACTCATTCCTTTTCCCTGACAATATTGTGCTGGTGATCAAAGACTGTGCCGACTTGATCGAGCTACCCTACTCTGTACCGCTTGCTTCGAATTATGAATGAAAACGAATACATTTGTTAGGTCCGTGTTACCTAGCGCCCCTACGATTTTATCTTATTTCTTGATGAAATGTATATTCTTGCTAACATATTTTTAGGGGTGCTAATAACCCTCCGTGGTTGGGTTGCGGGACTTATCTGGTCGTTTATCTCAGGAACTATTCATAGCAGAGAGAGAAATGAAATGACTGCTATCTTTGTAATACCAAGTTTGATCTAGCAACTCGTCAGAAATTTATTTATTTATAAACACCACTTCTCTGGGATGTTTTGTCTTGCGAAGTAGTGGTATGTAGTTATTAGAATTTATACAGGGTGGCAAGCCTGAAAAAATGTCTTTCCATTTTTAATTCCTATAGATCTAACCGTGAAAACAAACGGTACTTACTATATTTTTTAAACATTGGCAATAGATAGTTATTTATGAATGTTCATCTGTCCTATGAATGTTAATATAAAGTATTAAATCAAGTCGTAAATAATTTCTATTTTACTATATCAATTGGTTCGTCAACAAACATAAATAATAATTATACAATATCACAGTTAATTATGCATTCACTATTATTTACAATTACTTGTTGTCGTTCGTTGAACAGTTGATAAATCTATATAATGAATCAGTGGGACGATAAATGCATCATTATTAGTCAATAAATACAACATTTCTTAAGTTTATGTATTTCTGATATATTTTTTTCACACGTGACGCCTCTCGCACAAAATGAGGAGAGACACCCCATAAGATAATAATCCCCACGATGTGGGACGGACGCCATTTTACCAATTTACATTTCTTCAATTTTCATCAAATTTTTTAAAACCAAATTTAAAACTGTTTCTGTTTCTCAAAGTATATGGACGTGCCATTACAAGAAAAAATGAATTGTTCCAATTAATACGAAACCAAAGTTGTTATTGGCACCTAATGCAAAAGCATGGCGTCCCCCAACATTGACATAAATCAAACTCGACTGGTTACGTGAAGACGATTGTATTCGTGTAGATCAAAGTGGTAATTTTAAACGCCTTTGGTAGAGTATACCACCCCGTCGAGGGGGGGGGGGTGGGAGTGGGGGTGATTCGTTGATAATCGACGACTCGATTTCTCAATTATTTGCAGCCACGCTGGAAATTGAATGTCATTTAATTCAGCTGGAAGGAAATTAATTCTGATGCGACCGGGACAGATCGTATGTGCGCGAACGTCATCTGGGTTACGCTCTCCGTGGGCGAATGGACGATGGGGGAAATAATAGGGGAAAAATGGGGAAATAACCAAGTGAGGGTGGGAGGGGGGTAACGACAACGGATTTGACGGTTTCGGCACCGATAACCACACAGTCGTAGTACACTCCTAGACAAAATGATGGCAACGTGTGCTATCTCGAAGCCTGGGGTGAGTGTACCAGTAAGTGACTATTTCCAAATAAATACCAACAGGAGACTTCAGTTAATAATCTTTAACTATGTCCGTATACAGGGTGTCTCACTTAACCCTTCGAGGGTGGGGCTGGTGCACTGAGTGCGCCAACGATCGAATTTTAACGAGAAGATCGGGAGTTATTTTGTGCTCATTTTCAATAAAACCGTTCTTTTGATAATGTCTGAATTCTATTTAGTAATGTACCTACATGGATTTGTCTGAATACCTGATGATATAAAGTCAAAACTGAGTAAAACTGACCTAAAAAAGCGTAGCGCACCGAGTGCACCGCCCCACCCGAATAAGGACGCGAGATCACCCCACCCACGAAGGGTTAAGTGTGACCCCCCAGAATATCTTTAATTTTGACAAAGTAACAAATTATTTATGTGTAATTTGAATGGTATCAAGTGATCAGTATCCCGCAGGGGTTGTTTTTTATAACCACTATGCGGTGTCCATAAAAAAATACATTCAAATGTGACCTGACCATCAGATGATCTTTAACCCCGAAGATGAAGGTCAAACTTAAATTTTGTATGTTAGAGGCAAACACAGGTTTTGTTAGAAATGTTGCAAATCTGTAGAAAGTGACTTTCCCAGCACAAAGATACAAGCAAAGAGATCGAAAGGTCATTTGACGGTCACGTCGCGATTTTACTTTGTGAGAATTAAAGAGGATATTCTAGAGGTCACACAACGACCTAACATAAATGAGGTTCGACCGTACCCGTGCGTTTCATTTGGAAATTCCGTGTGGTCTCGGAGGAATGAAAGACAGCACACGCGTGCTATCATTTTGCCCAGGAGTGTACCCCTACCTGTTACTTCGTTCCGGTGGCGTTTCAGACGGCGAATTACACCGCGAAATTTCACGCGGAACGATTTCGAAGGGAAATTGAGGGCTCGAAGGAACCCCTGCGCGATCCTATCGACATCTACGACCTTCTCCGTTAAACCTCGCGTGATCCCAAGGAACGACGAAAATAGCCGGACGACAACCAGCCAGTTCCGAGTAGAAATCATTTTTATCGAAACCAGATTCGGACGGAGATTGCGCCCGGGGTGTATAACCTCGCGGAGGTCGTGGCTAATCTGTCGGATGCATGCGAAATCTTTTATAAATAATATCCTACTCCGGCAAGTTGAAGTATTTATATTTCGCCCAGTAATTATAAACCGTGTTTATTTTTATAAAGTTAACCCTCCTGCTGAACTCGAGTCGATATGACCCTGTAGGGGATGCTTAACTTTCCCTTCTTTGTGCGATGCAAGTTTTTATGTAGGGTGTCTCGCTGAAATTAGTACCCTAGTAATTATACGAAACTTTTGATGATGAGAAGTTCTATGAGTACAGGTTGAACGATTTCATAGAGCACGTGATTTAATGTGAGCTTTTACGTAGAGGACGAGTGAAGGTCAACCATATTTTTTACAATCATATACTCTTAAATATATTATATATTCCAAGCCCTTTGAAACAGAAGTAATTTGTGGCATATTTTAATTTGTGTACCTCGGAGCAATACACTCGCCTTCTTCGTGACGTTCAGAAGTGCATAGAAAACATTTTAAGTTGATTCTTAAATTTTCCATAAAGAAATATGCAACGAAGCAAAATTTGTACCAAAATAAATCATTTTAAACAATTTTATTAACCTCAGGGACAATTTTATGCACACATCACGCCGAATTTATTAACTTTAAATTTATTAACATTTATCGTTCTAAAACGACATGCGTTATCACGCTATTAGACATCCTGTAAAAACAGGCTATAATTTTATCTAACTGGAAAATTAATTATTATTGTAATCTAATACGAAATAATTTGATTGGGTTGTACAATGTATGTATAAAATAATTTAATATATTAAATAATTTCTTCCGACTTTGGCCGGTAGGAATATGAACTTTGTATTGCAATGATCCTCACAAGATACAGGTTTATGGGTGTCGCGTCTGGTGACCTTGGTGGTCAATAACAGGAAACCATTACTGGCCTAATCATAATCCTGATTGACATCGTCCGGCTTTATATCAATATCAGCGGCACCTCAACGCGTGATGTGCAATTATTAATGATAGAGGGTATGTCGAAATAGTGGATCATTGTCACAGTTTGTGTCCAATTTTCAGATATTTCTCTTCAATATCTACTACGCAGAAAAACCATGCAGCTTTTGCGGAAAAGAAATTCGCCAGCTTGTAGAACGTTGGAAGACACCTGAATGGAAACTTGGAAAAACAGTCTTCAACATAAAACGTTAACATTAAACAACGTAAACATTAAAAAACAATGGAAGAGGAAACAGTTATACTGCTTTTTGCAAGAAACATAATAGTGTGTTTTTTTATCTGCATTATTCTTTAGAAATGAAGGTGACGTTGCATGCCCTTCAACGTTTCCATATAGTGTAACAAGATACATAGTTCATTCAAAAATTAATTTCTACATGAATAATGCAGATAAAAATATATTTTAGACACCATTACATTGTTTGTGAAAAACAGTATAGCTTTTTCCTCTTTCTTTTTTTTCTAATGTTTACTGTTTCCAAGATGACCCTCATATGAATTGTTTGAAAAATTTCTTCGTACAACAAATACGACTTATTTAAAGTCGTTATACTACCAGTCTCAGCCTGTATAATCGATTACTAAATATATTACTTTTAATTGTAGTCGCGTGCGTTTCGTTCGCAAATCGGGCACAAACTTATGCAGTCGTCTGAAATAAATTTCGTTGATAATTGTACGGGGCTTTAAAAATATAATTGTACAAGTTTACCATAGATCCTGTAACATTCTTGAAGTAACGGAAGGTTTTATGTCGGAACAGAATGCCTGCTCAGGTAACTTGAAGTTGATCGCTTGAGAAGTTTATGTTGCAGAATGCAAATGTAATAAGGGGGATTATAAGATTATATATTGTTTAGACTAGACAGAAAGTCACTTGCAGAACTGCCACATGAGCGTATTATACATCTGTTATCTCCGAGATGCAGAATTCACTTCTTTTAAATCCTTCAACATAATATTATATAATATTTAATATAATATCATATAATATTTAAATATTCAACCTAAAATCAAGAATGTTCAGTAGCGCGAAATATTCGCCAAATATGGGAATTTTATAATGAATGGAGGTAACACTTTATTGAAAAAATTCACTGAAACAGCTTTTCCGTTCATATGTCAAAATGTTAAATTGATTCGAACAATTTTGATTTTCAGTTAGTCGAAAATTCACGTTTGACAGTAAATCCTTTATTTGTAACAAGTAAATCCTCGTTTTATTTGGATCTGCCTCTATTCCAAATACCATGAAACACTATTTTAAAATTCATATTTGCTTCCACGATATATTTGCAGTATAATAAATCTGAAATTAATTCCACACGGTTCAGGCCGTAACGTTTATTTACCTAGTTCACAAGAGGTTGAGGCATCAAACAATATATAGTCATATTTAAAACACTATTTTTACGTCTCTTGAATTAGTCCAGGTGGAATAAGGCTGCTTATAATAAAGTAATTTCCAACGTTTTCCAATATCGTGAACAGCTTTAATTAAGTTACCTTGCATTTCTTCATTCTTTAATAAATTTTCCAATTATTCTTTCATTCCGGGTACAGTTCGCAAAGCTATAATAAATGTAATTATGTCAACACGACACAAAGGTTAAACGCGTCTCCTGCGTGCGCATGGTCTTTTCCAACAAAAATCATTAACGCAGATATCGGATGACCTCTGTGCATGACTGAAATGCACCACGCTGTATATAGCGACCATCGCGAAAACCATCGTCAAAATTAATATCTCCAATTTTAAGTGGATCGTTAAATTTCACTGTAACAAATAGACCGCGGATCGTTATGCGAAATAGAAATTATTTCAAAAATATAACATATATAACATATACGATATATAACATAAAATATTAAATTCATCCGATGTTTCTTCTATTTTGTGATTCGCCTACCCATGTGTGCCATAAATGCAAAAAATTCGCAAGTAATAAAGTAACTCTGAGAAGGGGAGATTTTGTTTGTAAGATACTAAATTTATTAGTCGGTTAATATTAACTTAAAAGTACTTCCTTAACAGGGACGATGCCTAAGGTCATTTCGAGTAACTTTTCCCTTTGCAAAAATGTTCTGCGTGGCTTCGTTGAGGAGTTATTAACGAAAAACGCGAACCAATGCAGCGGAGGACTTTCGACTGGGGGGCGGGTCCGGTTGAACGTGGCGTTGCCATTGGCCGCGCCGGAATCTAGCCGCGCCCTGATTGGTCCACGTTTTTCGTTAATAACTCGGTAAAAAAGCCGCGGCGAACATTTTTGCAAAGGAAAAAATGATTTCAAATGACCTCAGGCACATCTTCTGCTTTAAGGAAATACATTTTTGAGTCAGCCTGTATACACATGCTATTTTCCTGGTCGTATGCATATTCATGTGTATGTGCAATATTATGCACAACAGTATTTAAAAATTACTGAAACATAAACTGTCTTTTTCCTATCTGAAATTGTATTTCTACTAAAATACTTCACGAACCAGTTACGATAAATAGATCCAATGAGTTAAACTTTTTCAAATTTTAATCGTAATTAATTATAAGTGACTGTAATTGATGAAACGTATTTACCCACTCGATACGAATTGGACACAATCAATAAAACCATTAGCGCGACGCGAGCAGATGCGCATTTGTTGATACGTGATTCGAAAATACGTCGAGCGGCGAGCATTTTATTTCGGCGGGGCAAACAAGCTCGACGGCCCCGATAGAAATATGACAGGACTTGAGCGCGTCAAAATGCCGCTCCTGCCATGGAAATTCTCTAGCATAGAATGGAAATATGATGACGATCCCATGGATTCCGTTGTAATTCGTTCACCCGAAATGATTATTTCGCTCGTTCGATCGAGCATCGATTCGATCTTGCCGTCGATGTAGCGCGGCCTCCGCCCCCCCCCCCCCCCCCCGCGGGCACCGCTATGGTTCGGTTTTCGCGCGTTGTCCGCGGGACGCATTTTAATCGGCGAATTGGTCGGGCAAACGAAAAAAATTGCTCGGTAACCGGCATCGACGGGACCGATTATCGATCGACACGCACATTTTCGACGTCGCGTCACCCTGGCGCGGGGGGTGTGGGCGGAGGCGGAACACCTCGTGGCTCGTTTCGCTCGCTATCGAAACTGCCGCGTTACCGCGTTGCCGAGATTTTTCCGATATCCGTGCCGCGGGCTGTGCGCGGAAAATTCAACGCCATTATTCGAGCAGGCTGTTGCCGGAACGAGTCGAGGTCCCGTTCGCGTGCGCCTCCACACACACACACACACGCATACACACGCATGAACGTGCGTGACCGTGTGCGTAGCGCCGCGCCGGCCCGTTGTAGCTACAACGGTGAATGTTGTTAACAACTGGTATCAAGAGTAGGTTCAACACGGGCCGGCGAAATCTACGAGGCCTTGTTGCTGACACGGCAGCACGCGCTTTCGCGTTCCGCAAAGAGCGGGCCGGGGTCGGGCCGGACCGATGCGCGACGGATCGCAGCTGCGCCCGCCCCGAATCAGCCTGAAGAGGGCACGTACGCGACGCGAGCTGAAAATCGACAACGGAACTCGATTTATAGTTTCCCGGCAAACCCGACAGGTGTTTCAAAAATACGTGCCACACCGGATCCCCGCGACCCCGACGACCTCTCTGGATACAGGGCGACCCCGTCCGGCTTTCGACGTTTTCTAAATCGCATAAAGCCCCGCCGCCCGAGGACTCGACACCCGGAATCGCCTGTTTATCCTTTCTTTCTTCGCCCCCGTAGAACACAAGCAGAAATAGAGTAACGGAGAGAGTCGGCAAGAGGTGGAGAGGCTCTTTGTTAAGTCGCGAGTTTGGGAATAGAGGGGATTAAGCGGTTGGACAGTGAAATTGGACCATTCTTACGTATACGATGCATCCCTACCTATGTAGGATTGTATCAACCCTTTACCGTTCTATGTCGAGCCTGAGTCGACGTCACATTTCGTTTACGACAATCAAAAAGATAGCACATGTGTGACAATATACAATTCTGTGTTTGTAATAAATCAGACGTATGTACCTCCAAGCTTAGTAGAACGAAACAAAAGTGTCTTATGTCAGGCACAAAAGAATAGTACAAAGCATTTCTGCTTTGACAACTTGATTCTAACTATTCATATTTCAATGTCGAAAATATTCCATTAACGATCAATTAAATGCAACTATAAAATGAATATGTTTGTTTTAAGGTAGCAAAAATTATTTCAAATTAAACTTACTCTGTTTCAGTAGAGACATCTTATGGTGGTCACAAATATTCTCTAGGTGAACGTGCCTCCATCTTGCTAAATTAATTTTGAACGGCACTGGATGACCTTGAATGATCTTGGGAGACGATAGTGTTACAGGTCAGTGACTTCGTCTCGGAATGAGATGCACGCGCCTACCTAAATAAAATCATACAGTTCCATATTTTGAAAAAACATTAGGGTAGAGATATAATAATTAATAATAATATAGGAATACAATAGACAAGATTTATTATAACTAGACTGCGAATCGTTATGCAAAATAAAAAATGTAATCCTTCCCTTGATAATTGTAATAAGTCGGGACTAATGGAATAACACTTTTGAAATGTTTTAATGCCTATGCATTCTTGATATTGAAGCTAAAAATTCGCAGTTTAATTATAAGATTTATTTTCATGACCTTTTTAACTCCTTGTACTTAATCAGGAAAAATTGGTATAAAAGTTTTACAAGAAAATGTTGTTAATCATAATATGTCTGTGGCAGAGGTTAAAGAGTTAATTGTTTTTTTTTTAATTGTTAGGGGGCTCTTTAAAAAATGTGATTTTTATCTACTATAAACAATGGACCTTTTAAGTTACAGAGAGATACTTTCCAGGCATGGTGAAATCCTGGAAGTGTCAAGTAAAGCTGGAGATAGTGGACGCACTGTGCTGTTTTTCTTGTAAAGCAGACGCGCTTAAGGTAAGATAAGAGGGAGGATGAAAACTTTGCTGATGTTTACAATTGAATAGTCAGAAACGATATAGTAGTCGGACAGAAAGAACATGGCTCGAATTAGAGTATTCCCAGTTGAATAGTCCAGGACTAGCGGGATTTGTAAACTGGTTATTTCTTTAATCATTTTAATTAGTAGAAAATACTAACTCGTAATGCTTTTCCGTTTGATTTTTAAAATCCAAGTATACGATACTTAAAAAATGTGAAACATATCACAGATAGCAGCCCTACAAAATTTTTGGCAATTTTCCATTCGTCAACTTTTTATTTCCGTTTTTGAACAGAGAGAAGATTAACTGACGTACGCGTTGATTTATAGGATGTTGAACAAGTGTTCTGCAATGTTGTCTTTTTACGAAGTCGGAAGACGTCAGTTTGAGTTTGTTCGTTTGTTTGAAGTTAAGTTATCTTAATCCAGCAAACTATAGCGCGTGAGGAGTTTTGGAGGCTAAAGCATGTACAACACATCGCCATAGTTTGGTTGCACCCGGAGTGGGGCAGAAAATTTTACTAAATGTTCTCTACATCGAAACAGAAGAATAAAATAGGTTTACACAATATGAAATAAAAAAATATGGGTTTCCATTTGAAAAAATGAAGTTGCCCTTAATCTGACCCTTAAAGGGCCATTATGGAAAAATGTGCACAGCGCCATTATATAAATGTGCCCCTTCATATAAAGAATATCTTACATAAAACATTTTTTCATATTCCTGCAGGTTTCCATAATAATTGACTGTCTCAAGATAAATGGACCACCAGGGAAGTACTGTACCAAATAAAAATTAGAAATGAATAGGGTGCTCTATCTGTTTGCCTGACTGTAGATTCTCGCAGCACACGCTCCACAGCAATGTCTATTGTGTCGGAAGCACGGTGTCGCATTGAAAGATAGAGCGACAATATTAACCGAACGAGGCGAGTCGAGGGGGTGGAACGAATATAATTGAGAGGGAGACCAGTTGAAACCCTGCCTCGCGGATGTTCCTTTTCACGCTTTCTCTCTCCTTGGCCGTAGTTATATATTCGGACACACAAAGAGAGCCGTACTTCCCGAGCATGGGCTCCTCTTTTCGTGGCGAGCCGATATTTCATTGCGATTTTCCGCGCAGTCATCGTCGCTCGTTCGGGGTCGTTGGCCTCCGGGTTGTTCGACGAACAAATGCGTTCAGCTATTCTTCGGCAACGGGAAGGGGAGTGTCGATCGTGACTAGACGACGTCGCGTCGGTCCTCGACTACCGCGGGCACCGAAGTACCCGAACAAACGAGCGACTCCGGTTTCGGTGGAAAATCGCGTCGTGCACCCAGACACCGGTTCTCCGAACGCCCAGCCGCCGACTCCAGACGCTATTTTCACCTCACGTTTCCAATTTGCGTTCAAGCCTTTCCTCCTCGCGGACGAATAGACGTACGACGACGGGTAGACGGCGAGTACAGGCCAACCGTTACCCGCCCGACCCTGCACAGGAAACGGAGAACAACCGAAACGGACTTCCTGGCGACCAGCACTCTCTTGTACGCTCACCCTACTTGTTACCAACGCCAACAGGTATCCGCCGCTACTTCCTCCAACCACTCTTCCGTTCGATCAACTTGTTTCTTACTTTTGACTGGCGATTTCGAACGCTCCGGCAAAATCGAAGGTGCTTGCTGCTACACTTTTTCAACCCCTATCTGGAGGTTCCAATCGTTGAACAAGTAGAAAATTCAAAAATTCTCACTGCTTTGATAGTTAAATAATTTCGATATTTCTAATCGACTTCGAAAAAGGAGGAGGTTACTCAATTCAATCTGTATGTGCCTTTTTCTTCGCTTTTTTTCTATGTATGTTCACCGATTACGCCGAGATGGATGGACCAATCGAAACGAAACCTTTTGCATCTTGTAGAGTATGTTCCCGGGATGGTCTCTTGCAAAATAAAATTTACATTTTTTTATTAATTACGATTCTATTTGCGAAAATGTAGGGTGGTGATAGCGTTGTGAATGTTAGATATTCGAAACAGTAACGACGCGACGTTGTTACCGTTATCGATTGCGGCTTTCAGATATTTATAAATTACGATTTGGAATGTGACGGCTGACCGAGATAAAAAGTGTGAAATAAAAGAAATTTTATAAAAAAAATTAAACCGACTTCGAAGAAACGCACTAAAAAGTAAAATAATTTCCATTTAATTTATGTGAATACACACGAACTTAAATACAATACAATCTTTTCGGAAGAGCAAAAATTAAAAATTTTCCAAATGACAGATGTTGCTGATTATGATTTCATTGGAATATGGTGGACTTGGAAGGTGGGAAGAGAAGATACATTAATTATAACATTAATATGTGAAAGCATGTAGAAGAATTTAAGGATTTTCGTAATTTCCAGTGTCGAAAATTTTCAATTTTGCGTCGCCTCCGAAAAGATTGTATTGTATTTAAGTTCGTGTGTATTCACATCAATTAAATGGAAATTATTTTATACTTTTTAGTGCGTTTTTTCGAAGTCGGTTTAATTTTTTTTATAAAATTTTTTTAAGGTTACCGAAGCTGCAGGCTTTCAAGTGTCGGCTGCCGAGCTAATAAACTTTTTACCTTCAGGCTAAGCTTGTTTTTCTTGAAACTTTTCGAACTGCTAGGGCGAATATCTCAAAAACTAATTAGTCAACTGGAATGAATCCTGTCTTAAATTAAAAAGTGCACGTTTTCTAAGGCAGTGCACCTACAATATCTTAAGATTGAAAATTAAATTTGCTAATTTACAAGGAATTATGAAAAAATCGAGTCAAATCTCCAAAGTTAAGAAAAAGGACGAATTTTAGTTTTTAATTTTCTAAAAAAATTCCATGACTCAGGAACTTTTAACTTTCTTATATAATCCTGTACAGTTTCGAAATCACGCGTGCTAGTAGAATCTTGAATGATTCTAGACAAATTGGTGTAAAAGTTTTACAAGAAAATGTTAACAATAATATTTCTGAGGTAGAGGTTAAAGTGTTAATTGTTTTTTTTTGTGTGGTTGCTAGGGCTCTTTAAAAAATGTGATTTTTATCTACTATAAACAATGGACCTCTTAATAGAATTTAGAATCACTCTACTTTAAATGGCCATAACTTTTATGAATCAGCGAATTCCTAATATTAAAACTTGGATTTTCGGCATTTCCTCGTCAAAATCTACAGAATTATATGAACAAAAGTTTAAAATTTCTGGGTCACCAAAGTGAAGTTTGGCTTACATTAGTTTACAAAAGTAACAGGAATTTGTCTATTCAAAGTTCAAGCCATTTTTTAATAATATATATCCAGAAGAAATAAATTTGTGGAGTAATTCCTCATGGATGGATCTTCACAATCTCTATATTCGTAAATTAATGTAAATTAGTGTTAAAGTATCAATTCCATTCGAGGGTCCCTGTTACCTTTTTCCGCAGCAAAGTGCCGCTTCTAGGTTCGAATAGTTCGAGCACCGCTGAATGTAATATTCACGAAACAAAAACGGGTTAATCCAATAATTTAGCGACTCGGCTAATACCCGCAGCAAATTAAGTAATAATTAATAATGATTGCGCGACACAATCCCGAAGCTGCCCGATCGAAGCGGCCATTGAGCGGAACTAAAATCTGGCGCTCACGCGGCAATTGTTTATCGTGATTAAATTTCCTAAAATTACGACCGAGGCGGCAGGTTCGAATGCGCGAACAATTTGTCAAGCAACTTTCGTTCCTTCTGTTCGTTCCTCCCCCACCCTCCCGCGTTTTCTCCAACGGGAAAATCACGCGAGAGAAATCCTCGAGGATAAAGTTAATATTGACTGATGGAAATCTCCCTTTGAGGGATGAAAAACCGAAGGCTGGAAATTAATTCTCGTCCCGCGGCCGAACCAGCCGAGGGAATTTCTTATTCGTTTTCCGAGAAAGCAAAACGAACGGCGAGACACAATACGTTCGCAAAATTAATCGAGTTATCGAAGGGACGCGTGCATCTCGCGGCCGGCTCTCGATGCCGATCTCATTACGGGCAAAGGGTTAATAATACCCTGACGAAAATTTAATTAATTCGCCAGTCGAAAATTTATTTCCTCCCCCTGGAACAGGGGTGAGAGCCGGACTTCCGACTCGTTCTATCGCGACGATATTGCGTCCGTGCGATTAGCGTACCGGTACTTTGCGAAGGGGTGGATGGGGGAGAAGGGCGCAATGGGGGTGTACAGTTTCACCCTCTCCAATCTCGTTCGGGGGCCGGTTGCATCTACGGCGAGGGAAAAAGAAAGGGGACGTGGACGGGAAGGAAAATTGCGAGAAACCGCAGTGCCCGGCGAATCGCGTTTGTTCGCGAAAGTTTTCCAGTTACAGCGGAGACGCAATACCGAAAGGTCGGAGGGGGGCGACTGAAGAGGGTATGAAGGGGGTGGGCTATCCCCGGGCGGAACGTACGGCCCTCTCTAACGAGTAGTGTAAAATGCTCTGAAGCGATTCCGGTAATCGCCAGTCGAAAATTCTATAAGGCAACACGAGCCCTCTTTCCACTCGTTCTCCGTTCGTGGCTTTACAACAGCTGGTCCGTCGAAAACTCCGCCGGGAAAGTGGTGCTCGAAAGGGGAAACTGTGGGTTTTGCGCTCGCGTACACCGGCCCGCCCGAACGTCTACACACACTCTCCCTCTCTTGTGGCCCTGCACACACGCATTGCTGCACACTGCTTGGACCTGGTCCTGTCGAGAAAAGGAGAAAAGGGTAAAAGTATATAGGGACGTTGGAGATGGTTGGGTGGAAAGGGTAGAGAGGGGTTGCCAGTGATGGCGGTGATGGTGCGAGCAGAAGGAGGAACAGAGAGACAAGAGATGGCTCAGTTTCCATCGAGCTTGGAGAGAGCAGAGCATTGTTCGTCAGCCGACGAATAACCAGAGCAAAGGGTGATATGTAGGGTGAGGCGAACGAGGAGCGTTGCGGTGGGAGATACTCCGGGAACGATGGTAAAGAGAAGGTAGCCGATTAAACCATTCCCTCCCACCAACCCCTGAAGCTACCGTTCGTGCTCGTGCTCGGTTGCCGGTGTGCTCGTGTCCCTTCTTCCTCAGGCATTGTCCTACCGGCAAAGTTTCGGCCATCTGCGACTGCTTGCTTGTCTTCGTGTATGTCTTTGTCGTTCGACAGAGTGTAACAAAGTTGGATGCAAATGTGCCGGGCAAAGGAAAGCCATCTCCCAATGGGCGACGAGTTTCGTGGCTTTCTTCTTGCCGGTGCATCCGCGGACCATTCTTCCCGGCGTGCAAACCGAAGTGACGAGTAATGCCGGACAATAGTTGCGGGGAATAGCCGACGGGAATGAAAAAGCCGGCCAAGCTCAAACACGATCCCGAGAACCGCGGCCACTCGGTCCTTGGCGCATCCCGTGCCCGGCAAAGGCGGCCGTTTAATTAAATCTCGTAAAAATGCCGGAAAGTGCGTGAAATCCGAAGGCGTTGAAATTGAGCGTTGCAATAGAGGCATTTCGAAATTGAGGATTCCTCGGGATAACGCGAGCGGTATAATTCGCGTTGCCGCTTGGTAGACAACGTTTGTTTGTTTCTCTCCATCCATCCCTCTCTTCTTCCTTTTTTCCTCTGTGGAGGATTTAGCAGCGATCTAAGGCGATTTCCTCGCTGTCAGTTCATTCGCGGATTAAAACTAATGGCACGACTGTGGGAAACTTGATGAATTACACAGGGTGTTCCAAAAATGTTGTACTTTCTAGAAAGGGGCTCCTGAGGTTATTTCAAGCAATTTTTTCTTTTGCATTTATAACTAAATCGTGAGATGTGAAACAGTTGTGTTGTTTTCAATGTGTATTAAAATTATTAGAAGATGAAATCAATTTTCATGAAACCCCTACTTCCTGCAATCGCTGTAGGACACATTTCTATTTTAAATCTAAACTACTCGAAAAGTACAATATGCTATATTAAGAGGAACAACAAGTGTGGCATTTCCTTTTTCTTTCAAGAAAAGTAACTGCAGTGCTTCTTCTTCATCCGGAGACAGGATAAACCCTAGATTGCGATCTGGCAGATTTTTTTTCCTCAGTGAATTTTATTTTCATTTCCTTCTTTTGTTCTCTGTGGAATGTTCAAGGATGGATGGAACTCTTTTTTGAGAAAAAGTCAATGATTTACGATAGTGCGTCATCTGATATGATCTGTTCAATAAGCTTTCAGAGATATCAAAATTGCCGCTACCTTTTCGGCAGAGCTATGTATCTAAAAACTCGTTTTCACCACTTTGTTAGAATTTGTTAGACAATTTTTAAGATTTCGAAAAGTCGTTCGAGATCGGTTCATATATCAGCAAAGACTAATTAATGAATTATGCTCTATGTCTTCCGTTCTGCTCAACAGAAAATTACGAAAAAATTCATGAACATTCTACTTAATAGCACACACGACAGTGATTTATTTCAGAATTTTTGGTTGCACAGTCGATTTTCAAAGAAATCCGTAAGCCTAAACTTGCCGATTTTATATTGAAGTTTTCAGACTACCACGTTTATATTATTACTTTCGGATTAAGCGAACATGTTTAAAGCATATTTCAAGAAAAAAACGGATATTTCATATAGAAGTTTTGGAGATACCAGTTTCATAAAAGTCTTGTGGACAGACCCGTCCGAAGTCACTATGTTTAATGGTTCCGACAGTCGGCATAATGCTGCAGGAGACGCGCCCGGAACGGCGAAAACATTGCGCGGCCCACGTACGCGGCGGTCTAATTAAACGATTCATTTGAAAAGCGAGAAATTGCGCGATAAACGTGGCAAATTCCACTCGGCGAGCGTGGCGTTATTACCTATCTCGAGGAACGGAACGGAACGGAATGGATCGAGTCAACGAAGAGACGCGGCGCGGCAGGAAGAAAAACGAAGATGGAGAACGCGTTCTCTGCGAACGAGCAGAATAAAGCGAACGGGGGTGAGAGAAAGAGAAGAGGGAGAGATGAGAGAGAGGGTGGGGGGGCGACGAGGGCATATCCCCTCGACGAACCACCGACTCGACTTGTTGAGCACCATCTGTCGTTGTGTCTCCAGCCTTCCGTGGCTGTTGCAGCCGTAAAAAGTCATATCTTCTCTGGTCTAACGTACTCGGCGCAGCCAGTGTCCTCGCAAAACGGTCAGCGGGGCTGATGCGGATAAAATACGAGTGCCGAAGTCGTTCCGCGGTAAAAAATGTAAACAACCGGCAGCTGACGGCACTCGTATAAAATACAATAAGAAGACGGTTCGCTGGTTTCAGGCAGGCGCATTGTTCCGTGCTCGAGAGATGACTTATCCCGGGTTTTTGGTTACCGTGCGCGACTAATGCGTCAGGGGGAGGGGTGCAAACGCGGCACCGGCTTCACTAACCCCGGGGACGAGCCGTGGAACACGGGAGTTCTACGAGAAACCCGGTTTTATAATGGGAGCGACAGAGAGAGAGAGAGCGACGAGGAGTCCATTGCTTTCGCAACAGGATCCCGTACTTTCTTGTTTACCCCGGAAAACTTGGGTAAAGAACGCTCATGCACAAAATCAATTTCCCCCGATTACGGAAACTTCGCGCGATTCGTTGACACGTTCAACCCTTCCGGCGGGGGCGGCTGAGCGAGGACCCTCGTTCTTGCCGTGACGGGACTATTAACGCGGATCATTTACAGTCGACCCTTTTATAACGCGATATTCTGAGATGGCTCGATGTAACACGATGCAACAGTTCCGATAGTCCAATAATGCGACATTTTTATAAGACGTTTTACTGAACTTCGAGTATTTTATACAGGATGTGGCCGGATGAGTGCAGCAATCGAGCAGGGGATGATCCCACATGCAAACATAAGACGCTAAGAAGAGTAATAGTTTTCCGATTAACGCCTTGTCTTCAAGAAACATGCGTCAAGTAGAATTAGTTGGCCATGATCAGACGCATCAGTGATTCGTATTCAATAGTACGCGTATTCATGAAATTTTCAGACTCGGTATCCTCGAAAATATTATTCTACATTCTCAACTGATTTTTTTAAGCAGAATCACCCCCTTTTCGGTCGTACCACCAGTTACCCCTATATATTTGATTCACTACAATACTATAGTATATTCTAGTACAATGTACTATATTCCTGTATATTATATATTGTACTCTAGTATGTGTTGCAAGTATATCCTACTTTATTATAGTATATATGAATAAATATATGAAATAATCAGTTGAAATAATCAAATACTTCAAGAACAGTGATTCGGCTGTTCAAAGAAACTAACATATGATTATTGCGAATGGCACGTAGCCAAATAAGATAATATATTATCATAACGATTATTGTTCAAACAATTTATTTCGATAATTCCCAAGCCTGTTATTTTGAATAATAATGTTCGATACGTTATCGAAAGGATTAACTCAATTTTCAGACTAACCTTTGATACCAGATGAAATTCCAATATTTATCCCCCAATTTAAAAAATATTCGCAGGAGTTTTGGTATTACCCTCCCGATTTCTCCTCATCTTATCTCGAATCGTTCTAATCGTTCATCCGAACGGCAACAAAGGCGCACCCTTACTCCGGAAACATTTGACTACGCCGTGCAATTAACCGCTCGTCCGTCGACACAGCTGTGCGTGAACTCGGCTCGTGATCAATCCACGCGAAGTATTCCAGGACACTTAACGCCGGTGAATCGATACCGGTGTCCGAGAGAGAGAGAGCCAGGAGGCCACCTTCGACCGGCGTAGTTCTCAATTAAACGGGCAAGTGGGCTCTCGCGATTAAAGCGAAACAAGATTGGTTAGGACGATTCTCATGTCAGTGTAACACGACTCGTCGAACTTGCAGACGCTGGAAGTTCTGGATCGAAGAACGACGAGTCGAACTTCGGGAAAATAATACCCGGGGGTGGGGGGTGGGTTAGGTAGACGGAGGAGAGGTAGGTAATTTCCTATCGTTCCGGTTTTGGATCGGCGGCGCGGCGGTGGGCGCACGCGAACAGCTAACGCAACGAAAACCGTGTCGCAACACAAGGTGCAACCGGTTAACGAGAAACCCGCCGGCTAGGTAAGGTGAGCCGACGTAATCGAATAGTGGATTGAAATGACATCCGCCACTTACGAGTAACTCGACGAGACTCCGTGTACCTACGGGCTGAGTGGCCCGGGCGCGATATCTGGAGCGTACAAGAGCGCGATAGACGTTACACGTTGACCATTATCGGTGCACGTTGCACCTAAGAAATGGCTCCGGCGCAGCAACAATATCGAATTTTCTATGGTACAGGGAATCGTCGCTCTCTCACGCGCGCCCGCACCGTTAGAAACAGGATATCGCCGGATCACCGTTCACCTAACATCTCCTGAGTCATCGTTATGACGAATGGCCCCCGGCTCGATAGAATTTCATCTCCGACATAAATACGCTGCTCCGTATCGAATAAAAATTCTTCTCGCCGGTCAACGACGGCGTGATCGAGCGGCGAACACAACGGCAAAGGCTATAACTGAATGAGGAAAAACAACTTTTATTGGTATCGTGTGCAACACAATGCTTTTAGCTTGAAAGATTATCCCCCAAAATTTTAAGCTAAACCCTCACTCGAGGATAACACGAGGGTACACGCTCTTCACTTTATCACTTTTTTCCTCGGCTGTTAATCAAGATATTGAGATGAAAAAAGCATCAATACACTTGGACTTACCTCCTACATTTCTAATTATTAAATTAGTAAGTGTAGAGAAAATTATCGTATTCACTGACACCTTCCGAAATATTCACGAACAATGTTCTGTTACCTATCTAATAATATATTATGAAAGTTTCGAGATGCTCTGGAACATAGTTAAATAATTGATAAACAAATGAGATTACGTCATTATAATGTTGTAATATGTAGTGTAGTGTTTCGTACAACTCTAATCAATGATTCTTATCAGGAGATTAAGTCTCTCCTTGGCGAATAATCTCTGTTAAAACGCGGCGCATCGTGTTACATTCTGTTCTTATAAACAAACATATCTCAGTTCAATCTTTGTTACAGGTAACGACTCGATAAACCAATACCGTCGTTAACGAGTACAAAAGAATCGGACGGTGGTTTCACGCTGATCGAGAAGTACTGAAAGTTTAACCCGCGATCGTATCTGCGAACTCGTTACCGCGCAGGCTATTCCGAAAATGAAATCAGCGACCAGTACGTTGCATCCAGATTACCGAGGCAATTCCTACATCGTGTCTCATGCACTGCCCGAAATTTCCATAAAGCCATTTTTTTACGTATTCGTTTTATGGTATTTCTAGAATAATGATTATTTTGTAATCGCGATATCGTTTTAGGATTCACTCAGCAAGACATATATTCGTTAATAATAATAGCAGCAATATTTATATAATAGATACGACGAAATGTCCACAATGTCACGTCTTTTTTACATAAACTTTAGGATGTCGTTCAGAATGGTCACCTTGACAACATATTTCAAAAGGTCATTGAAAAAGGTCATTGAAATTAGAGAAGAGGACTCTTTTCTACAAGTTCACCAAATCATTAAAGCAATCCATTTGTTTATGTGCTATCTCCGCCCCGATTTTAATGACCTCGAAATGTGTTGTCAAGGTCACCATACGGAACATAGTTTCCCTTTAAAGTTTTCAGCGGTCGGCTATAGTTCACGAGATAATCGAAGAAAGCTTTCTGACGATATATTTCAAGAGCATTGAAATTGGAGAGAGGAGGTAGCACATCGACCCCATGGATCTACAAGTAAAGTTTTTAGCGAATATCTCGTAACCTAATTCAGAGCTTTATCCATTGAGAAGTTTGAAGAATTCGATGCGAATGTGTTAGAGAATAAAATCCTCAAAGTCTCAAATCAATTTTTCTACAAAGTAGCCGACTAGCGCCATCTTTTGCGAGAAAAATGTGTCAAATGGACAGGACGTTGAAAAGAGGATTAAAACAGGATCGAAGCACAGAATCGACCGAATAATTGTGTGGAAGGAGGTCGTGGTGGTAGAGGAAACGATACGAAGGAAGCACGATCTCGCCTGGAGTGACCACTTTCGTGTCGCCCACGCCCTCGCAATGTTTCGCGTTGGCCGAGGTCGGGGTTCTATCGGGTGATCGACAGTCTCCGAACGTTCTATTAGAGGCGGCCGGCAATTTCGCGAATAAGTCATCACGGACATTGGCGTGGAAATGAAAGGCATCGCGACGCTCGGCCTGTCACGGTACGGGGAAGAGGCCTAGCGGTCTCCGGCCCGCGTGGAGCTCTCCAGCAAAAATATCGGTCTAGCAGCGGTGAGTTATATCCCCGTAAGGTATTATTCCGCGGTAAGAGATGGCACAGCGGCTATCTGATTCCGTTATCACGGTGCCGTATACCGTGGATCCCGCCGCGAAATAACAGCCCGGAGAAATAACATATTCCGTCGGTCTGCTCGCGTTCTAGCCGTATACGGTTGAACACACGTCCATCTTCGTTCGCCTTTCACCACGCAACCCTTTCTTCTCTTCTACTCCTGATCAAGAGCGACTCGAACCCGCTGCAGAACAATGCCGAGACGATAGCAACGGAACAGAACCAACCACCCCATCCTCCATCTATCCTCCCCTAACTCGATTAGTTTTGTTTGCTTTGATAGAAGGAGATCGCGATCCCCTCTTCTTTTAAAGTTGTTCGCTCGACGCCGCACAGTGGTCCAGAAACCGATCTTTTTGGACAAAAATCTGCCGTCAACTCAGTTTTTCATCGATTCAATTGGAATTTTTTTTTTTAAATGTTCGTCAAGGACTATACTTTGATAACGTGCTGCGCGAAAATCGTTAACTGTCACAATCAAGAATCCTTATCTACAAAGCCCAATAACTCCGATACTTCATCCGCAAAATTCTAAACAAGCACAAGGAAGTTGTTTCTCAAGAAGCGAAAACGCTGCTGTTGGATCAATAAATTGATGGTAAGTCTCATAAGTGCCGAATGTAATTCTATTCAATTGGTAATTCTCAGGGCCAGATTTACAGTTTAAAATTTTGCGGTTTAGGATTTAGGGTTAAGAAGTGTCGGCAACTCAGCTGGGACATGCAAATTTGTGGTATGGGCGGATGAAGTATCGGAGTTGTTGAGCTTTGTAGATAAGGATTCTTGATTGTGACAGTTAACAATTTTCGCGCAGCACGCCGTCAAAGTATAGTCCTTCGCGAACATTAAAAAAAAAATTCCAATTGAATCAATGAAAAACTGAGTTGTCGGCAGATTTTTGTCTAAAAAGATTCGTTTCTGGCCCACTGTGCGCCGCTTAGTGCAGAGGTGCCAAGCTCGCGGTGGCTCGCGGGTCGCAGTTGGCCTGTGCCGCTACTTCAGACATTGCGGGGTAAGAGCAGAATCACCCTCTCTCTGCCAGTACCGGATTAGTCACGTGACATTGTAACACATGCGCGACCGTAGACCACATATACTTATAGCCCCGGCTTGAGATAACCTGCCTTGTTCCAAGATTACATCGTCTACCACACAGATGATAGTTGTAGGCAAAGTAGAATATTAATGGAAACTGCAACTGTAATACATAATTTATTTTATTACTCGTTCATTTTCACTTCACTCTTATTATTTTAAATGGTGCCAACTAATATTGTCAATTATAATTTGGAAAAAGTTAAATTTTTATGTAGATGTTGATAACAACTTACTTTATTGAAGAGAAAAGATTAGTAAGAACAATAAAATGAAATACTTACTTGTGGAAAGAGTTGTTGCAACAAGTTTGCACCATTTTTCCAAATGTTTACGAAATAATGCATAAATATGCTTGTATACCTCGCTTTTCTGCGTCCTATGCATATCATATACCTATGCCGGGTCTGTAAGTATACATGGTCTAAGTAAGTACACAACAAAGAGGAAACGCGTCACGTGATCGGGCCATGGCGGAAGCGTGGAGATGCTCGCCGCCGGAAAGTGGGGGAATAGCGTTGTAGAAGGGGCAGGGTAGAGTGGAAGATAAGTTGTAATCTGACGACACTGTGCATACCCTAACATGGTGAAAGCCGGTCCCGAGGAATCGCCTTATACCGGAACAAAACTGTATAGCTCGTCCAGCTATACGCGAAATAAGATATTGAAATATGTACACACTGTACAGTAGGTATCCCTTGGAATAGGTCGAATGACAAAGTGGGAACCCACGACACTATCCACGGAATTAACGGTGCGACCGTGTAATTGGTATTTTCACCAAACGCAGAGTTCCACGGAAGAAGCTTCTACACCGTAGTTCGGAGTTTCGAAGTTCGATGAAGTTTGATTATAAAGTTCCAAGTGTTTCATCAGCCGAGTTCAAAACACATCTGATTATTGAAGCTGGAGAATGTTCGAGGGAAACGGACGGTGGCACGGTGGCCACCGCGTTTCTATTCGATTACTGTGAGCTTCCGCGATTTTTCGGGGAAACGGTGTATGAGCTTAATTTTGAGTCGATGAGGCGCGCGGTGATTAGAGTGATTAGATCGATGCAGTTGGAAATTGAGGTGCAGGGTGTGGTGAGTAGAAAGGTAATTAACAATGCAATCTTTTATCTCACACAATCCTACGTATGTTTGTAGTGTACAAACACGTTTTTTACACGAAATTCGAGGTAGAACCTCTTTCTGTTTTCTTAGATAAATAAATGAAACTAACTCTCGAATAGCCTAATGACAGGCTGGGTCACTTTTGACCAAACCAGATTTTTCATTGAATTCGAAATTTAGAGTTTTTTTTGTGATAAACAGAGGAGAATAACGTTTATAAAAAGTGCACTAACAATAAGTAAAGTAATGCACGTGCATCTTCAACCCTTCGTGCACGGATTGGGTCTGTGGAACTCATGATAAAAATGGTTTATTCAACTTTTTTAATATTACTTGATAGCTGAAATATGATATATTAGCTTTCTTTGTTTGTACTAGTGTTTTGCGATGGAGCGATGACCTCGTTACAACCAGAAACAACATTTATTAATGAAAATTCAAGTGAAAGATTTTCTATCTACACATCGTCAGGAGTTCTATTCGCCCGTGCACTAAAGGGTTAATATGATCTAGACAAGGATCACACGTGACCCAGAATCGGTTGAGCTGAGCTGCATGATTGATGGTTGACATAATACCTGCCTCCAATTTATCAGACATTCAAAATTCTAATTAGGCTCTATTTTATACATAACACAAGAAATTGTTTTTAGAGAAATGGTAACTAAACATAATTTGGAAATTAAACAAGAAATAAACAATACTGCGTTTGGCCTGTAGGGCTTTTCCAGCATAGACAGGTCGAATATCTTTTTCTTAATTTGTAAACTAGCTGCGAAAAACTCTCCAGAAAATGAATGTTTTTAAAATTATTGAAAATTCTCACGTTTAGATTCTGTCAAGTTCTGAATTACAAATATTCCTAGATATATTTTTCATCGTACTTCTGTCAAAAGGATTAACTTGATTTTTAAACTGCAAAAATGTAAACTATAATTTAAAGTCATCTGGAGCTGAAAAGTTGGACGTAGACATTAAAGGGCTAAGTCAAATTAGACCTCGGCATCGTCGTCCAAGGGTTAATTAGCTTTTGCATGTCTTACTAGATGTAATGTTTTGAAATATGGATGCTCGTATATCATACCGACGCGACACGTTTTTCCTATATAGGGTGGATCATGGAAAACAGAAGAACTGTATGTTTCATACGTGAACAATTGTATGAGATTATACTAAGATTACAAAGGATTATAAGAATTATACCAGGAAGGGATTATATGACCTGTCTAATATGGCAAATGTGATGGTATAAACGAATTTTTTGTTTAACTACACCGCCATTGTGAAGCTTATTTAAAGCACATCATGTTTAGATTTATGAGTAGACGCGTAAAACTCGTATGAATGTTAACTTCGGTTTTTTAAATGAAATGATGTATTTGTTAATACGTTAATGGATGCAACTTGGCATTAGTTATAAATAAGTATTACTATTTATGTCGAACAGTTAATAGTTTACGAAATGTTTCAATTGGAGTAATTTTAAGGCACCTTCATTAATTACCAAGAGAACACAGGTATATTCCTGCAATATCATTTCAACTTTTTAAATAATGTATCAGTTTATGAATTATTATGTGTATTCATGCTATATGCGAAACAAGAAGATATAAAGATCATTTCTAAATCATAGTGAAATATATTAGAAAGACATGACACCACTTAAAGAAGTATAGATACCTTAAAATAATAATGAAAATAATGTAAAAGTATTCGTTCATACTTTTATATACATATATAATCCACAGGAAATATACACAGTACTCACCTATCTTGCAACAGCTATGCATATTTAGGTGTCTTGTGTCCCATGACTCGCTTGCGGATCTCACTGCAAAACAAAAATGTTCAGTGTCAATGAAAAGAACTAGCAGCTAGATAAAGATACACAACACAATAATAACGACATTATAACGGTATAAAGAAGAATGAAATAACGTAATAGAAAGTAGGGAAAGGACCACATACGTATTACTAAATGGTAAAAATGTTGTGGACGTTTTCCCAATTTAATCAGTTTTTGATAAATAAATATTTCACGTTTGAAAATGAGCTTTAGTTTCGCCGATCCAATGTCACATTTTATATTGACGAACACACGTTAAGTGTTCGATATCAACTCCCAAAAATTCCGATAGAATCAGAGTAATTAGATTAATGAAGCTGCTGATTGGTTAAATCGGGGTTGAATTATATGGGACATGGGTTCGTGAACGTGTTAAAAGATAATGCTAACATATTATTCATAGAATTCGGACAATCTCGAATCCACCTCCGAGACTGGAATGGTAGCACACATGTGCTATCTTCCACATCAGGAGTGTATCATCAGAGAAATCAGTTCATTCGCTAATTAGCCCGGTCGAGAATATTTCCATTATGCCGAAAGCGTCCCAGGAGTCAAGAGCAGGCGTCTCGGCGCGCCGTGTGTCAAAATTTCCTCGTCGACTCTGAAGTTTTTCGCGGCACTGGCAGACTTTTCGATGTGTCTGGCAGCGTTTCCTCGGTTCCGGGAAAAAGAAAGCCGTGGCTCTCGGCGTGGCGCGGCGTTGCGCTGGCGTGTTACTACGGCGCGCCACACGCCACGCCACACCGCGCCGCACCCGTACCTTGGGACGACGCATAATCGTAATTAACGAGGCAAAAATAGAGCCCACGAGTAGCAATGGGTTCGCACGGCGAGCACCAAGTGAAAACTCATATTTACCGGTTAGCGAGCTCAGACATCCGCAGTAATGCTGCGGCATTACGCGATGCGCCGGGAATACAGAGTTTGTCGGCGAGCGAACGGCGAAATAAGCCGGACAAGGTTTCGCGTCCCAGGAAACAAACGAGAACCCCGATAAAAACGATACAAACACCGTGAAAATGACACAGGGCCTTCGTCCCGGAAGTATTAGTTCCCGAACTTTGACACGACACGACCGGTGGCTGCTTCGGCTGTTCGATACAGCTGCCCCGACATCTTCGATTCAATTTGAAACTTTAGCAGCCCGGTCCGTAATACCTCGGAAAAAAGCCGTGTTCACCAACTCATCGAGATTAAGGGATTACGCGATCTCCCCCAGCGTCCTCGTTGTTGTTGTTGTTGTTGTTGTTGTTGTAACATAGAATTGCCTGCCAGCCCCACTCCGCGTTAGCTTATCTGTTGCATTTGCATAAAGATCTGTATTCATCGACGCGAAGTCCACCGAGATTGCGTTTCCCGGCTCTTCGTCGTTGTAAAAATTTCATAACGATCGAGCCGGATGATATGTAATCCCGCGACGACGGATAAGGAGAATGCGATGGATGATTAATTACTCCGCAAACGATGCAGTCCTTTTTGCGGGAGCCTCCGCGGCGCAGCGGTTGCTATCGCGATGGCTTCGTTTTCGTGTTAGCCTTAATGGGGATGCTTAATTCATCCGGCCATGGTCAATGCTTTTCATGGTTGTCCCATTTTCGAGAACGCCCTTTAGAGTATTTAGGAAAACATCCGTCGATGTAGCTTACGTGTCTGTTCTTTTTAACTCCCGCGCGCGGCAAACAAAAAGTTCACGCGACTACTGGACCATGCTAATGAGGATAACGTCGCATCAGGACATTCGGGCCGACGAAACTGCAGCTGAAATAGCTACTGAGGACTCCGCTGCAGCTATTAACGTGGACATTTCCATGTACTATATTAATAGAAAGATTCTAAAGGCTATACATACAATTATCGATGTTTGAAACAAACACCGATCGAAACAATTTCATTACATCTGGTAGACATCCGATTAGAGAAAATTATACTTACTGGCCACCTGAGACAACTATGAACACGAGAGTAAAAGTGTGCTAACTGAAAATTGGATATATGGGATTTACACGTAGACACATAGTAATCCTTATTGTTATAACAAAAATGATTAAGTGTAATTTGAAACAGTAAAAGAATTTAATAATACTGTTATGTTATTTTTAACCTATCAAACATATTAAGAAAGAAGATAGATTTCTATTTTACTACAGATTGTTGCAATTAAACTAGAAAATTTAGTTATTAGATGATGTAAAAGTTTCTGTCCAATTTGGAAATAAAACGATTATATTTAAAATCTTGTTGCGAAAGAATGTCTCTACTGAGGCAGCATATACAATTACTATTCTCAAATAGTACCACACTTGTCAAGTGCAACAGCATTTCCTTTACTTAATTCTTATGTTTATCTCTTCAGCACACAATCCTATTTCATAATTTATCAAAAGGTACTGTATAGAAATAATTCCATTGAATTTCCCACTCAAAATGCTAATGATTATTTAATGTACAACTATTAATAATACAATTATTTGTGGATTTAGATGACATTTTACTGTCTCGCTACGTTTCTATTGAATATGAAAATGAAGTTACTTTAAAAATGTCAAAAAGTAATAGAACTTTGCATTCTTAAAATACATTTTCAAGGTCCACTTAAAGGTTAATCAGCTATGTAAACAGCACCATTTTCTACAATTGTTTCAATAATTTCATATTATAACAAACAATTTAATATATATAATTTTATATATATATATATATATATATATATATATATATATATATATATGCATAAATATTTACCTGCAATTTTTCTAGGTAATGTTTTCTTGAACCAAGGATAAACGATAAAGACCATCACTCGTTGCCATCTCTCTGACAATACGTAAATGCCTCAGCAAAAATTCTTTATCCGTTGACATAGTTTCAGAGCTCCACTTAATTTTCAAAATGTGCAGCGGAGTGACCGTGTTGTATAAACTGAAACAAGATAAAAACTGTTTTAATCACTGTGGACATATCCTCTAAAACATTGTATTGTCTCTATAGACCTCTCAAATAATCCTGGATGTTTTATGTATATGCAGGTTGTCAGTGTTCGTTTTTTAATCTCTTACACTCAAGTGGCGCCTCAGAAGTATTACTAAAAATTACCATATTGTACTTCAACAAAGTTTACGTTACTATAGTTTGTATTTAATAGATATTCTCTCAGTAGCTTTTTTTACAAATTATTAAAGCTAAATCTAGGTCAAAGCGTATTACAAATAATAAGCTGTAATCATTATTTTGAAGTTAAAACATCATCAAGTAAAATTTTTTGATAACCTAATACCTATGAAAATTAATGTCGTATTATGCAAAAATGTTACAGTTCTTTTAAAAGTGACCAAATATTACTGTGAGTGACTGTACATAAACTTTATGAACCCGTTCTTCCTAACTCGACCACCAAACCCAATTTTTATCATGGTTTTGTAAACAAACGACAAACATATGTAGTTTTTCAGTGGCAATATCCGGTGCCAATAGCTTAGATTTTAATAGCTTTTAACTGGCCATGCTTGTTTTACTGCTGCTGCCCGTTTTATTTGCTTTGCTTTATTAATTTTATCGAACTTTCAGCTACTACTCATTTTTTTTACTTATTCTATGGATGCAATCTTTCTGTTACGTTTGAATTGTTGATCGAAATATCGCTAGTGCCCGACCAGAGTTAGGCGAATCCCAGTGAATCCCCCTATTCGGTTGCCCACACAAGGGTTAAGAACCTATCGACAAAGGCAAAACAAATCCTCGGAACGGAACCGTGCCAGCAGCAGCGGAATCGCTATTTCCCGTCAGAGTATTTTCTGTAAATTGCCGAAAACCGCAGCCGGACGTATCGAGTTTGGTCGCGAAATAAAAATTTCCCACGTGCCCCTCTCACGGTCACCGCGTTCGTCTCGTTTTTACCGAACAATGGCAAACAGACATGTCCGTGTGCCGAAATTTAACTGGGTGATTGTGCATAAACAGTTACATCTTACCAATTTTGATCAAATTGAATTATGTTGTAAAACTCAACATTCTATAAACAACTTTTTCCTACACATATAAAACCGCCGCTCAATCTTTTTGAATTTTGCCTGCACGTCCACGGAGTACGTCACGTCAGTATGATGCGACCGCTTGTCAACTGTTTCTACTGTATCACGACAATATTAGTCAAACGATCAACCACGTGAACTTTTTAAAACAAGTGATGACGGTTTGGTTTCTTAAATATAAAAGATTACGGGCTGAATTTTATTTTGCTGATAATTGTAGACTGTTTTATATTTTTTAGTAGTTTTCGCGACCAGATTTAACCGAAAAATGACGTCATGAAAATCGGATTAATTTACATAAATAGGTTTGAATAGCTAACTCAAAAGTTGAGCAGTTATTCATCATTATTTTTTTTAAAAAGTTCACGCGGTTTACATATTGTTTGACGGTCGTTGTGATATATTTGTAAATAAATAGAAACAGTTGACGAGCACACAGTCAACGAACAACTAACAACGAACAACGAGAACAGTTGAGTGACACCATATTAAAAAATCATCGATGTTGATGAGGTGTGGGATCTTTTATGCGCAATTACCTTCAACTGTTTCGGTTAGCCATAAACACTGAACTTTCGTTAGCCCTCATATTTTCATACACTTCTCAGAAACAGTAGGTGTAGAGGCGAGTTCCCACTAATTAACTTCACACGATCAATTTAGCTGAATGGAAACATTTTCTCACTGTTTCACACTTTTGACGCATCACTAAATAGCATAATTAACACATTCCCGCATACTCTCTTTTCTACATAAATACATCGGCGTCATAAACAGTGCCGGCTCAGGGTACCGGAAACTAAGGCTCAACCAAAGAAAGGAAACGTGAAAAAAAATATATATATATTTATATATATATTATATATATATATATATTAGTTATTAGATGATTGCGTAAAAAGAAAACGAATTATACAGTGGATGGAAACAAATATGGACACTTGTATAAATACTTACACTGCTCGCTGCTCGCTCAACGGCTTACTCAACCGTTTTTGAACGTCTTCTGTTTTTACAGGGCCGTGCTCACCATTACTGGGCCCACATCGCACGGCAGGGTCGTAGGCTCTGTATCACTCCCCAGATCTTTTTATCAAAACAAAAAATAATCGTAATTTTTTAATATTATAATGTATGATATCAAAAGAAATCTAAATCGTTGTACTCTTGATATTTGGCTCTTTTGACTAATGAGTTTGCCGATCATTGGACTAGACCAGGGTTTCTCAAACTATGTTCCGCGGAACACCAGTGAACCTGAATAGGTGTTCCGCGACAATTTGGAGAGGTCTGAAAAATGAATGTATAACAAGTATATTTGTGTATATTTTGTAACTCGTAGAAATCACCCAACCGTTAAAAGATAAGCTGTGTTCCGTTAAAATTTCCGGGTTTGCGAAGTGTTCCATTGTAGAAAAAGTTTGGGAAACCCTGGACTAAATATAGACGATATGACCAATATGGCCGATATGGCGCGGTGTAACGCAGAACGTCGAGAGCATATTTTGTATTACAAATAGATCAGTGTATTATTAAACGTATTCAATTAAGTATTTCACTTTAACACATTCATTGAAAAATATTGTCCACTCATGAAAATGAAGTTTTTGTAGTTCCAGCTATAAAGAGTAGGTAAAGAGTGATTATTATATTACTCAATTTTCTTCACTAGCTATGTGCAGCAGGATAATTTAAAAAATTCTGAAATTAATTTATCAGTGATAACAATATATGTTTGCAGAAAAGATGGATTTACGGCATCGTGTACTTTGCGAGTTACAAGATGAGAATAACGTAGTTGGAGCTGTTCAACGTTTGCGTCATGTTTACGTTTACAAAGAGGATGCAACATCAGAGTGTATACAAGGTGAGTCACCTATCAGTTAAACCTAAAATATCTTCGTTGTTTTTAATGATATGAGAAAATGTCTGCCGATAAAAATTGGAAGATCATAATTATTCAAATCTAGAAAATTCCTTTCAACATCTTCAAAATTTCGAACTTACTTGGATATATTTGTCGTAAAACGTTCTATAAACGTTTTGAAACGTTCTATGGCACAGTGCATAATTGACTGAGGCAATCTAGTTGAAACTTATAATTAGACTGCGGGTTTTATGCATTTGTAATTTATATATTACAATTAAACATAAAATGAAAAGACATTAGAAGTATTTAAGCATATTATATTCAACTTTTAAAGGTTATTAGAGGAGAAAATAAAATTTTATATAACCTCAATCTCTCACAACAGACGTGGACAATTTTTATTTTCCATAAAAATCCACAGTCTACTTATAATACATCAACACTAATACTGCATTTATGTAGGGTGATTCTGCATTATTGCAGGGTAGAATTGAATTTCTATAATTAAAAAATTATCTTGTACGTATTTATTGAAAATAAATTCCATATTTAATTGCAATTAGAAAGTAACAGAAATTATTCTACACGCAGACACAGGTCGAAAAAAAAGGAATAACATTTGTTTGCTTGACGCCTATTCCAGAAAATCGAGATTGTAGATTCGGCGAATACGCGTGCCACAGCATTATCTTCGTAACTGTCGTATCGTCGGGTCTGCCGAGAGAGGTGCTACATTCTTTGTAGTGTGCCGAAAGTAGAGCAGGATAGCGATCGAAAAAGAGAGAGGGACTGATGTTTACGCGTTCAGCAAACATCAAAAGACTCGAGCCAGCTCAGCCTTTTAAATTCAAGAATCGAAATTTCGTCTCGTTTTTTTTCTGATTGAAATGACACATAATTACTTGTATAACAAGTGACTAAAGTTCTGTCATATTTAAAGTAGAGGTAAACGAAAGCTTAACTTTGCTTGTTACACAAGTAATTGTGATCGTACCTATATCGTGTTTGGTGTCATTCTACTCAGAAAAACGAGACGCATACGACGGTGAATACAACGCTTAAGTATGGTAAAAAATCACGAAAGTTGCAATCTTTTGCTTCGCTTGCGTGAGTCTTTCCGATCTCGACCTCTCGCTGGCTCGAGCGTCGAGCGTGTTTACCTCTGGTTCCACGGGCGATTGCCCCAGTGGTGGGAATACAATTTTAACAGTTACGGTAAGGCCATTGTTACAGTTATGGAGATAATACTGTGTAGAGGAAACGTGGCGACGTTTAGAGCGACGGCGAATCTGTTCATCGATGAGCGCGGTATAATGGGCGGATTTAAATGGTCGGAACGCGCTTTTAACGGGCTCACGGTTGCTTCGTAACAGAAAAGTAATACAATATTTTTAACGGGACGGAAGCGCAAGCGAGAGAGCGAGGAAGCAAGAAAGAGACAGAGAATAGAGAGACGAGGTCGTGAGCGGGCGCGTGCGCGCGGACAATTAAAAGCTCGCAGCGGTGGGCGAGAATAATTGCTCTTCGTTTCGACGCGAAAGCCGGAATTCTGGCGGCGCTGACAATAAAGCTGACCCGTAGCCGGCCGCGTGCGTGTGGGAGCGCGCGCGCGACAAGAGGAGGATGCGATTGCACCGAGTGACAACCCAGTATGTCGAACGACCAAATGGATTTTACGTGTACACGAAAAATACAGCCCCGGCAGCGCTATTGTGTTCGATACGAGCCGGAGTCACGCATTCACAGGCTTTACATGCATGCGTTACACCTACATTTACCATACTATAATCCGTACCGCTTCGCGGCTCGCCGGGGCACCCTCCACCCCACGCTGGACCAAACAACCATTCTAGCTAATAAAAAATCATACTCATTAGCTGGAACGGGATCGAGCTCGATATGTACTTACAAATCCCTGTTAATTTCAATAACCAGGCTTCATTTCGCGGGTTCGACTACCTCTCAAAATTAACCCTCCGCGATGCCAGATTTTGTTATGCATACAGTAGCGAACAAAAGTATTCGCAATTTGTTTAAAATTGGACCGAACGACACGAGTCTTTTTGAGAAAAATTGCTGTTGAAATTTAGAAGAACAAAGTGAAGGTTCACGATTTTTAATCTTTTTAACTATAATATTTGGGACGTGTATACAGTTTCTCGATTTTTGCCATTTTCAATTACGCTGCAGTCAATCAGTCTACTGTACAAGGAACATGCTTCAAATTTCAGTACAGGTTTAAATAAAAAAACTATTTTGTTATATTCTTGACTGCTACGAAAGTTAGATTGGCTGAGAGAAAAATGGTGCGTACTTCAGTTTTAAGTTATTTTCCTTTGTGTATTAGATTCTTAATGGAATATATTTTCGCAATTCCTTAAATATTAGATAAACTGAATATTGTACGGCTTTTAGTTAGTTTAGCTTCCTCTTACGTATTAGTTGGAGTGTGGTCTATATTTTATTTCGTTCGAGTATAAGCTTACATACAAAATATCAATATTTTGTGACTCCTCCGAGTACATTTTATTTAAAAAATTGGAAAACCGTTGTTGTTTTTCGGAAATACCAGACTTCGACAACGGGTTTTTCCAGTAGAAGGTTTTTTTTTATAAAGCCCACCTCACTGTGTTAAAACTACGTGGCGAACAAAGGTCTGAACTCTGAACATTTGGTGGGTGCAAATGATAAAACCTTCGTGCCTCTGTTTTCCCATAGCCACATTATCACAGTACCGAACCGAGGAGCTACCATACCCCAGGCAAAAAATTCCTTTTCGAGGTTTTGGTCAGGATCTGCATGACCACCGTGCGCGTCCCTTTTGATGCGAACCCAAATAGGGACGAAATTAATTTACTTTTCCGCGGAAGTGTACATCTCGCGACAATCCAGTTCTTCTTTCCGTGGGCCCGGTCTCCCCTGAAATTGCGCGTAACTCGATTTCCCGGCGAATTTTTCGCTCGAGACGGTCCGAAAGCTTTTTCATAATGCCGGGACAAAGCCCGGTTCTAGTAGATATTTCCGGCTCCCCTATCCGGACGGAGGACTTTAATCGCGGGATTGTAATTAGCGCGGTCGTTAAACGGTGCTATAGAACGCCCCGTGAAACCGCCGGGATTAGACAGGAGCAACGGGAGCATCCGCGAATACCATCGCGCCGTTCCGAGCAGTTCTACACCAAGGATTTTTCAATTTGTCATCCGATTCGTTTCCGCGACGATTCAATCGTGCTCGCCGAAATTGGGAAAACAGACGAACACGGACGACTCGTTGTCCCGGTGCCGGAATACGACGGTAGTGTTTATCGCTTTCTAATGGGAGCTAACTCGATTCACCGTCGATTCGATGCGGAGAGAAACCTATTCTCAGTCCGCCAGATGATGGTAGTTCAAAATATTTATGGTCTCGCTCTGTCCCCACTCCCCTACTCACATTGTCGCTATTAGGCGAAGACGATGATGCAGAGCGACAGCTAGCTCCCTCAATTACTTTTTAGATCCACTATACATTGTTGCCTCCGAAGTACACCAATCGTTACCAGGTGATGTGAATATGTTAATTATATTGTATCGTAACACGAATTAAAATGAGGATATATTAGTTCACGTGTGACTAAATACTGTAAATACATGCTAATTAGTGTACACGTGTATTTCATTTGCACGTTCGAAACCATGATCTCTAAAAGTCACATTTGTATTCAGCACGTCGAAATGAATAGAGCGACATATACAGTTTTATTTCGATATTATGATGGCGATGTTTGTTTTGAAATAAGCAAATCTCTAACTCCGCTTCTACTTTTGCAGTTGTTCGTTTAACACCGCTCAGTGTCAGAATGAGATGTCATATTCTATCCTGGTCGCTTATTGGAAGCTCCAGTCCCACTGCAGACGGGTGGGGAGAGGGAGGGAAAACGAGGCCCCGATGGAAATCGTTGTCAAAGTTGTTCTCGACACCGCTCAGTGCCAGAACACGAAGGTATGTCGCATTCTATCCTTCTTCTAACGAAAGATGTCACCACTCGGCTCACTCGAGAACAAAGTCAAGTTGCCTAGGTCCCCGATCCGAAATACGAGGAAAGTCGGTCCCGAGCCATTATCTTGTATCCGATCGAAACTATAATAAGTACTAAACGCTTGAGGGAGGTGGAGGATTTTATAGCTTAACTAAATTTTTTGCATTTCGGTCACTTATTGGATGCTCTTGGCCCACTGCAGACGGATTGGGAGAGAAGAAGAGGGCACGAGCCCCGATGGAAATCGTTATCGCGTCTCGGTTGTCGTATTCCGCTCGCGCCTACGTGCCGGGCGTTACACACTGTGCTAACAGGCCATGTTTCCGGCTCCTTCACGCAACCTCCAAAGCACCTACGGCGGAGTTGATTCCGTGCAACGTCTCGGTGCGCTTGATTATCGAACTCGCATACATATTAATTACGATTAATGAGCGAGCGAGCCACGCGATCAGCAACAGCTTCCAGGGGTTACGTTCGAGCTGGGACACGGGTTTCATTGATACTGTTACGTGTACGTTGTCCACGGTGGACGTTGCGTAACGCTAAACGATTGGTAAAACGTAATACTGTTAGTGTTTCCCCTCGAGAAATTATGGGAGGGTGGGAGAAACACGAGGTAATTACGTATATGAATATTATGTCATGTGTAATGGAGGCGCATTATTTTTTGAGATAATATCTGACAGCTCATGTTGCGGCTGATGACGGATCGCAATTGCGGAATAGTAGACACGCACGCTGGTCAAGTGAAGAAGGTAATACATTTTTATTCGATTCCAAATGAAGCTTTTGTATTTATAAACACCTCGGTAAACTTGTCGATGTGAAACTCTCCGGTTTCAATGACCGTGAAATATGTTGTCAAGGTCACCATTCTGAGCAACATTTCCCTTCGAAGTTTTTTAAGGGTGATACATGATGATTATAATACTAGTATGTATATGTATACTGGAATAGTATCTATACTATGTAGTATCTAATACTAGTGGCTTTCTATTACCCGAACGATCACACAACAACACAGTTTGGATAAATGTACTTCTCCTGTACTCCGAATAGCGTATTGCTAGTTTATAATCGCGAACGTATGAACATATTCACAGGCAATGTACGATATCTACGTATATTATAATTTGCAGTAAATGATAGCAAAGCATGTCGAAATGAGATAATGCAATTGATGCTTTTGTGTTTGCACGGTTCAATATCTAGCACTGCTATACTGAATATTTCCAAAAGCATATAATTGAAAATGATATTTCATTTAATGCTTAAATCGAATACTGTTAAAAATACTACTTCAATAAATACTTACATTAAGGGAAAATACCTAATATTTAAACAAATATCAAAGATATCTTGTGGAAATTGTTTAAAAGTTAGTACGATTGAAAAATACGTTCTCTTTAATTCAAATAAAATGATCTTCGATGTAAACATTTAGATATGAACATACAATTCTATTTACAAATACACTTAGTGCGGATTTTAACAAACTTCAAACTGCGCATTTTATGCATTTATGACAAAAATGAATAATAAAGAAACGAAACTGTAAAAAAATAGAAGAGTTTGAGAACGTTTCTGTACTATCTTCAAACTGTTAAAATGTTTAAAAGAACAGGTACGCTTTTATTAATTTTTATTTCTTGTAAATGTCTTAACAACTTATTTTATCATCAATAACAAATGAAATGTGTCAATTTGTACATAATACAGGCATTGTGAGTAGATGGAAAATCGTTAAAACAAACATATAGCTTTCTTATTAAGTTGTTGGCCAGTTCAATGTCAATTTGTGTTGTATTTGCAGAAATTACAGTGCAGCCATAAGCAGTAAATGTAGCATTAGGTCGGCGGCGATGGTAAACAAACAGAGAATTGGAATCTATTTCGCGAACAGTTACTTCTATAAATCCATAGTCATCGTCCATCACACTGTTGTGTGAGTGAAAATACGACGTGGAGTGGGCTGCAGAATTACTGGGCCCCAAGAGGGGCGCGCGCTTACCGTACGCATTCACTATTGTGTCGCATCTGGAGGTTTACGACACGGTAATCGCTATTGAGTTGGAAGCCAGGGCGCTCGCAGCGCATGTGCTCGCTAAAAATATGTTATAATAAATTAACCTTCCGATAAGCACAATTGTATTGCTGTAATGTTTATGCACGAGTACGATAACGTTGGTGCACGTCAATTTTCTCTGTTCTTGTATATTGTGCATATTTTAATTTATCGTTTTGTTTCTCTTGAGAACTGGAACGATGTACACTATAATTGGTTTACTAAAGTGTACATTTTCTTTCGATATCAGATGGAAACACAAAGCAACAGAGTATCCTACCTGTGCAGCCAATATGGAGACAATTGCGGTGTCGCCGTATGAAGACTTGTCTCCCACTCTACCTATCCCTTCTACGACGCTGTTCCTCTACTCTCTGCGGCGAGACTGTCACGTTATGAGTTCCGTCTTTAACGTCCTTTGTGTCAAAATGCCACGTGACTAACCCGGTGTGACGGTTACTCGGTGGGGATAGTTTCGCGGCAGGAAGGATGTAACCGTCACACCGGTACTGGGAGAGAGAGGGTAAGTAAATTCCCCTTTATTCCCCTGGTCGGACGACACACGACATTCGTCTCCAAAGAAGTTACTGCAAACTATAACTCATCTTAACAACAAACTACAAAGTCACTCAAATTGCAGGTGGCACCAGTGTCGTCCTACCAAGGGAATTGAGGGGAATATACTTACCCTCGGCGGAAGCGTGGGGGTGTTCGCCGCCGGAAAGTGGGGGTACAATGTCGTAGAAGGGGAAGACCAGAGTCGCGAACACTAGCCCCAGAAAGGAGTGGTTTGCTTGAACGTACGTAACTGATTTCGCTCGCACTGTCCCATCAATCGTCCCATCGATAGTCGCGCGTACCACGACGCGTGTAACGCGCGGAGCGTCCGGCGGAAAACGTTAAATAAATCAATATTACATCATAATGGTATCGGTCGGAATCAAATAAATATTTACTTGGACGCGATTCAACCGGATAGCCGTGAAATTTAATTCGCGCGATCGACGAGGGACGAGAGGTGAGGACGAGAGGTCGACACGACGAATTTACATTCGTCCCGCGGAAATGCTTCCCAATAATTTCCCGTTTTTCATGCAGCCCATATTTGACGGACAACCGGCGATTTTAAAAAACTTTTTTCCCCCCTCGTTCGATGCAATCGCGGCGGAAGCGAAGGCAGAGATAGCCGCATAACGGATAACGCGTGTACCGGCGGCGCGCGGCGCATCGCGTTGCATCGCGCTGAGCCGCGCATCGAAACGAAAGCGTCAGTTTTAATTACGCGGCCAGGCGGTCGGGCCGGTGTATCGCGCTATCGGGAATATCGGGGATATCGACTGCATATACCTATGTATCCGCCAGCGGGCACGTTGCACCGCGCGCGATATTGGCTATCGCCCTCCGTTAGCCTTTCGCTGTGGCACCCTGTCCACGTAATCTGGAAATATTAGCTCGCAATAATCATCAGCTTCGCACGCTTCCTCGTCTTCGCCCTCGCCTATGTACTTCGCCCCGTGTTCACGCGAACACGACACGACCAGGTACATACACAGATCACCTGACATCGACACCTGCCGAGCATTTTACTCCCCGCGATATGTATACATAGTCGTCGCCCCCCTCTTCAATTATTCCTGTCCGTCCTTTTTATATATATGAAGAGAAGGAAGGTTAATCGCCCTGCGCATGCAAGACAGAAATTGATCCGATAATACTTTAAACCCTCCCCGCGGCACGTGCCGCAGTTTATACGGAAGGGCTCAGAACTTTATGGGGGGAAGCCACTTCGACGAACGGAAGACTACTCACAAGATACCCTGCCTTTTTAACGGGGATCGACGTAAACAGGTTTTGTTTCGAAAGAAATTCGAACTTTACAGGTGGCCCGTTTGAAGTGAACCTGCTCGATGTATCTGAAGTTGTCATTCATAGTGATCTGGCGGCCGATCTAACAGTTCATTTGGTAAAAAATGAATTGTCTCATATCATACAAGATGATGGAAGGGTTGATTTTGCTCTTAAAGTAAACAACGAGCACAAACGAAAGACAGATGAATTGTTAGATGGGTCTAATACACTTGTGCGAAGTGTCGCCAAAATCGACGTGTAATTCAAAAGATTGAGAGGGGATAGACATTCATATTCCCTCTACTGTTCTACCTACAAAAAACCATTGACGTGGAATTATACGCCCCTCGAAGCCATGTATGTAACTTTTGTTTGAAACATTCTTCGATATCATTAATAATTTCAGAGCTATGCGCGTGGTTCACTTCAAATAGAACACAATTTTGCTTCACTTCTTGCAGTATAATAACGAGTCAGACTCACGATGAAAAGTTTAAACAAAATCTATTAATTGTAAGTAAGTAGATATAGAAATATATTTTCTTTTTTTTTAATATGTGTAATAGGTTAAAAAATTGTCTATTGTTTTAAATTATATCTACTCATACACTGTCTGGTGATTAGGTTTGGGGAACATTTGTTATGGCAAACGAAACTTTCTCTCAAGGTCCGATTTGTCGAGATCCAAGGTCATCGATGTGTTTTCAACAGGATTGTATATTTTGAACACTGCAAACGATGTAAAAATTATTCATGGTTCACATTGTGTTAAAACGAATGTCGAATGATAAATACTAACACATACGTCTAATAATGTATCATGTTTCTTTAACTGACGCGTTTCGTATTAATTTCTTCCTTGATTTCACGTAGGTGTTCGACACTATAAATCATGATCTGCTGATAGCGAAAATACATAATATAGGGGGTTCGATTCAGCCACCCTACCTTCGTTCCACTCTGATATTCATAATCGCTCAGAGCAGGTTATGGTCAATGCTTCCAGACCAGTGACCTTCACCATACATACAAACTAAAGGTCTCCCGCAAATCTCTATATTTGGTCCTTTAGCGTTCAACATTCATGTTATCGAATTATTACAGATCTGTGACGACAGTTCTGCATATCAAAGATAACCTCATAAAATTGATATGATTGTACGGGATGTTTGATTTGAAATAATCAATGAAACTGGTGACGATAGCGAGAAATGTAATAGAATAATTATACAAGTAAGATCTTTTTTAATCTTCTTTAACTTAAAAATCTTTGCTAAGCAGCAAATGTCCTCTAGAATGAATTAAAAGTGATTTCAAAAGACAATTAAGAACAAAATAGTTTCCTCGCTAGATTAGCATTGTCTCACTAATATGTTGGCGTCAATATTTTGTTTATTCGATATCGTCTTCTACTTTCGACGGGAAGAAATCAAGAAATAAATGCATGTCTAATAATAATTATCCATCGATATATAATATTTCCTTTATTTCCAGATGTACCGGTGCATTAAAAGTTTAAATGACACGGGAATTCAAATGTAGTCGCGGGTTCCAGCGGCTGTATCTGCCTTACCCTCGTTGTTTTACCCGAGGTCATTCCTGAAATTCCTCGCGAGTTTGTTTCATAAAATATCGAATAAATACCCGGTGGTATAAAGTTGTCTCGTGTTTCATATTTCGAGGAAACGGCCGATAAATATAAAGGAATATGCTGCGGCTTGACTGGACCGAAAGAATAGATGCCATCCGAAATGCAGCGAGCCAGAGAGAGAGAGAGAGAGAGGGATAGAAAGAAAGAGAGGGAGAGAACTGTGCGAACCTATGCGCGGTATGCAGTCCGACCGGGGTTTCTTGTTTGTCTGCATTTCAATTATCGGACATGCAATACTTTGCTTTATCGGAGCCTGATTTAGACATACCTGGCCGCGGGCAAGTTTCCTGCATTTCCGCTTTGCCTCTTCTCCGCTTTTCCTACTCTATGGAAACTGACATGCCTCCGAGGAATTTTACGACGCTCGAACATTCGGGTATACGTCGCGATCTGCCTTTTTATGCATGGTTGCATCATATTAGAAAAATGAACGTATACAGTAGGTTGGCTCTTATTTACTCTTGTCAAAAATGTTTGTAAAAATTTCTTTTATGGCATTCCCCAGAGTTGTTCCAAATAATTAAAAATAAATCTGTGCAAAGTTTGAGCGCCCACAGTCACGAGAAAACATGCCCCAAGGCCCTTAAAAATTAAAATAATTAACTCAATGTTCATAAAATCGTTTTTCTCGAATATCTTCTAAATTATTCACTCTGCCATGAAAAATATGTTAGACAAAACTTGTAGATCTAGGCAGACTGCATCTTTTATGTCGTATTACTTTTTTTCATAAGACAATCGGTGTTCCAAAGAAACTGAGAAAAATGTCGGAAAATGCAGGAAATTGCACAGATTTTTTAAATTAAAAGTAGAAAAAATTTGTTGGATCCACTTTATGAAGGGTCAAGGTCGTATAAAGGGAACTGCGTTTCGAAAAATTCTCTAAAATGAACCATTAAATTGATATGAGCAAATAATACGACTTTTAACTCCGGCAGTGCAATTGAAAAATGTTTATTCTTAAATATCAAATGGCACCATATGTTTCGGACGTCATAAGATTGTTGCTGACGTTTAGACGAATTCTAAAAATCTTGTGCAAACGTAATTTTAATGAAAAATTATTTCTCACAAAATAAATCAGGTCACATCGGATATTCAAACTGCGATCCATCTTCGATTATACAAAGTTGCACCTTTTGTATTAGATTTTTCGTTGTCGCTGTAATATGGGTGTTGAGGTTTGTGTTATTACATGCAGTTGGTACATGATGCCGAAGTTCGTGATATATACAACGTAGAAGTTTATCATTAAAATTACGTTCGCACAAAATTTTAGAGTTTGAGGTGATTGAAAAAATCGGTTCCAGAGGCCCAGAGGTTCGGTCAGGTGGGAAAATATGATTTCTAGAAAACACGTGTTTCATAACACTTACTTAGAAGAAATGTAAAAATAGAAAAATTGACTTTTTAAAAATGAAAAACCGGGATACACCGCCGCGATGGTCCGCCAGCTTGCAAAACATAAATTTCCATTAGGTTTTCCACGGAAGCGCGCGCGATTCTTCGGTGAAAACGTGCGCAAGCTTCTCCGCGGGTAGGGTTAGAATTTCCGGGTCAATGTTTTATTCAGGGCAACATCGAAAATTCGATTTTCTCGGATTTAATTCCGTCGCTTAGCGTGTTGTAACCTCGGGAAAAGTTTCCCGATTCCGGGGCACTCGTGTCCCCGGTTCAGCCGGGGGTATTCCGAACGGAGAAAAGAAAAAGAGGGGGGAGTTAATTTCGTGCAAGGTTGAACTGTCGCGACGGTACGGGGGTAGTAGTGGCGGGAGACTGAGAGGAGGAGGGAGGGGGTGGTGGTGGTGGTAAAATGGCGCAAACAGGACGGCCCGTGGAACGGCAATGTGTCTTTCGTCCGGTCAGCTCTCGGCACCGCTTCCCTTGCCTAGAATACGTCTAGTAATTGCGTTTGTGTGTAGCCAGGAAGTTTTATTTGGCTGGCATTTATTCGGCAACGAAGAGACAGCAGCCCACTTAGGAGGAGAGACAAATGTATTTACGTCGTGAATCTGCCAGGAAGCCCGCATCCACCTTTCAAGCTTACCCCTTTTATCCGGGGATTCTCGCGAAATTACGGGTCGCTGCCGCGACTGTTACTTCGCCCGATAAAATGAGGCGAAAAAAGGAGAGATGAAAATTAGAAACTGGACGGAACAACGAGTTAGCCGGATGCTGCTAATTGTGACCAATTTTTACTGCTGTTCGTACGGCCCGTTCGGAGACTTCCCCTTGAATTTCTAACCAACCGGCAAACTCTAGCCGTTGCCTGGAGCTTCGTCCCAAGGCGCGCTCTATCCGCTTTAAGATAAAAGAGTGCCGGAGACAATTAATTTGGGAAAAGCAACATGCTCTATAAGCTGTACGCTATAAGACCTGTGTATTTACATCCAGGGATAGAATGATAGCACAGATTAAGATTTACACGATTTTAACCCCTCGCGATTTATTTTATACTTTTAGTGATTAGGACCTTATTATAGTTCGTAATTTTCCGAGAGAAGGAGGAATATTATTTGCAACATATTACATTTATTGTATGTTTTCCAATAGCTGTACATCAGGGGTGACGAACTTCTTCTTCGCCGGAAGCCAGAGAACACCCTCTATGTCGAGTTCAAAACTGGTACACTACGTTCACACCGAAGCAACAACGAATTTTGTTTAGGTTCCCTGTTTCTTGGAAAAATCGTCGTCTGTTGTCGATTATTGCTCCCAGGTATAATCGTTTATTTTCTATTTTCATTTGGAGAGATAAAAATCGAGGAAAAATAACCAAAGGAGAGACAAGAGCCCCTCCAGTGTGCACGCTTTGTAGCCTGGCATATTTTTAATTATGGCCATCGGCATCAGCGCGATCTTCTGTATAATAAAATGTCTGGAATAGTAAAGTATGATAATGATCTAATTAACAAGTTAATTGAAAACTGCAGGAGATATTATGAATGTTTATGTGCGCCTACAGATAAAAATTATAGATGCAGAAATATTAAAGAGTGCATGGAAATCTGCAATGTTATTAATAAATGACACAGTACAACTAAAGAAAAAACTTCCAATAAATTCTCTAATATATTTTTTCAAGTTCGCGCGAAGGTGATAGTATTATAGATGGTTGGATGAAAACTTTTTCCATATTTTGCATAATTTTGTTACACAAACTAACACCTTCGATAAACTTTCTAGGTATCCCATAGGGGCTCACTTTGGCTTGGAAATAATTACGTGTGGAGCTCTCTCGTCTCGAGGTCAGCCTGGTCAGATAAGTGTCCCGCTAAAAGGCGAAACGAGCGTCGCTAAATCAAACACAGTAATCCGGGGACCCTAACACGTTCGATCTCTAATAAAGCGGAGTGCAGAGAGCAGTGGTGTTCGGTGTTCAGATACCACCATATGCTAAATCAGGCGAGGAGAATCGCATTACGGTTTATAGTGAGTCTGGGTGGCCCGTGTTAAAAGTAGGGAACGCGGCGCAACGGGGGGTGTAGATCGCTCGGCTATGACAGAGCGGCAGGGCTGGCAAGACGCGTAAACGAACGTGTACGTGTAAACGCTGCTTCGATAATAGATTCCCCATTTGGAGTTCAGAGTTCTACGGTGAATCTGTAACTCCGACGATCAAACTGCTTGCAAAGTTTGTCGCTCGAATCGAATGGGAGTTTGGGTAACTCGTAGCTAGACTGGCTCTTCCCTCTTGTACACGGTTATGTACATGTACGGTACCTACGCGTATGTACGCGTGCGTATCTCTCCTCTCCCTCTGCTGTCTCTTATGTACACACATGGGACCACGTGTGTACACGTGTGCGCAGAAATGTGTGTACGCGAGCTCGACGAGGCACCAGTCGAGTTGACTGTTCTGCTTGCTCTTCGCGCATTGTCGATGCCACGGAAAGTATCCGAGACTTTTCCTCCTTCCGATTCCAGCCTCCTCTCGTTTCCGGTCGAGCCCGTCAGACTGTGTACCATTAAAGTGTTTCCCAAATGTGTCCCGATGCCACACGGGATGCACAGCGCATACATAGGCAACGCCGCGACGGTTGTTACACTGAAAAGTGCGCCTTCTCCGCGCCAGCCCACCGCGGAATGGGAATTACGATAATATGGCGGATGCGAGGCCAGGAAATCGCCGTTTCTCCGTTTCCGGTACCGCTTTTAACGCTTCACTATTTCAACGGGGCTCGAATTGTCCGCGATACAAAATTTCCCGCAAAAAGAGCCCCTCGCGTAATGTATTTGATGCGCAGCGGATGACTCTCTCTCTCTCTTTTTGCGTGACTTGCTTTTACGCGAGTTCCCGGTAACGTCGTTTTCAAAACACAAAGCAATTTCGAATTTTGCACGATGTACCTTCCGGGACAAAACTATAAGACTAGGCAACTGGTGTTCCGAGAGACGATGAAGAAAAATTGGCTACCCCCACTATCGCGCTGACCGGCCGGGTGGGGTAGCAGATTCTATGTACGTCGTCGAATTGTTGTTGAATTAGGATCATTCTCAAAATCTTTTACAGGACAACAGGAGGTTTCGTAACATTTCTGACGGGTTCCCTACGATATTGTAATACAGTTTCAAATGTTGTATCTGCATTAGACAACTTTCTGCATCGTTACGCAGTACTCTAGCAGCATCTCGTGCTGTTCTAACAATATCCTAACGTATTCGGTGGAGTTTCTTGGTGTACTGGCATTACGCTGCACGAGAACAGCTTCAGATAGCGCCTGAAAACGTTTGCGATGATAATTCCCCGAAGAGTAATCATTTTTATCAATTAACGTCGCCGTTCCACTCGATTATCTTACACATTCCTGCTGCGGATTATAGCAGCTCGACATTCGGAGGTAGGAAATTTCAGCAGTTCAGTAAGGGTTTTAGAATTAATATTTAAACTGCGGATCTCTATGTACGTTACTGTGTTCGTAGATTATTTTACAGAAGTCAGAATACCGGAAAAGCATATTTCGTCGACGAACTATTTGCAAATTTTACTGTAAGAAATTTAGAAATATCATTAGTGTAAATATCTCGTGTGAATGTGGAAAAATGTGAATATTTTCCATGGTCATTGTTTATTCTATTGACAACCACATTTATTATATTAACTATTATAATGGAATTTTAAATTCAGATAATATTTTTTCACTGCAAATAATCTGTTAAATTATTTACATAGCAGTTAGATCTTTATATTGTAAAATGCATTTTGTGAACGGAATTTGTTGCACGACATGTGGTTCTTTAAGTAAAACTAGAAGTGAAAATATTTACTCATTCAAGATAAACGGCTTTGAAATTTTCAATACTTTTTTCGATAATATATGCATGTCTTGAAAAATTCTCGCATCTTTTGTACGCGGTTTCTCATTCATATAGAGTACCTTCTGTTGTGAGAGCTCGTACACCTTTTTTACCTTTTTTCAACTATTCTCCATTCTTACCTCTTTCATCCATGCTGCTGTCTGGACATCTGCAACTACTTTTGAACATAAAGCACATATCCTTTCTCGCTTTTCGGTGTATCGTATGGATCAGTGCAAATATTTATGTATCTTCTTCGAAGATTGAATAAGAATATACAACCATAAACACTTGTATAGCTAAATAAGCTTCAAATGTTTCATCACTAAACCTGTAGAGCAGTAACAGTCTCTGGCATATGTTGCTTTATAGGAATGGAGTACAGGAATAAACTTCTTTATCCTTCTTTATTTTTAATGGGGGCTTCGCCAGCTTATTTGTGGCAATTTTCTGATTAAAATGATACCAAACATGATATAGTCACAAAGAAATAGTAGAACCACGCGATCTAAAAAACAGCACGGACCCGATGGTTTTTCTTAAATCAAGGCTTTATTGTATCACGACTTTTGCAATATATTTATTAAATTATAACGCGATCAAGGAAGACGTCGGATGTTGTGCATTATATCGAAGCGGCTAAATATTCATCCAAGAGCGCAGAATCCAGAACGCGTGTTTGTCCGTCGACTAATTTTTGCAAAGAAAATTGAAATACCATAATAAGCGTTCCGATCGTTCTCGATCAGGGTCACTGGATAAATCGATAAATTCGTTTCGCGCTTGCCGGTTGGTATTTCATAACTCGCGCGGGTGTACGTATTACAAAATGTATTTTCGTCTCTGTTGCGCAACGTCGGTAGCTGGGAACGATGTAATAGCGCGACTTCCCGTGGCTGTTATGCCGCGGAGGGTTCGATCAGGCGTAAAAGTATTTCTGACGGTGTAGCTGCAGCATCGGATGGCGAGCGTCAGCGTGCATCCTGCACAACGAATATTTTAACACCTGCGAGCGGATTTCATCCCCGCATCATACTCACCCTTCTACACGGCGCCTTCCCCCGTGGATTTAACACTGAAGAGCACTTATCGCTCTCTTGCACTCTGCTCCAGTCACAGCTAAATCGTCCTGCTTCAAGTTCGACTTCGAGGTGTGACCTCCCTGGCAACCAACTCTCTCTCTCTCTCTGACACACACACTCTCTTGCCCGTTTCTCTGTCCCACGGGCTGTCAGTCTCCATCCGTTCGTCCTTCTCGTTCACTGTCGTCCGCTTTGTCGGTCCGCCGTCTCCAGCTTCTGGAGGATCGTCTAACGGACCGTAGCGCGGGCACGGTTAGGGTGAGAGGCGGCGAATTCCACGGAGAATAGGAGCGGAGTCGATAATAACCGGGCAAAGTCCATTATGACGCGTTTAAGGATTTACGTGGAGGGATTATCGATGCTCCCCGGGGAGAGGTTCGGAAAAAAGAGGAGGAACCTCTCGAATCCCGCACCTCCTCCGTTTTCTGCCGTTTTCCCTCCTCTTCCTCCACCCCCCTCGAACCCACTCCTTTCTACTGCGAGATTTACCTCATTCTCATCTTCCCACCGTCATACCCCCGTTCCCTGCCCCTGGCGCCTCCTTGCTCCCACTGATCTCCTATTCTCCAATCTCACTCTGCTCGTAAAGGATTCAAAAGAGATTGAAAAAGATTTGCTCGACCCGCCGCGAAGTAAGTAGAAGCGAACGAGAAGAGGCGGTGTGTTGTAGGTAACCGAGAAGGGTGGGCCACAGTTCGAGAGGACCGAGGGGCTGAGGAGTCCCGGTGATCAGAGCCGGGCAGAGCCATCGTACTTTGTCGATAAAATAAGTTTATAAATTAAGAGTACGAAGAGTCGAGTTAATTTTAACCCAGGGCAGAGAGTGAGAGAGTCCTCTCTCCCTCTCTCTCTCTTTCTTTACCCCCACTTCCTACACACCCCCGGAAAAAGAACCCGGTCCCTTAAGAGTTTACGATACGGGCAGGAATTCCTGGCCAGCGAGCATCGTAGGTAATCTGCATTATAAAACACTCGGTCGGAAGATACGCGGGAGCTGCAGCTGCGCCTAAAGCGTAAATACAATGGAATATTACAGTATGCGCGGGGCCCTGTGCTCGCGCGAGCGCGGCCGCACCTCTCTTGTACGTACACTCCTTTAAATAAGAACTGCTACCGACGGAGACAGACTACAACGGTTTACCTGCGCCGCGCAACCACCGGCTACGGCAAGGGTTACATTCCTTCTCGCCTCTACTTAGCCCGCTATCCACTGGATTTTTTATGGCCGTTCGTGAATATCCTATAGGTACAGACTTCCGCTTTTTACGGATTAAAGAAAAGAAACCGCCGGCGAGAGGAGCACGGAATTATACCGAGCGCCGAGTCAATGGGAACTTCCATTTGGAATAACTCGTTATTTATTCGTTTGATCTGCAAATGCTTCGTAAGTTGGACAGGCTGATGCGTTTTTCAGAAGGGAGATTTATAATTCCCTTGTATTCGATGTGAAACTTCTGAATCAACTTTGACTGGTTATTAGACTGCCGGTTTCATTATATGATAGAATGAGGGCAAACTTGTAGGAATGCCCAACGAAAATGAAGGTTCAATTTTTTAAATGCAATGCATGTATTTTTTAATATCATATGATAGCGGGTGTCAAAACGAATTCATTCTTATACGACCCAATGAGCTTCAAGGTCAGACAAGGTCAGTAGCATGAGTGTTCTCCCACGTTTTTTAATTTTTCCTTAATTTTCATTCATCATCTTGAACTAAAAATATCTGAGTAGAGAAACAAGTATGAAGTTCAAATTAATATATTCATCAATCAACATTTTTTAATGTAGGCCCACAATTGACTTCAACTAAACATTTTAATGATTTCGGCGCCACAGGTTCGATCAAATATTACTAAGCAATTTTGCAATTTAAATTGTTCCCGAAGTTTCGATCCAAATGTGGACCTTTTTCAAGAGAAATTTTGCGTATGTGTTACAGACAAATTTCACTAAGCAAAATTGCTTAGTGAGTAACATTTGATCGAACCTGCGGTGCCGAAATCATTAAATTGTTTATTTGCACTATCTACGATCGACATAAAGGAAAATTCACTGACTTCAATATTTAAAGTTGAACAATCTAAATTAACCAAAAGAAACTGTCAAGTTTGTAGCACATTGTTATTTAAAGTCGTTACGTGTAACGAAGTGATCTTTTCTCTGTTTTATAATCCTACTTCATCAAAGGGATGCGCAAAATAAAAATTGTCTGCATCGATTGTAAGAAATAGAAACTCAATTGAACGTTGTTTCTTCCCTTAATGATTTTAATACAGTGAAATTATATATTGACACCTTCGATTGTTAAAATTTTTCAACAATTTTGAATTTCATCTTCTCAATGTTGCTCTAAATGCATAAAGATTCGCAGTCTAGTAATCACGAATACTGTAGTGAATGCATAAACATAAGTTATTAGCCCCTGTTACGATCGATACTCAGAGTCATTCACTCTGGACTCACTTTAATTACATTTGTTCACCCTTTTCAACCCACTCCGGAAACTAATCCGCATCCGTTATGTACCCCAACTAAGAGAGAGGTCCTTCTCGATCATTCATGGGGTCTTGGCCGTTGTATAGTCCTCTGGTAGACCTTGCATATTGCATAATAGGAGCTGACTGCATCCTCGAAAGGCCACTCAATGGTTTGGAAACGCTTTTGACTTTTGATAACAGTCCATCCACAATAACGGGAACCACTGCCTTTGACTACATCTAATTCTACGAAAAGTTTCGTTGCAGCTGACAGTACATTAATTTAACAGAAACCTGGCTATTAATAACTCAGCAACAGGGAAACATACTGAAATGATAATCGTCAAAATTAATTACACTTTCACAAGGAGTTGATGCAAATATCGCAAAAATATTATTATGTATTTTGTTAGCTGCTGATGTTTACATTGAAGAGGTGAAAATCGAATAAGTTACATTCATAGTACAAATTATGCTAATGATTAAATTAACAGATCTTTATGCAATGTAAAAATTTTCTGTAGTTTTCTGCGAGAAATGGAATTTATATAAAAAGTTTTTTCTTTATTGATTTTTTGATACAATAGATTAAAGATTAACATTAACAAGATTAATAAGCATTAACACCGACAAGATTGATTTTGCAATTGCAGATTTTCGTTGAAAAAAGCTGAATTCTTCCTCCAAGTTATTCTCAAATCGTAATACTACAACAGTTATTTAGTTCTTCAAATTATTTAAGAATTTCGTAAGGATATTTTCAATAACAATAATTTCTATCACGAACCATGAAATCATTCTCATTCAAAATAACGCATTCAAACTGTTTTTTACGTAATTCAGTGATTAAGAATTTTATTCATACGCTGCCTCTGGATAAAGTGTTAATACCAATTACAGCGTTTTAAGCAGGTTCTGGGAAATTTATACAGCCGACGGTAGCGAAGTGTGTTAGGGTATTGAGGGTAGAGTGTTAAGCAGCGTAGCGGTGCAGCTAAGAGTGCAAAGACCTTTCACCTCTTAATTTCAGGAACGATTTCGCTCGGAGCCTTAAGTTTTGACGCGCACAGGGATTTATGGTACGTCAATTGCTATTGAAGCGCAAGAAAAATTCCAGACCCTTCGCTTCTGAATTAGGGTTCGAAGCTCGCCCGGCAATCGATGGAGAACTTGAACTCAATGGAATAATGAAAGGCTGCAAACGTGTACTATCTCAATCTCGCAAATAGACTGCTGATTTTATGCATTTATGACAAAAATGGCCACGTACAATTTAAAGCAGTGTACATGTTAAAAATATTTAACGACGATCAATCTATTATTTTCAGCTTAATAGAATAATTAAATGAAGAACACTATTTTTATTTGGCTCCTCTGTCCTGCAATCGATGCGAACATGTTTTATTTTGCGTAAAGATCCGCAGTCTAGTTATGACTTTAAATGGCCGATTTTACAGTTTTTATTTTACAATTATTGAAGTTCTAAGGATCCATTAGAAACTATTAATTCTTCATTCCAGCACGTGTCGTTATAAAAATTAGACGAAGTTTAAATAAATTCAGTCTTGTCATTTTTAGTAAAAAATGTATTTTGTGCTCGGTACGGTTATCGTCAATTGTGAATTCACTTTTTTCATTATTTTCTATTTTTACTAAAATCTCTTTAACCTCGTATATAATCTCTTTCATAACATTTCACATTTCACAAAACATTCGTCCCGAGAAAATCGAACCAATTATCTCGTAATTTAGTTAATTGTGTAGCAATATCATCCGTTTCGTATCTGTACCATTTCTCGGAAAAATTACTATTACATTTTTCATCCTTCAGCACGTGCGGATCCATGCAGTACAGGAATTTTTCGTTCCTGAACTGGGCCAAGTAGAAACTGAGGAAAAAAGTCAAGCGTGATAACATTTTTAGAATGAAGAATGTGAAAATTCTATTCTACCTCCGTATGAATTTCGGTAGTTGCTCTTCATACGTGAATATAAATTGCAAAATGAATAAAAATTTCAGTAGGAAACAGATTATCAGAAGGCTGCTTTCAAAGATTAATTTGCCTTAACAACTGGTTTAGTTTTTAAGAGCATTTTGCCATCAAACCATACAAAAATAGGAATTCGTTACAGGAAAAATAAGTGACGTTGAATTAAAACACTTTTTGCAATAGTTCAAGCATTCTATTTTGTTATAATCGTAGTCGTAGACCATTCCATGAACAATTATATACTTTGAAGATATTTTTGGTTTCTCGATTTTAAACTATTTTACGTAGAATTATATCTTTTGCAGATGATGATCTTTTTCTCTTAACAAATCTTTCACCTAACTTGATCATCGGAAATATCTCGTTTATTTTTTATGGTGGTGTTAGTCAAAACAATTTTCTCAGGGTCACATTTTTCGTGATTAAATGGGACTATATATTTTCATGACAACAGTCTTATTGTTCATAAAAAAGCAAAGTCAACGATGTTTTCTATGTTGATCTTCAAGTGACCTCCAAAACTATCTCTTAACCTATTAGTACCCAAATTTTTATTATATATTTGTTAATTCTCTACTTTCTTCAAGCAATTTTTAATGTACTCTGAGTCTTTAAAATGACTCACCTAATTCGACGTGAAACATCATGTATATTCGTTTCATTGTCATACCATTAATCATTGATTATGATAATTATTATGATATCAATCTTCTCCCGTCTACGTATCAATTTGATACATTTTTCACTTCTTCTGAAAAAGATAAACAATCTTAGTTTGATTTGACTTCATCTTATTCCCTCTTTTTCATTTTCGTTGAAGAAAGCCATGTCAGGGAAAGCCATAAAAAGAAAGTTAGGATCTTAATGTGACCGTTCATTGGAAACTGTCATCTACGAGCTTTGTAACCTGTACAAGAATTTATCCAATGTCCGATGGACATGTTGTAAAGTAACAATAAACAAAAGAAGATGTGTGCCAAATTTCATTTGAATCAGACATTTCTGGATGGGTGATGCAACATGTGAATCTTTATGCAAAACATAAATTGCATGGAGTGGAAGCCAAATTTAATAATTTTAATAGATTCAAAAAGGTGTGCCTACATTTAAAAATTTATTTTGCATCATTTAAATCATACATGTTTAAAATCTGTAGTCTAGAGTGAAGTCCTTCATCAATCATCATCAGTAGGAACAGTACTGATTGTATGATAATACCGAATTAGACTTGTGATGAATATTTCAAAGAGAATCTGCTGAATACAATAATTTTTCTGAAGTCGAAATAAAGGCGTTTCCTCGCCTTGAGGAAATTTCCTCACCAGAATTTTTGTATTATATTTTGTACTTAGAAGTAACACCGCCCAACTGATACTCACTGATTTGAATGTTTAACGTACTTAGTAAACACCGAACAATATTAAATACGTGGTTTTTTTTGGTTTCGGCTAAATACGTTTTTTAGTGGCTAATTATTTCTTAAAGGATACAATTTCTGAAAAAAGTGCTAGATCCAGCGTCTGATTCTTTTCTTTTTTGGGAAAATAACGCAACAAATCAATTCTGAAGACAGATTTAGAGTCATCGCATAAAATTACTGATTATAGATTCAGGATGCGCTCAAGAACGCCGTCAAGTGCATCACTCTGAACTGTACAACTCTGGATCTATCACTATTTTCAGAAACTGTATCCTGTAAGAAATAATTAGCCACAAACGTTTCCATCTCCAGAGGTTGAGGGGTGCTTTCTACCCCTAAAAAGCATATTTAGCCGAAACAAAAAAACGCGTACCTAACATTTTTCGGTGTTTAATAAGTACGTTAGATTTCATGCAAATCAGCGAGTATCAGTTGGGTAGTCAGACCTATCTAAAAGATGGTGTAAAGATTGTAGGTTTATTTATAAAAAATTCTGGCGACCTCAAGGTGGGAAAACGTTATGAAAACTACTGTGAAAAGAGTTGTTAAAACATTTACTATAATCGTGTTGGAGCTCTCCCTGAACCGTGCTATACATGATAAAAAAATGTCGATAATCCTGCTAATAACAAGTAATCTGAGCTGATCGCGCTCGGTGGTCCACCCTGTACATCGCCTATTGCAAGATCTGGTAGGATTAGCATAAGAATTACTGTGCCCGAACAAAAAGCGACGTGTTAACCTGGTCCATCGGGAGGATCGGATCCGGTGATCCGTAGATTTGCAGTTGGGACTTCTAGGGTCGCGGTTGGAGCATAGAGGATCCGCAACGGAACAGGATTAATTCAGGAATCGTTCGACGTATGATAATTCAGGTGAACTGAACGGAGCCGACTGTACCGTCACGTACCGCCAGCCATATTTCGCGGTGCGAGCATCGCCGGTGAATATCGAAAAATCGATATTTGCTGGACCATCGACGCGTTGTCACCTCCATAAATCAAGCGGATTCGGTCCGCGTACGCATGAGTGACGTGATTTAAAAAATCTCCGACCTCGGAGGCCGCGTCTCCATCTTTCCCTCGTAAAATCCCGGGGCCACCAAATTCAATTGAATTTTGCGGAGCATCGATGACGCTGTCCGGATCGAACGTGTCGGCGAATCGATTCGCCGACGATTGCGGGTATCAACGTTGTCGTTGTCGGTTCGGACGGAGAGTTGTAAACGGGCGAACGGGTGTAGAGTAGGTGTGCACTGATTCACGACGCTTTTAAGGTGCCTTCGGTGTCCAGCCTCGAGCAGATTCCAATTTAGATGCGATGTCGCTGGTGTCGGCCAAGATACCCCCCACGGTGGTACGCAGCCATGACCAATATCATCGTCATTTCACCGGTAAACTGCCTCCGTTACCTTCCATAAACCCCGGCGTAGACTTCGACCGGCTTGTTTTTATACTGGGCACCCCCGCACGGCTACAGGAAATTAAGAATCGCAATCGAATGCACATCCTACGTGTGTACACGTGTATGTAATACATGCCTGGAACAATAGAGAAAGAATGAAGCCTTCGGACACATTATTTCTGCTTTCCTTTCCGTCCAAGTAAATGAAATCCTTTAGAGCGTCGCGCGTCCGACGACGCGACGGGACCAGTGGGAATACGGCGAGCTATACTCTGCAACAAAATGATAGCTAAAAGTAATCCTTTTTCGGATTTCCTAACGTATACTGAAGAGAATGTACAAATTTTTACTTATATTTTTGCAAGGTTTTCTTTATATAATAGAATACACGATGTCGTGTTCGATCTGCAGCGAGCAGATAGTGCAAGTTAAAGTGACTCTTCAGGGGCGACATCCTTGTACACATTTCTTTTTATATGTACAATATTGCACGTTGCTACCGATGATACCATAACTTGATTAGACTTTTTGATATTTTTCATATTTTAGGATTCTATCTATTTCATATCCATCATATCGAATTCTATTGCATTCTATTTCGTATCTATCATAATCCAGAATTCCATGTATTTCATATTCACCATAATGTAGAATTCTCTATCTATTTCATATCTATCATATTCTATAATTCTATCTATTTCATATCTATCATAATCTAGAATTTTATAGTATCACTGCTACTCTACAATTCTATTTCATAACTATCATAATTCAGAATTCTCTATCTATTTCATATCCATCATAATCTATAATTCTCTATCTATTTCATATCTATCACATATCCTAGAATTCTATCTATTTTATATCCATCATATTCTAGAATTCTACATTTCACTTATTTCATGTTTATCGTCATACAATAATTTATAATCATAATTTAGAATTCTATCCATTTCATATCCATGACATATCCTAGTATTCTACTTCATATCTAGAATTTTATCAATTTCACATCTACTATAACCCAGAACTTTTTCTATCTATTCCATATCTATCATGTTCTAGAACTGGATCTATCGCACGTTTATCATAATCCATAATTCTATCTATTTCCTCTATATGATATTCTAGAATTCCATCTATTTCATATCTATTACAATCTGGAACTCCTATCTGTTTCGTATCTATCACACATACAATTTTAAATCAAGACAAGTTCTTCATGAAAAATCATCAAAACATATTCAGAACATCAAGTTTAATGTTCGTTAAATAGTATTCAGCATTTATAGCAATGATAATTATAATAGTTACTGTTGAGTAAGTGAGCATTACTGTTTGCAGAACACTATTTATTTCGACATTTTATAGACCCTGTTCACACTTCAACTTTAATTTTCAACAACTTGTCTCTACCTATTCTGATTGACACTTCTAATGTTGCATTTTTTAAATAAATTTGGGAGGTTCATGTTTTTTTAAATAAATTTTGGAGGTTCATGTTTTAAATAAAACCTATTAAAAAGGACTGAAACATGTTCGGTGAAACGTGCTCAGTGCTGTCAACGTGAACAGTACATATATCGAAAAAGTTATTCCAACATGTAGGAAAATATCAAAGGTTTCAAAGGAGAGGGAATGATTGCACCGACGCAAATCTACAATTTTAATCTTTCGACAAGCTACTGTAAAGAAAGTTAGCCCTTTGTACTCGGAATGCCTGCTTCTCGGGCATTTTGCATTCCTTGCAACAACCCGGAATGTCGGCTTTGCCGGGAAAATTATAAAATGTAAATATGAATAAATAAACTCGCGTAATAAATAAATTGTTCCATAATGAATAAATCATCCGGAATTTAATTACATAAATTCTCTGTTCAACTATGCAATTGTTGGAAGGAAACGTGAAATTGCTTGCTGGACACAAAGAGATAAATTATACTACAACGTAAATTAAAAAACAATGGTATACCGTGGCTGCAAAATGCATTTGAAAATCAAATTTCTAATTTTCCAAACATTTTCAATGTTGACGACAATAAGATCCATTTCAAAACTTGATGCCTCTGAACATTATTAGGTATTTATTTAGAGTATGGTATTCTTCACCGATTTCGATGACCTTGAAATATGCTTTCAAGGTCATCATTCTGAAAAACTTTTCCCTATATTGGTCAGTGTTTTTCGTTAATAATTTCGTAACGAAGCTGCGGAGAACATTTTCGTGAAGAGGAAAAAGTTATTTCAAATTACTTTAGGAATCGTCCTTTTCAAGGAAGTACAACATTTTTGGGTCACCGTGTATATTACATTGATATTAAAGGAAGAAGGTAATCAACTGCACAAATATCCAAAGCAATGAAGGTACAGAAAAGTTGTGAACCGTCACAAACTTTAATAACTCGGAAGAAACGTGCAATTTCGAGAGAGCAGCATCAAGTTCGAAGAAGACTGCCAGGTAAATTGCTGAAGAGGGTGGAATAAACACTGATGTCAGAATATATAACGTGTTTTACAGGAAACGTGAATGCCCACTTCGTAAAAATGAAATTGTAAAAGAAATCTCACCCAAAAGCGTAGTACAAAGTCGTACTCTTTACAACTACCAGAAAGATACGTTTACATGAATACGAAATGGAGAACAGTCATATTCACGGACGAAAAGAAGTTTAATGTAACAGTAAAGCCTCGATCTGAGAGAACGGTAATTATAGGATCTAAGAAAAACGAATACCCCGTCCACAGGATCTAAGAAACAGCACGGACCCGAGGATTTTTCTTAGATCAGGCTTTACTGTACATAGGTTAGGTTAATGGGATCTTGAAACCAATTGTCGTTATATTTTGATACCTTTTATCTTTCTTGAAATTTAATTACTTAAAAAATTGTCTTCATAAAAATGAATGAATTAAGACAAATGAGAATTTATACTTTAAAATTACCATTTTATGTGATAAACAGACTGCGGATTGTTATGCAAAACAAAAATTTTCTAAATCGATCGTAAGAAATGGAATCTAATAGTTAAATAATTTTAACAATTCGAAAATAATGTAAAAATTTTCCCAAATTCTGCTAAGGTTTTCTCAAGTTTCTCGCTGATTCAGTTTTGTTCTAAATGCAATCTGGAGGAATCCAGTCACAAGAAATATACAAACAACAAATAATATCGCCGATTACTGCATCTACATTTTCACTTTTTGTACGAACGCACTACCGCTCCGTCTCTCGGCAGTCCCATAATATTTCTACTCTCCCTAATGACCGTAAATCCGTTGTTAAAATTTAAGCCCGCTCCATTTGCGTCTATTTGCAAAGGCAGCCCGAGAAAGCGTAATCCGCAGGGCTCCATAAATAGAAATTAAGTAATTCTTAAAGAGCGTATCTTTTTGTCCCGCGGCCGTATTACAGCGTCGAATAAATTCATCGCTCGGCTCGCAGACTCCGCTCTTGAAAATATACAGGGTGATCGGTAACTGGTGGTACACAACAGAAACGGGGTAGATTTTACCTAACAAAATACGTCGAGAATGTAAAAAAAGATTTTCATACGAAGCTTTGTTTTCAAGAAAATCGAGTTTGAAAATCTTGATCTGAAGGTAAAACTTTAATTTTCGAAGATCAAGGTCATTTCAAGGTCATGTTATTATACATATCTGAATGTATTTTTCGATCAGTTACAAAAAACATCGACCTTGATAAATCCGAAAAATGACCTTTGGAAAAAAATATTCTTGCCAGATATTCGGTCCATTGACAGCATGCACATTACGTAACAAATACTTTTTGCATCACAATAACCTAAAGAGATATTCAGGTGTCCTTATTTAAACGGACCTCCCTGTATAATCAAATTTTCAAACACGATTTTCTCGAAAACAAAGCCTCGTATATAATGAAATTTCCAAACTCGATTCTCTCGAAAACAAAGCCTCGTATATAATGAAATTTCCAAACTCGATTTTCTTGAAAACAAAGCCTTATATGAAACAACATTACATGACGTTTTTTGATATAGGATCATTTTGGCTCTACCACCAGCCACAAACAACCTCGCGAACAAACTGTCGCATAAAAACTTCTATTTCCCATGTTCGACTTATTTCTTCATGAAAAGTCACCCCCTGTTCGTTTGTGTCCCCAATCACCACTTACCCCGTATACTAAATTTCCAAACTCTATTTTCTCGGGAACGAAGCTTCGCATAAAAAATTTTTATCCCCCATTTTCGACTGATTTGTTAATGTACCATCACCCTCCACGTGGGGGGTGATGTTCGGTCGTGCCGCCAGTCGCCGTCCACCCTGTATACAAAATGATTACCCGGCCCGTCAAGCAGCGAGTAATTCGAGAGAGAGCATTTCACCTGGCCGAGTTCTATCGCGCTTACGTCTCATCAGTCTGTTTATATCTCGGGATACGCGATATATCTTCCGGTTTAATCTCACGGCTTTCTTGCGTGCCCTTTCGCCGGAGGCGTACTTTCGAGGGATTACATTTTCGTTCCTATCCTCTCCTTCATTTTTTTCTCTCTACTCTTTTATTCCCTCGTCTCTCTAAACGCCTCGTGTAGACAAGTACGACACGGCCGAGGTGAAGAATGGCAGCGACATCAAGCCGGGGGCGGACGCATCGCCGGCTGATCCTTTATCCGCGTTTTTCTCGTCGCGATTTTTGCGTTATTATGACGCCGTTCGAGCCCCGGTATATACGTGTATATAAATTGAAACGAATTACGCAATAAAATGGCGGTCGTTAAAAATAATGAAACGGTAGAGGGGTGAGGGGAGGGATGAAATATCGTTGGTACCGGGGTCGAGGACGACCGCCGGCAATCTGGATCGCCGGTGCGAGAGGAATCACGGGAAAAAATTCGGGCATCGACGAATAACGAAAGAACGATGATGGTGTTGGTGGTGGTCGGCGGTGGTTGTGGGTGCTCTGGCTCGTGCAGCTGGCGTTCACCATGAAAGAGGGAGCGCGAGGACGGGTCGGGGTTTGCGAGGGGATGGGGTGTGGCGGGAGGGGCAGGCGTTAGGGGGTGTGGGAGGGCGGAAGAATGGACGATAGGACGATGGCAATGTACACTGGGGTCGGACAGGTGGAGGTGTGGGGCATAGCCACGATATATCGTGGCTGAGCCTTTATTAAAACTGCTTTCGGTATTATTGCTTTCCGGGGAACGTCGAGTCTCGAAAATGGCATTTCCGCGAGATAGGCCGTGGTCGTGTGCGCGCCCCCGAAAATATATATCATGCCCTTCGTGAGACCTGTCGTCTCTGAGGGCACCGTCACAAGCTGGCCCACTACGGCCTGCAATAAATATGCTCTTCACTTTGTACAAGTCGCTAGCTCGCTCGCTACCCGTGCTAGCTCTTATATTGCTCTCGCCTGGTTATTGCCTGCCGACCGAAAATGACTCGACCACTTTGGCTCCTGTCTGCCTGGGATCATCCACCAAATCTGCATACGACGATGCTCCTACCCCGTCTCTGTAACCCTTCGTTGCATATTTTTCATACCAACTATATAGCTATATATAAGGCCGATGAGAAATCGGCTGCATCTCCTGTGACTGTTAAAGCAACGGCCCTAGGAATGACTTTACGGTACGGTCTACCATCTGTGAGCTTTTCAGCAGCTTTTTCGGAGAGCTGTTGTCATTTCTTTAGCAGTCTGTAGCCGACACGTAGTAACATGGGTAATTAGAAGGTTTTATGACTCGTGTGATCAAGAGTCATTATTAGGATTCATCACCAACAAGCGACCACGTCACCTCCACTTTAAGTATAGAAGTATAGAAGAAATGGGAGAAAATCATCAAAGATGACAACGACTGAGGAATCAAACAGTCAGTTTTAGAGGCAGTCGCACAGATCAGTTCAGCAAGAGTCATTCAGACAATGACGCATTCAGTTAGAGACTTACAGAATCAGTCACACAGTTCAGAGCCTCAGCATCAGTTACACAGTTCAGTTAGAGACTTGCAGAATCAGTCATGCAGTCCAGTTATAGACTCACAGAATCAATCACACAGTTTATAGTCACAGAATAAGTAACACATTTCAGAGTTTCAGGATCAGTCACATAGTTCAGAGTCTCAGAATCAGTGACACAGTTCAGAGTCTCAGAATAAGTCACACAGTTCAGAGTCTCAGAATAAGTCACACAGTTCAGAGTCTCAGAATAAGTCACACAGTTCAGAGTCTCAGGATCAGTGACACAGTTCAGAGTCTCAGAATCAGTCACACAGTTCAGAGTTTCAGGATCAGTCACACAGTTTAGAGTCTCAGAATCAGTGACACAGTTCAGAGTCTCAGAATCAGTGACACACTTCAGAGTCTCAGGATCAGTCACACAGTTCAGACAGTCAGAGTGGTAGGGACATCCACAAAGTTTTCAACCTAACCACCTAATCAACAAGTGTTGGGACAAATTCAAGGGTTGTTAAGTCCTCTCCTGAACTCAGGGTGTTGCAGAAGATTTTCCCTGTGGTTGGATGATCACTCAATAAATTATCCATAAATTTTCCACGTTTGTATCCCGTCGTTCCACTTTCGATTAAAAGGTCAACCGTGCGTTGAATCGTCGCCGGTACTTCGATCAGCGAGCGCGCTTTTCGGCGAGCGCGTTACCGATATCTCCGGCATCCCCGGTAGCCGAAATTCGTGAAGCTCGTTCCAACTTGACCTAGATTTCTGAGATTGCCGCTCGTCGAGGATATCTCCGTTAGCTTCTCCCTTTTCCCGTCCGAGGAGACCGACAGACATTCCGGTCGATGTTGAATTTCAGCCACGGACGAAAATCTTTCGGATCCGATTATACGTGTACGCGTGTTTGCCGAGACAAAGTGGTACCGGTTCCTCTCGCGCAGTTCGTGTCGCACTTGCGGGTACCCATCAGCCGTATGGAAAGCAACGGGTACAACGATAGTAATAAAGACGTGATGACAGTAATGGATGGTATTGACAACCAGCCGCGTCTCTGTAGCATCGTATCCCCGTCCTACCTTCCGCGTCGACGGAGTCTAACTATCGGAATCTTCGTCTCCGGGCTCGTTCGCCCAGGCTACGAGAAAACAGGTAACAGGGACCAAGCGGCGAATAGTTTCGCTCCGGATCGTCTTGAACAATGCAAATTGATGCGGAATCGATACTAAGCTGGTGGGAGTTTCTAATAAGATTCTCCCAGTTCCTCCGACACGATATTGCGTACCAGATACTCCGATCGGCCAGAAGAAAGGGACTACACCGCGGCTCCCGAGACTGTCGGAGGTCCTCTGTCGCTTCGAGGGAATGTACAGTGCATGTTATGACTGACTGACTGGGAATCGCGGAAGTAATTCAATTGGAATTCTATATTGTACGTCTAAAAGTGTATTCTAGGAGGAAACAAGTACTAAAATCATTTTTTCTATCGAGCACGACACCATTATTCGCCAGATGATCGCGTAAGTTCGTGTCCAATTTGAAAATAAAATTCAATGGTTGAATTTTAAAGAACACGTCATTCTTTTCTACAATTACGTACAGGGAGATGCAACATTTGTTTTAAAAACTTCTGCGTACAACAAATGACTTGCGAGTTATTTGAAGTCGTATTTATTTGAAGTCGATAGTATTTTCGTTGGGTGAGTTAATAAATTTAAAATATTAAACTGCAAATTTAAAGAAATTAGATAATTTTATTGTATAGATTGTGTTTTTCTAATGATCCCCTTCGAGTACAATCAATATCAAACATTTTTCGATCAAGTCAGTAAATATCAAGTCATTTCAGGTGTTTTTATTGACTCAGCCTGTATATGCAAAATTATTTTAATGGTATATCTTGTTAACTAGTAGATTTAACAAGGTCAATACTAACTTGATACATTATCGATTCACGATACAAGCATGATTTTCTCGTTGAAGGTCACGCGAAGGTCAACATATCGTTGAATATGTTTTTTTTATGAGCTGTAAGACTGTTGTAATAAAAATATGTAGTCCTATTAAAAAGAGTGACCAAGAAAATATTTCTATGCCTATCACCACCATAAACAATAAGCGAGATATTTAAAATGGTCAGCTTAGGCGAAATGCCCTGTGAATAATTTCTTCATATTATTACTAGACTGTGGAACTTTATGGAAAATAAAAAATATTTGCATTGATTGTAAGACACAGGAATCAAATAAAGATTTCATTCTTCTTTCAATTATCTTATTAAGGTGAAAGTAATACACTGGTGACCTTAAATCTTTTTAATATCTCCACTGTTTTAAATTGTACGTACCCATTTTTGTCATAAATGCATAAAATCCGCAGTCTAATTATTACAAATAAAGAAAATATTCCAGGTGGTCAAAGTAATTGGTCCATCCTGTATATTAATCAGTGTTACATATACATACATATTGCTTTTTATTAAAGTAAACAACAGTTAGCTGAGGACCCCGAAATATCTAACCATAATTGCGTTATATATACACAGGGTCCAGATCATTTCATTATGTCAACATTACCCAACCGTCGAAGCCGATTTCGAGTTTTCGTCTTGCCGCTTGTTCGCGTAGAACCCGTGGTTCCGTATTATTTGTAAAACGCAGTCCCGGGCCGCCGGGTGTATCCGATTTCGCCAAGCGGTCGGGCTCGGAATAATTTATAAGCGCGTTCCACGGTTGATCACGTCGCGTTCTGGTCATTCACAATCAGCCGTCGAACTACGTAGCATGCGTCCGCCTACACACAGTTGCCGATGCTCCGATGCCGGGATTCACGTAGCGTCCTCATTATTCGTAAATTATTTCCCTAGCCGTCACATTGGCCCGAGCCGGGAATTGGAATTGGTCGGCCCCGACCCGATAGGGTGCAAACCCACACCCCCGTCGGATAGTAATAATATAGGACGTCCGTGTTACATTGGTTACGTTTCCTCGTACGGACGAAACTCGCCGCAGTTCGCATTCTGCATCGCTGCGGATTATCTCCGTAACTGTCGCGTAGGTCTCTACCGTAACTGTCAACACTTGATCCCCACTACTGGGGACACGGTAGGGGCTCTTCAAACGTCTGCTTCCCCCACCAACCTCTCTTTCGTGACTCTTCTCTGACGTGACGCTCCTCGCGTCTCCCATGCACGAGGTCTGCGCGCTGCTTGCAACGGACGAAGCGTATCCTTCTTTCATAAGGAACATAACGATATTTTTAAATTGGACAATAACGAAAATTTAAAAGATGTGTCTGGTCGACTCGTATAAATTATATACGTTCTGAAAATTTCATTGAAATTGGTTAATTGGTTTACGAGTTATAAACGATCAAAAGTGGTAATTTGTAGTGTACCATAAAGTGGCAAGTTTTACCACTTTTGATCGTTTCTAATTCGTGAACCAATTAACCAATTTAATTAGACCAGTTGACCAGACACATCTTTTGAATTTCGTTATTGGCCAGGCTAAAAAGGTTGTCGAAATTAATTTTTACTTTTGTTTTTCACAATTCCGTCCAAATGTATTTTTTCAACATATATTTACACATTATTTACTAAACTAATTCTTCTAGCCTTAAAGTTGTTCTGATTTAAAGTGTGTGGAATCAGTTATGCTCCTTACAGTAATATAGTACAATATTTCATTTTTTCGGACTACTTTATGCCGATGAAGATACGATAGTTTCGTAAAGAGCAGGTTGCACCATTGCGTCCCGCGTGCCGCGTCTGCGTTTGGCAAATATTATAATATGGAATTGCGGATTGCACAGGCAACAAGATGAAAGCTTGAAATCGAGCATTGGCCACCCAGCACGGCGACATACATCGTCGTTCGTTTACCCAGAAACACCGCGCGACGTCTGTCAATTTTTCTTCGCTCCTCTGCCCGGCGATATGTGCTTTTCTTTCGCCTCGCTGTTTTTAAACTGTCCATCACTCCATCGTTCCGACCGATTCACCCCATCGTTCGAAAAACTTAAATTCCACTTGACACCCGTGTAACGCGTTCGAAAAACGCAGCAATACCGGAGAGGAAATTTCTCGTGAGCCACCTGCGCCGCGACACGATGATGTGCGCGGTTTGTATGCGCGCGTTTCACGGTGTCGTTCGGTTCTTCCTTCGCGACGATTCAATGAAATTTATCGCTGAGAAAAATCTGGGGGCGGGGGAGAGGACTGTTGGATTGTGTCGGTGGTGAAACGTTCGTTTTTACAGAAAATTCTCTTGCCACAGTCATTCGCTTGCGTCGCTTATGGAATAACTGGTTTGTCTTTGTCTGACACGGTTTGCTGTATTGTTCCATCGTGACGTGGATGTCGATATTTTCGAAACAGCGGAATCTTTCTATAGTTCGTGCGCCGTCAAATTCACGCCCCTCCGACACGAATATAATTCGAGCCTCTGCAATGTCTGCGTAGCCGCCTGTAATTTGATGTGAATTGATCCGGGAAGAATTTCGACGTTTATTTGACAACGTTTCAAGCGGGATACTTATTTTGCTGGCCGGCACGATTTTTTTCCAGCTGAAATAAAGCGGAAATGTTAGCGTGTACGTCCTCCTGTATTTTTCAAAGAAACTGCCGTAGTGTCGATCACGAAAGCACACGCGCACCTGTTGAGTTTCACTCATTAAAAACGGATAATGGCTTCTCCCGTTGTACCGATGTTGACTAGTTTGCTGGCTTAAAATTAAGATGGCGGAAAATGACAATCCTTGTGCGTGTGTGTTCAACCGAGGAATAAATTGAAGACTCAAAAATGAAAAAATTTATTAAATAAGAAAGAAAGGTCACCTGTATAACTCGAGGTCCTCGAAGTAGAATATTTTCCATCGCATTTAAGGTGACGCTGCACGCAAACAAGTTTGGCGAACAACGTACGATACGAACAGTAATCGTTCCAAGTTTTATTCCAATAGCCCTGGTGGTTTTACGGTAAAAAATTCCCGAAAAACAGTTACCCTTTCGCCGTTTCAAAGGTCTCTTCAGTTTAGAGCTATTGCCAGCAGAAAGAAACGCTGGCAACGGTGCATGGAAGCCAGAAAGGGATACCTTGAACTCGACAAGTCTCAATCGTTCCTACTTAAGACAAAAAATTTATACCGAATGCGAGGAATTCAAGAACTCTTTAGACAGATCAAAGAGACTATTTTTAGGTTTGTTTTAGAGTGAGGTTCGACTAAGAATTAATAGACCTGAGATCTATAAAATTTTCTTGCAGGTTGTTAATTGATGTTTCAGAAATCTATAATACAATTTTTATGCGATTGTTATTTGTATGAAGTTATTGGGCGTCTCTCGACTAATGCTTTTTTAATCTATTAATATATGAGTGAGTTTATGAATTAATATTGATATTATGTGAATTAATTTTTAATGAAATTAATGTTTCCAATATTAATATATATTATTACAATATTAAATTGCAAATTTAAAGAAATTAATTAAATAATTAAAAGAAGAATAAAGAAAATAATTAAAAGTCTAGAAAACTGTGTTCTACAGAAAAGGTTCTTTTCGACTATTCCTTCGAAATGTAATATTCCTCGAGATACTGAAGCATAATACTCTCTCATTCTACATTGTATACACTTCACAATGCACGTCTCTGTTAATTCCGAATGCAAATTGCTTGATGGATTTCCATATGTAAATTCTGTTACATAGACGTGTATCGTACATATAACATTATAACTTCGAAGCTACAAACTTACTGCAATATTTTATTATTGCAATGAAGTATTAAAAAATTGTAAATTAACGAGTAGCATACATCAGCAGGTTAATAATACCCAGTAATCTCCGTTACATAATTCCTTTGTATAATCGCAACACTGGGTTACAGAGGATTAAGTAAAATTTATTTGTTTGACATCGCCAATGCAAATATTACAAGTCGGTTTTAATTCACAATTATTGAGATTACAGAGATGCATTCATGAGGAATTATTCAACAAATTTACATCTTTGAGTACATATTATCAGAAAGAATGGTCAAAGATTTGGACAGATTACATTCTTCTTATTTTTATAAATAAATCTAAAATAATGATTTTTGGTACTCTGTCAACCTAACGTTGACAAAAGTTAGAATGAGGAAATATTTATTTCGTTGATACTCAAAAACTGCTCACTATTACACTGTAGATCTTTATGGTATTTTATTTAGTATATATTATATATAATATAATATATAGTATATAATATTTAGTTTATGGAAAGTGCACCTCGAACCTTATCACCGTAGCGCGTTCAATCGGACAATCTTCCATCCATTTTAACAAGCTACCCGGAGCACGGGTCGCAAAAATTATTCGATGAAATCGAGTCGAACCAGGATCCACGTCTCCGTTTCTATTACTCGCGGTACATGCAACTTTGTCAAACTATCGACGATCAAATTATCGAACCAATAAAACGTCCACTCTCTTTACCGCGTATCACTTGGCACGGGTTGACTAGCTTTGAAACACTCGTAGCGCCCAGAGATACGGACGGGGACTACGTCCGACAGATGCCTTTAGGTCTTTGACACAGCTGTTCGAGCTCTCTCTCTCCCTCTTTCTCTTTTTCTCCGTATACATCGCAGAAAATTCTTCGAAACTGTTGTGCAAAGATCAGAAGAGTCTCTTCATGAGGAGCGAATCGATCCGCGCGCATACTATGTAGAAACATAGTGCGTCGGGATTTAAAAAATTGAAGAGATTTAAAAAATTCATCCATATATATATATATATATATATATATATATATATATATATATATACAGGGTCGACACTATCCAGCGTTTGCAAATAGTAAAAATTCGACAAAAAATGAAAGAGGAAAAAGTTATAGTGTTTTTTGCGAGCAATGTAATGGCGATTTTATTATTTTTTTTAACAGTGGTATTATTGTAGGAATGAAGGTGACCTTCAATGTTTTGAATGGAATCAAGGTCAGAAATGGAAGAAATACTTTGACCTTGTATGACCTTGAAGGCCATTGTGTCGTATACGAATGAATTTGTTTTGACATATGCTTTCATATGATATATAAAGTTACATAACATTCCATTTATAAAATTGAACGTCACCGTCATTTCTAAAAGAAAAATGCGGATACAAAGAAATTAGTAACTTTTTCCTCTTTCATTGTTTCTAATGTTTACACCTCGTATACAGTCACTCGCAATAATATTCGGACACTCTTAAAAAGACGATAACTTTTTCAATATTGTACTATGCGAGTTGGATTTCTTTTTGAAAAGTTAAAATTACTGAATGGCGCGAAAAAGAAATTTTTAAAAAATTGCAATTGGTCGATGTTGTGAAGAAAATACTAAAAGTGTTCTGCACAAATGTTTTCTGTGGGTTCACATTGAAAATTTTAAAAATGTCTTGCAGATCTTTGCCAATTACACAGGATGATCTAAAACAATTCATCTGAAAAAACTCCTTGCTAGAATAGAGTTGACCTTCATATGTCCTCTACCACTCTTAACATCCGCTTTCCTAACTGTGCTATCTTTTTATCCCTCTCTGAAGACACACACAATATTTATATCTCCGCTTCTGTTGCATTCGCGATACCAGTAGATGACATTCACCACGTTGAGCTTAGAAAACTGTCCGTAATTATCGGTGAATTCAACGATACAGCCGTATCGTTCCACGACGTGGAATACGAGGAAATATAGAACGCGTTGCCGTTTTGTCCCTGGATGAATGTAGGTAACGCACCGAGCGTTGTTCTGCATTCCACGGATGTCTTCAGCTGTGAATCAACCGGGAGACAACGTCGTCGAACCGCGCCATTAAAACGTTGTCGCGGATATCTGATTCACGGACGGTGGAGTGCTGTATGCATTAAAAATAACAACCTGACGCGTCGCCGGAGAACTTTGACGGAATTAATGGGATTAAATCAAGCCCCTTTTCCCGGGGTCTCCATTGTGTCCCGCGGTGCGGCCGGCAATCAATTCACAATTTTCGTGAGCTCGGCCGCGACGTCCTACCTAGCGCAGAAATAATAAGGATAACGAACCGATACTGAAATAATAAAGGTAATGAAGGGACGCTCGTCGGATCCGGAGAAACGGACCGGCGATACGTACACCCTGGAACGGGGAATGGATCACGACAACGCGGGCGCTGTTTGACTGTAGCAGAATTAATGACCTGTCTCTCGTACCTATACGTACAAGCGCGGACCGCGTGGCCAGCTCGACCTTTTTATTTTTGTCGTTACCGAAGCAACGTAAATCTCTCTCTCTTCCACTTTTTTTACCATTTTTTGAATAATATAGCCCGCCCGGTATCCACGATCGCAAATTCCTTTTTTGTCTTTGCTGTGTTTTGCCCCGTGTCGTTTTTTGCTCGTCTCTAGACGTTTGCAAACAGTTTGCGAACGTGTACGCGCGAGCCGCGGTAATATCTGTATACAGAAGAGGTTACTCGCTAATAGAGCCGTGACATCTTCTGAATAATGTGCTTATGACTATGAATTACGGTAATGAGGAACCAAGCGACAAGGAATTGCTGATGCACGTTCGGCATTAAATCGAGCCGCTCAATCGAGAACGCAGCGCGCGTTCCGAACGCGCCCCGCCATTTTGTCGTCACGCGAGAAAATTGCAAGATGTTCCGTGCCGCTTTAACACGTTCCGTGTCACGCTGTTCTCAACGCGTGTCTGCGACGGTCATCACATTTTTGCTGTTCTTTTAGACCCGGGTGAAATATTATTGCACTTTGGAAAATAAAATATTCTGTCGGTTAGAAAAGAGTCCTCCCCTCAGATTTCAATGACTTGTGAAGTATCGTTCATTCGTAAGAAAAGTGACACAAGCCAAAACAAGGAAATTTGACAAGAAAGCCATTTGATAATTACCTAAAACTGCCGATTTCTTAAATTGCATATCACCAATTTACAAGTGTAAAATAATTGTTAATTGTCGTGTGCATTGATTATAAAGTACACTATAATTTGTAGATTTATTATTATTATATTTATGCATTTATGGCTCCCGAACATTTTCAAAAAATGCTACAATATAAAATTCGATAAAGTCTCCCACGATTTTGATTTGCTTTAGCTCTACAAAGGCTGTTCTCATGAAAAATAGAATTTTATTCCATTCTACTTTCTTAAAATTTGTCTATAAAAATTGGAAATTGCTTTTAACATTCGCAGTCTCTCTAATTATTATACTTTAGAAATATATTTTGAATTGCGTCACTTTTCTTATGAACGCACGATATGTTGTCAAGGTAGCCATTCTGAACAACATTTCTCTTAAAAGTTTTCGTCGGTCGGCTTTCCTTACTTAGAATTCACGAAAGAAAAGTAGTAATTTTTTTGATCGAAGGTCACATATTCAACATTCAATTTAAACGCTTGTTCTAATAATAATTTTCATTAAATTTCGTTAATATCGAGATTGTCGGCGTTGCTGAACATTTCGAAAGATAGATGCATTAACACTGAACTTACCGAGCACTAAAAGCGATTAATTAAATGAATTAAAGCGAATAATTAAAATTAATTGAAATGTTTTGCCTTGTAAAAATGACAAGGCTCTATTCATTTAGATTCTGTGCAAGTTTTATTACAATACGAGCTTGGATAAAGAAATTGATCGAATCATTTTCCACACTGAGAAAAAAATCCTGTCGGAACAAAAAAAATATATGTTGATTCAATAAGATGTACTATTGAATAGTGCCAATATCATATGAACTTATTTTAATATTTAATACTATTGAAATTCAATAGCAAAACTCATTTCCGCCAATCATATAAGCCAATAGCTTGACCATCAATGTTTTCAAAAAAATAAGATATGGCCTCAAACCAATTCCAGTATAAATCAATACATTCCTCAAATTTTTTTAACAACATATCTGATCGAAGGAAAAAAAGAAATATTACGAATAATAATATACGGTATTGAATTAAATAATATTTTCAATCATTTCATGATAGACAATTCAAATACATCACGATCGGCTTCTAAATTTCATACTATTGAAAAGAATACATGGATATTCATCGAAGTAAAAGAATTACAATAACACGCGTGTTATTGAAGTAACTACTTTTTTTCTCAGTGCATGTAAGCAACTTCATAATTTCAATAATTGTGAAATGAAAAATATAGAACCGGTTATTTGACCGGCAGTGTTGGGTGTATTGTTAAACACCGATATGAGACAAGTAATTTTTTACCAAATGAACCGCTAGATCGTCCGCCCGGACAACAGTGTGAATAAAATTATAAAAGCGTGCTAACACCGCAGCCAAGAAGCTTTCCACCACGAACAACCCACTGCGATTTCAATCAGAAGCCGGTGATAACGCATCCGGCCTTGGTAGCTCGAGGCAGACTTCAATCTGCGTTCGAAAATTCTCGACCAAGCAAGTTACACGATCCAGGTTGTGTACACCTGCTTGGCAGTTCGAATTGACGATAGAGTGGAGGCGGGCTAATTACCTGCGTGCACTCTCCACTGGGAGAGATTGCTTGGCCGACAGTAGCTACACAGCGTAGCGAAGCAGCGTACGGTTCCGCTGGGTTTTTCGTGTGTGCGTGCGTGGTTTAGTGGCTGGAACTATGTAGGGGTGTACGTGGGACCACGTACCGGCGGGCTGGCCACCTGCGCACACTAGTGCACAGGTGCACAAGCCCACGCAGGACGCGCACACAGCCGCGCTCGGCAATAATCGACGGGCGTTATATTTCAGCCGGTTGAATTGGATTCAACGAGTCGCGCACGCACTGTGCCAAATTTGCAAGCTACACTCTCTCCCCGTGTAATTATACCACTTCCGTGGAGTCGCGCGAACTTACCCATTGGCGGCTGTTCGTCGTGTGTTGGTGAAAACAGACACGCCTGCCACCTGTCGGTGAAGCCCCGTTCTACGCGCACGCGTCCACTAGGCTTATTTCGCGGTCGCCCTAGTCTCGCGCGGACGATGATGAATGGATTAATTAAGCGTCTCGTGTTCAGCCGGCAACCCGCGCCGCGTGTGCGACTCCACACGGGGGTTCGTTCGTTCGTTCGTTCGTTCAATTTTACTCCTTGCCGGCGAGAACGTTAACCACGCTTTAAGCGGCGTGTAATTGTATCGCCTTTCACGATCGGCAAATCGAATCAACGCTGGATCACGCTCGAAGCCCGTACGCGCCACCCGCACCCGATTTCCTTCTTCGCGTTTCCTTTACAGGCGCCGACGACGCCACCCCGACACCACCGACGCCGCAGCCGCACACCCCCCATGAATCCTGCCGAGCAACAGTTTGTCATTCTGCAAGGGAAACGCACACCTTACGGGGCTGCTCCAAGAGGAAATGTGATATTTTAGGCTAACTTACGGGGGATGCTCCCCGACTACGATTCCGAGGAAAGTTTCGGCTCGGGGAGCCGAATCCTGTGTGCTTAGATTTGTCGAGTACTGTTTGTCTTTGTTGCTACCCTTTGGGGCCGCGGAACATTTCTGGAGGGCGGCTGGATTTTTAATTGGTTTACCCTTTGCACTCGAGTGGTGACTTTACGTCATTAGACATGTTGGTGATCTAATCGATTACTAGACATTTGAGTATTGTATGAGGTAGTGTATCAATTTCATATCCACTAAATTTAATAAATCATAGAGAATGGAAATATTCTAGGTCGGAAGAAATGTTGGTAACTAATCAATTACTAAACATTTGAGTATTGTGTGAGGTAGTATATCAATTTCATATCCACCAAATTTAATAAATCATAGAGAATGGAAATATTCTAGGTCGGAAGAAATGTTGGTAACTAATCAATTACTAAACATTTGAGTATTTTATGAGGTAGAGTTATCAATTTCATATCCACCAAATTTAAAAAAAAAAATCATAGAGAATGGAAATATTTTAGGTCGGAAGAAATGTTTAATTTTCCAATAAAAATAAGTTCGAGTGCAAAGGCTTCTGTTGTATATACTTCACGATTGTTACTTCACGGTCACCGTATCACTTTATTTACTTCAAATGTTCATTCATGGCGAGCACCTCCGTATAAAGAAGCTATTGTTAACAAAAGAATTTCTGTTCTAACCTAACATAAAGGCTTAATATTCATATTTACTTAATTCTGTTTAAAATCTTGATCACGAGTCTGACTCGGTATTATAAGGAAAGAGGTTAATCAGTAGACAGTTGATCTTTACACACAATCAAAATTTTGTAATTATGCACTTTGTCAAAGCCATCATTCTGAACAACTTTTACATAATATAATATATATGACAAACTAGTAAAAATAATTTCTGCCTGAATTGCAACAAACTGAAGTGAAATGGAAATGTTTAATAGGTTGAAAATAATATAATAATATTTTTTAATTCTTCTAATGCTTTTACTGTTTTAACTTTTAATTGCTCCATATAGTATTTGCAATTTCAAAACTTTGAAAGTGTTACGAGCATAAACAAATGTGTTAAAGTACTTATTTCATTAAGTAGAAATTGATTTATGTTGAAGTGATGCGAAATGTGTTCCGAAGACTTGTAAACTACTTTCTCTGCTGCAACCATTCATCCTTCCATACACCATCTTTCCTCGTGTGTTCCCTGTCGAGACACAATTCATATTTGCGAAGACCGGAAAATGATACATACGAGAGACTCGTTGATTTTTAAGGATTTTGTAGACAAGCTTTATGCAGCTGTTGACAAATTAACAGGTTCGTTACCAGTGGCACACGTGTGCGGCAACCACAATCTCGTATTTTGCGTGAAAGTAGTTAAATTAATTTTGTGCACGTTGTTATTTACAGTCGTGACATGTTGCGCAAAATTTATGGAACCTATGGTTCCTTTGTTACAATTTCCTTGATACAGATAAAGTAACTTTAAATAGGACGTTCTTTGTGAATATGTGAATACGAAAATTGAGAAAGAGAAACATAAAGTGAGAAATATGAATAAATAAATATGATAAATGAGTTTATCAGTTATTTGACATCACATTATTTTAAACTAAATGACGTCAATGTAATTTTTACGATATTGTCAAACATGAACCCGTTAGATAATCATTGTTATTTCAATATTAAGTATATGGAATTCATTAGAAATAAGAAATATATCACTTAGACCACTGTCAAAATTATGGGCATAATTGTGTTTGTCTTCCAGGCTCGATGTGGGCACACATTCCGACACATTTGCTCACATATGTCAACTTCTAATTTATTTCTAACCACTTCAAACGCGTTTCTGATTTTGTCTTTTATAAATACGTTTCTTCTATCGATCGTATTTGCTGTCAATAAATTTTTTAACGTTTTCGGCGCAACGGTTCGATCGTTTATTACGAATTGTAAAGCAATTTTGCTAATTGTCAAACAAAATCAACGTTTCGATCCTAGTTTGGATCTTTTTCAAGATTTATTTGAATCGCGTCTGTAAAGTAAATATGTTATAATAATTTTGAGAACGCGATTCAAATAAATCTTGAAAAAGATCCAAACTAGGATCGAAACGTTGATTTTGTTTGACAATTAGCGTTCTTGTCTTTTATATCGTCTATTTGAGAATGTAAACTTGAAGGACTCGACTCGTCTGAACTCGCAAAAATCGATATTTGCGAGTTATTCGCGAGACATTCATTCGCACGTCCTCGAAAGATCGAAATCAATTAAACTGTACAATAATACGCGACGATTGTCTCGGCGGCAGCTGTGACGTCACTCTTTTTGTGTTCAATGGCGTGACTACAGATTTACCTGAAAAGGACATTTATAGCAGGCAAAAACCGACCGATTGTTTACAACCACCGCGCGACAACTTAAAACCCTCACAGATTGACAACACGTGCGAGTGACCTACCGAAGCGACGAGCGGACATACACTTGTAAATCAAGCCATTAACGACCGAAGACAATACAAAAGGAATTTCTTGACAGATCCCCACTCCTCAATCTAAAGTGCTTTCGACACCCGCGACCAATTAACAAACGCTACGTTTCCCACGAAAAAACCAAGGTGACAATCGCAGTACTATTTTGATCGCGGTCGAAGTAACGTCTTCTCTGTCGCTGTCACGATTTCGGAAAGTGTGTTCTGTAGTATTTAGTGATTGCGTAGGAATGTGGTGTTTTGTTCCACGTAGTTATTACATTCACGTAAATGGCAGTGTTCTGTGGATCCGACGGAAGAACAGAAGATTCTGAAAAATTTGTAAGTACTTCTACGTTACATTAGTATTCTATCAGACGATTGCATAACTTCGTACTCGATTTTCATAGGTGTAGCAAACTGTACTCCACGGCGGAGCGTAAAGAAAAATATTATGTAGTCGCCATTCTTTTCCAATTGTAGATATAATTGGTTAGTAAAGCTGTATTCTTTCAAATTTAACCATTGAATTTAATTTTCTTTGAAGGCGAACACGAACTTATGCAATCATCTAATATAATATAAATAATAAAATAGTAATATATATAATATAAAATAATATAAATAATAAAATAATATAATAATATAATATAATTTTATAACAATATCGATTTTTTTTAATGGCACGTTACAGGCATTCAAAACAAAATTGCGCAATACTATTTGTTAATCATACCTGTACTTGTTTAGTTTCGCGCGGTCCATTTTTATGTAAATTTTAATTAAGACTTAGGTTAAGACTTTTTTTTGTTTTTTTTTTGTTTTTTTTGTCATGTCTTCTTTCTGTTTTTATCAGTTATACTGTAAAAACTGTATACATTTGTATAAAAGGACCTCGGTCCGTATATAATAATAATAATAATAATAATAATGTGGGGTTAACATTGTTATGCGTAACAGACAAAACTTCTTTTTTTAAATTGCTTTATTTAAGGTCGCATCAACATCTCAGGTTATTAGCGACATTAGGCAAAATTTTAATATGAATGAGAAATTTTATGCATACTACATAGGGGTGTGCGGGATTCCCGAAAATGTTCGAGGTTCCCGTAAAATATCTGGGATTCCCGAAAATGTTCGAGATTCCCGTAAAATACCCGAGATGCCCGAGAATTTTCGGGATTCCCGAATATGTATGTGCAGGATCCCGAGATGATTCGGGATTCCCCAAAAAAATACGGGATCCCGTGAAGATTCGGGATTCTCGACAATGTACGGGATTCCCGAGAATATACGGGATTCCCGACAATGTATGTGATATAGAATAATATTTGGGATTCCCAAAAGAGTATCTTTATATTCGCAATTACTTTCTGCAATATTACTAACATAAACATTCCCGACTAAGAAGATATATGTAATCTTCGAGAACACAATGGCTTTCAGATTCTTGTAATTATTCGAAGTATGGAGAAACTTCAAAATGTCGGTAATCACAGATATTTTCGTCCCGATCTCGCGAGAAATTCCCGTACCGACCGGGATATCGCACACCCGTAATGCTACAATATAAAGTTCCAAAGAATTTAGTACGATTTCTATTTATTTCAGAACTACAAAGCGACTATTACCACTGCAAATAAGATTTTCCATAATTCCACGTTCTCATAATTCGCCTCGAGAAATTAAAAATTGCATAAACACCCGCAGTCCAGGTAATCCCCTTTCATTTCGAGCCATCAACCAGCAGGAGATCTTTGAAGCCGATCGCCTGAACAGCTCGATTTCAGAGAATGCCTATAACCGCGGTGAACGAGTTGCTAAAAGCAGACTGGCAACCGGCGAATCGGCTAGCAGCCCTTTAATTCGCAGCCTCCCCGAGAGCGGGGTGTCCCGCGAATGCGCTTTGCAGCACAAAACAAATTTTTCAGCAGATAGACACGCGGCAACGGTGGCGGTGCGGAGGCTGGTTGAAGTTTCGTTCGTTGGCGGTCTCTTAATTAAGTTTGTCAGCCATTACTTTGACAGTAATGAACGCGAAACCGAAGCGGTCTCGAAACCACGTCGGTCGAGCAACTGGGCTTCTGCAATGGGGTGTGGTGGGAGGTGTGGCAGGGGCATTGTTCGTCTTAAGTAGCAGCTAGTTATCGTGTTCAAAGGGAATATCGGAGAGGACGAATTTCAGGGCGCTTAAAGGGCTACTTACAGGGCAGAGGGTGGGGAGAAAGGGGTGGAAGGGATATAGAAAGCGGACCAAGCTCAAAGAGAAATTTGACCGACGCCAATGCGGACGCAACGTTTCCTCCCAATCCTCCTTCAGTTCCTATATAGAGGTTGAAATTAAGACGCTCAGGGCAACCATAATCGCCACGTCTCGGGATCCCGTTGTCGGGTCACGTACAGAAATCCGGGTAGCTAATTAGCCTTCCGCCGCTCCAGGATTCACCCTGGTCAATCAGCGGCGGAGATTCGGTCTTGATTCGATCCTCGGAGCCTCGTTAGCACTGCCGTACATTCTCCTCTCGCTCTCTCGCCGCGGTTCTACTTTGTGCCAAGGTGTATGTATCCGGCGCATACATGTATGCACACCGACGCGTCGGTTACATGTTCATACGTACGGGCCGGGAGCGCGCGGATGGAGAAAGTGTACGTGCGTGTACCCACTTGGACCCTTGGCGGTTCTGTTCTATGTCATTTAATTGCGCTACGTGAGAGTACCGACGATCCGACTGCTCTCAGAAGTGCCCAGGATTCTTTTACCTCGAGAGATCCTCGAATGTGTCGTAATTGCGGCGCGAGGAGAAAAAGAGCGCCGCGACGCGCGCCGAGTCGAGCCGCGCGCAGCCCCGGCCCCGTTTAAAACATGCATTTCTGTCTTTTTGAGCTTTAAGACAATTGCCAGCCCCTCCTTCCGCCGCGCTGCACACGCGAGAATCATCCCCGTTGTCTTCCCTTCAGCTACGAAGTTTTCGAATTTTAGATCCTCCGCGAGAAGACCGCTTTGGGGTTGTTATCGTGGGACATGAGTAACACCGGTCCATCCAAACATTTCTCACTACGAATAATAGTAATGACGTCGACCAAGTTTTTTCACGATTATAAAACTTCATTGTTGAGTTCGTTATACTATCGAATAATATCCGGTGCTTTTCCTGGCATCATCACGTTAATTAGAAAATTAATAGTAAGAATTTTTAAATTTGTATTTACTTATTAGTTTCGTGATCTACACTAACGAGCATAATTGATTCTCAACACACTAAATCAGAATAACTTTTTTATGAATGGACGAAACGACTTCAATTTCTCTGTAAGGCTAGAAGAATTAGTTTAGTAAATGATGTGTAAAAAATACGTTGAAAAAATGCATTTCGACGGAATTGTGAAAGACAATAGTAAAAATTGACTAACTTGTTGAAGTTATGTACGCTCCGAAAATTTCATTGAAATTGGTTCATTAGTTTACGAGTTATAAACGATCAAAAGTGGTAAAAATTGCAATTTTTCGAAATCCTCGGCCTTTTACCAGTTTTTATCGTGTATGACTCGCGAACCAAGTTACGAAGCAAATTTCCCTCCGAGTCTTATCAGAAGGGCTAGTGCCCTACTCGGCCGGCTATAAATAACTTAAGGAACTCAAATTTCTCGAAGCTATTCGAAAGGCACAGGCAGTACACGGAAACTGTAATAAAGAAAAAAAAATTCCTTTGACCCCGGAGAAGGAGAAATTCCTCTTAACTTCTTCTATCAGCCGCAAACTCGTGTTTACCAGTCGCTACAGCCCTTAGCTTAACCTTAAGGTGAAGGTATCTACCGAACCGAAAATCTCCCGAAGGGGAGAAAGAAGAAGCCTTCCCTCCATCGGATCCTAATCCGACCAGTTCTCGCCCCGCTACCATTTCCAATATATAAATCCGTTGCTCTGCCACCGAACATCTAAGGGGTCTGCTTGGTAGCCTTAAGAGGTCAACCAGCAGCCTCGCTGTCCTTCTCTCGCCCTTCCCATCTTATCAGCTTACAGGCTCGGCAGTACCATCGGGTGGGGGGCTAATCCGATCGACTATCTCCCTTTTTCCGCCATACAATTTTCAGAAAGCGCGTACGAGTCCGGCGACTCGGTGCAATCTCGAGTGACGGCGTTCGTGGGGGATGGAAAAATTCGGGCCGCGGTGGGGAGACAACGGAGATAATTCTCGAATGTGGAGCAATTAGTCTTAGTACTCGAGAAGACGGGAATGCGTGTTTAACCGGGGCTGGGAACTTCTCATCGCGATCATATTGTAAGAAACTGCATCTCCGTAACTGTCGCATCGTCACACAGTGGGGTTTTTCGCCCGGAAAGTCGGAAGAAACTATTTAAGTCTCAAGGTTATAATTAGACAGCGGATTTTATGTATTTATAACTAAAATGAGTAGGTGTAATTTAAAACAGCGAACACATTAGCAGAATTTAAAAATATTGTTATACTGTTTTCAACCTATCAACCGTATTAAGGAAGAAAATAAATTTCTTTTTCACTCCAGTTTGTCGTAATTCAGGTGAAGGATTTTTATTTTGCATAAAGATTCCCTGTCTAGTTATAATACATTGTCGTTGAATTCGTCTTGAAAAATCAAAATGATTTTTATGTTCTGTCAAAAACATTTCTGTTCAAAATCTTATATATGGACCATGCACCATCTGACATAACTATTTTATGTAATAACCAGACTGCGGATTTTATGCATTCATGGGAAAAATGGGTAAGCACAATTTAAAGCAGTGGACATATTACAAAGATTTAAATACATCAGCGTATTGGCTACAGCTTGGTCAGATAACTAAAAGGAGAAAGAAATGTTTATTTCGCTTCTGTGTCTTGCAATCAATGCAAAACATTTTTTTATTTTGCATAAAGATCCGCGGTCTAGTCATAACATAGTAGATCGTTGAATTCGTCTTAGCGTCAGACATAACATTACGAAATCAAAAATGCATTTTAACATTTAAAAAATCAAAATGGTTTTTATCTTTTTATGAAATCAAAAATGCATTTTAACATCTAAAAAATCAAAATGATTTTTATCTTTTTGTGAAATCAAAAATGCATTTTAACATCTAAGAAATCAAAATGATGTTTATCTTTTGCCAAAAACAATTCTTTTCAAAATTGTATACGTATATGGACCATGCACCATGTGACATAACTATTTTATGTAATACCCCCACCACTACACCAAAATCAAAACGTCAAAGTACCTATAGCCACCCCCAGTAACGAAAGGATTAATCAGGAAAACCATTTGAACAATAAGATCGCAAAAACGATGAAATCCGACGTTTCACATTACACGAGGAAAGACAAAAACGTGCGACAGTTTCCGGGCGGCACCTGCAGCAACTGCAGAGAGGCGAGGGTAGCGGGAACGCAACAGGAACAGGAACAGTAACGTTGCGTGAAGGGAGGCTACGTGCGTTCGAGAGGGTGCGTTCTCGTTTCCCGACGCTTAACGCGTAATCCATTAGCCAAATTAATATCTGGAGCAAATTGCGTTTGTCGCGGGAGGCATTTCGGCAAAGGGGGTGAGAGTCGCCGGTCGCACAGGGGTGTCGAGAGGGTGGGACGAGAGAGGTGGTGGTGCTAGGGTGCCCGTTGTCAGGGCACTATTACTAATTCAGAAGGCGGTCGCAGCGCCGCAACGTTATACAGCAGGCGACGCATTCTGCATAGCGTATTCAACGGTACAATGGGCCGTGGATGCGAGTTTTGAAATATGAATATGAATACGGGCGCGAGTGCACGCCTCGTCGAATCGCGCCAACCAAGACAGGGGCTGCCGATCGATGACTTCCCTTTTCTCTTCTGCTCGCCGACTATGTTACACCATGGGTTCTCTCCTCTCTCCCATCCCCTACGTTTCGCCCCTGCACTCCTGCCGCCGAGAGATACGCCGCGGACTGATTTATGCGTTTTTGCTGGAAACGATAGGTCCGCTCGCGACGCGATCCACTCGTAAACCTCGCGCCGCCGCCGTGAGCCGCCTCGAATTTTCCCTCACGTTCACGCTATAAACGCGTCCGCATCAGGGAAAGAGGTGTTGAGAACCCTGTTTAGAAAGATCGAGTGTCAGCTCGCGACCTCGAGAGAAAGAGAACATCATCATCCCTTCTACGGAATCACGCTGATTCCATTCGTGGAACCCTTCTCACCTTGCTTTTCTCACTTATTAGCCGTTTACGTACCGTTTCGCTCCACGGCTCCACCAAGGTCAGCCAGCAATTGTTCGTCGTGAATCGACTATGCAACAGTTTATCATTCAAACGCACGTTTGAACGGCGGTAATCGATACGGTGACCATATTTTTGGGGGTGTGAAATAGGGGATGAAAAAGAGAGTACGTATTAAAAAACGAAATACATCGAAACTTTTGTGTCACAGGATTTAATACATTATTTATTGTAAGGAACGAAAAAAAACATTTTATGGAACGGTATCTTATTAAAGTAAATCTTCGTTCAAGGCCGTTTCAAGGTCTTAGTGTATACCGTTGAATTCGTCTTGATGTCCTCTGCAACAAAGCCGCGGAGAACATTTTAGCAAATGAAAAGGTTACTTCAAATAACCTCAGAAATTAGTCCTTAGTAGTTGAGTACATAATAATGTCTAGACTGCGGATCGTTATGCATTTATAGCAAAATTGAATAGACGAAATTCAAAATTGTTAAAAAATATTAGAAATTGAAGATGTCGATATACGATTTCTCCTCTTTTAAAATCATTAAGGGAAGGGATAACATTCAATTTAGTTTCTATTTCTTGTGCAACCTATGTGGACAATTTTTATTTTGCATAAAGATCCGCAGTCTAATAATGTCATTTCTGGAATAGGGTGGTTCCCTCCATGGAGGGTGGTTTGCCCATCCTATTCCAGACTTAACTAACAGGTTGTTGCAAATGAAATGGCCGTTTTGAATCTTAACCCTTTGCACTCGGTTGTCCCTTCTGAGGCACTACTAAAAATTGTTGCACCATTGTTCAAAATGTTGTTTGCACTATTAATATATCGATATCTAATCAATTACTAAACATTTAGGTATTGTACGAGGTATTATAGCAATTTCATATCCATCAAATTTCTAAAATCATAGGGAATGGAAATATTCTAGATCGGAAGAAATGTTTAATTTTCCAGTTAAAATAGCTCCGAGTGCAAAGGGTTAAACATAAACTTTTATTTCAGCAGCTTTATTCATATTCCATTAATTAAAATAATTTCTATCGACATCAATGCACTTCTTCCATCGTGATACAAGCGCCTCAATGCCTTTCCGGTAGAAATCTAATAAACGTGAGGCAATCAATTCATCAAATGCAGTTTTTACAGCACGTTATTCTTTGTAGCCCCCTCAGCAAAGAAGTTTCACTTCAAAAAACCATGTGTCCAATATTTACCGAACCCCAGACATTCTCGCTGTTATTCGACAACTTCGGCAGAAAGTCACAGTAGAAATTAGCGGATACCACGACGCCCATTAGAGAAACATTTGTCCAACGAGATCGACGATTCGTAACACTGCGGCAACGTTCCCGCTCGCTTATTAGCCGTTTCCCTCGACCGTGCACTTTCATCCCCCAAGGCCATCGAGCAATCGGCTGGTCGGATCGGTTTTTTTAGTCGTTCATTCGATGTAATTTTACGGGGTGTGGATTGAACGGTGTGTCGATCCGGGGGCTCGTTCGTATCAGAGGGGTGGAAGGGGGGCCGGCTATTTCCGATAATACGGATCGCCCTACTTTCTCGCGTCGGGCATTAAATCTAATAAAAGAAAATCGCATCCCTTCTCCCGGGCGATTTTCATGGAAGCGCCATTACGTTTGACCCGGGTGCGGTGGTGGGTCGTTTCGAGTGCTATGAAAAAATGCTTGAGCGAGCATATCGAGTATATCGGTGCCGGGTTATGCTCCGATCTTGCGGTCTAACGTGGCCCGTAGTATTCGAGGCGATTGCCAAAAATCCGGGCGAAAAGTTCGACCACTCGGAGAATCATTGCCGGGGAAGAATTGATCGCCCCCGCGCGCTATCAAACCGCGGAGAGAGGATCCTCTCTCGGTTAATTTGACGTGGGCGTTCTGGCCCCGAAATCGGTGGCGATTCCACCCCTGGTGCCACGGCGTATTTGGCCCTCGGTGCATCATATAGCCCAGGGTCTGTCTCGCCCCGTTACCGCCTTTCTTGGACGGTTCCTCGAGAGGCCGGCCTCTCCCGGCAAGATGCTGCCGCCGGCAATAACCGGTAACGTATTACCACTTCTGGTCGGTTGAACGCATTTAGATCGCCTATTTGGCAAGGTAGCGGAATAACTTTGCGTTTTACTTCGGCGTCGACGCGAATCAAGCGCGAAACCAGCGCCAACCGGCGAGTTACGGCACGCCGCACAGTGGTAAAATGTCTAATTCTAGCTGGACAAAAATAATATTTTTATCTATTATTGAAAAACATTTAATTGAGAAAATATATTATTAGACACATACTGAACCCAATAATTGTAACAATTATATCTGATTATTTCCATTTGTTATCTATTAACGACTAGTTGAATGTTCCGTAACTGCGGTGAATTTTTGTGTTGTGCATTGAAAAATGGAAAGTAAGTACATATTAAAATAATTTATATTTTCTCGTTTTAGTATAAAACTAAAAGGAGGAAGTAAATAAAATGAACCATAATCAAAAGCGGCTTTTTATGAATGAGTTAATAAAGTAAAGTTATACTTTGACTCGAGCATACTTAAGCTGCAATATTTTTGTATATTTTATCTATATGAATTACTTAACAATGTCGAAGAAAAATTAGCTGCTACAACCTGCTACCTTAGTGAGAAATCCGATCCGATTATATCACTTAATTATAGTTCGCGATACGAATATTATATGGAATTAAGTTAGTGTAATTATAATTTTTTAAAAAAGTAAAATCATAATGAAAAGTCATTTTCTTATATTCACAGACTTTACCTTCTATAAGTCAGAAATATAGAAATATAAGAAAAATATCCGTTTGTTATGATTTTTATGTTCAATTCCTTTACAACAAAAACATAAATATCATAATAGTAATTATCAAGCATCAAGACGATATAAATTATTCAAAAATAATTTTGTCCACCTAAAATCGAAACATTTACCACTGTGCGCCGCACAATGGGCCAGATCGCCGCGCTAGCTGTTTATGAGTTAAAAAATCAAAGTCCTCGTTTTTGACGAATGTACAACGTTTCTTAAATGTCCATTACATTCGATACCGATAATATTAATTAAAGTTATTAAAAATTCTCGTTACAATAAGCGTTCAAAGATCAAACTTTTTCAGATACAATTTATCACCGAAAAAATTCCTTCTCTTCATAACGCTGTCCTGGAAAACCTACTGAAGATTAAGTGCCCAATTTTTTTTTGTATGAAGAATGTATATCTATGTTGAGAACGCACCAGAAACTAAACGTTAATGTTCATAATGTGTTATAAAAAAAAATACTTAGTCAACTAAGGAATACCGTCAAAGTTTTTCACTTTTGACAAGGGATAAGTTAAAAGTGTTGCATAGTGTCGTGCTCTAACAAAGTGGAACATTTGCAGCAACGTCTTGCAGCAACGTCTTGCAGCAATGGAACTTTTAATGTACAGAATACGGTCCACGAGAATAACTTTCGAAAAAATTCCGAACAGGTAACAATTGTTTTCGTAAAAATTTCATAGGAACAGGTATTTTATTCAATGAGACGTATAAGTTTTACTTTTTTAAGAATTCTCTCTTTACAATAATTTCCAATACCACTTTTTTTTAAATATTCTCTGTTTACAATACCACTTTTTAAAGAATTCTCTTTACAATAATTTACAATACCACTTTTTAAAGAATTCTCACTTTACAATAATTTAAAATACGACATTTTTAAGAATTCTCGTTACAATAATTTACAATACCACTTTTTAAAGAATTCTCTCTTTACAATAATTTAAAATACGACATTTTTAAGAATTCTCTCTTCAATAATTTACAATACCACTTTTTAACAATTCTTTTTACAATGATCACATGGTGCGCCTCTTGCGTTTCATAAATGGTCAGATAAAGAATATACATGTATCACAATGTCACGTGACCAGTCCGGTACTAGCAGAGAGGGGATTTTCCCCTCAATTCGAGTCAATTCCCCTCATATGACGACTTTGGAGCGGATCCGATCGGAGCGGAGCAGAGTGCTGCGAAGCGATGTGTAGCGGAAAGCGGGACGGAAAACCGGAAACCGTTCCCGAGGATGGAGGCGGCCGCGCGATGCGATGGCTTGACCAACCCCCTAGGATAAAACTTGATCCGGTCGCGCGTGAATTATTCGCCAACGTCGAAGCCACGGACTGCGGCCGCCAACCGCAATTGCGAATTACGGGTGCGCGGCCGCTACGATCATTGGGATCGATGTGCTCCGATGAGGCGCGCTCCGTCAGGATATCGTCGCCGCCATTACCATTCTTTTTGGTTAAGGGAGTATCAAGCCAAAAAATCTGGCTGGCGCACAGAATGTAATCGAAATTTAACCCTTAGCGCTCGAATCGTAACTCTGGAGGTGCCACCAAAATGTATAATATATTACAAAAAAAGTCATGGAAGGTCTTATAATACTAAATTTTGTTACATGGAGTTGTAGCGACTTATACATAAATAGTAATCAAACCAGATATTGGTAGCAGTCCAACCAATATCAAACGAATAAGCAGCATAATGGGGGATGTCCTAACCCAGAGGAGTCACTTTGGCTGCTCTTTACTTTACCGGACACAAAATTTGTGCCTTTCTCCTACAAATTATGATGTATTTGGTATGTAATCCAGTAGATTTGTACTCGGGGTCCCTGCAGATCGAAGTTTCGATCCTGTAGGATCAATGGTTGACGAGTTATGGTAGATTAAAGTTGAGCATCTTTCAGTGTTCTTGACAGGTAAGGGCGCCGGTTACCGAGCAGAGCCGCTAGGTGGTAGTTGGTTCATGATTAGGTCCGGGGGGCGGCAAGATAAGCGGCTCACGGTCGTCACTACAAACCAATATGGCGGCGAACTTGCCTGTCAAACACTGCAGATTGCTCAACTTTAAGCAAGCATAACTCCTGAACCATTCATCCTACAGGATCGAAACTTCGATCTGCATCCGCCCCGGGTACAAATCTACTGGATTACATACCAAATACACATAATAATTTATAAGAGAAAGGCACAAATTTGGAGTCCGGTAAAGTAAAGTTTACCCGTCACTTTGGCTGCATTTTTAATCGAAATCGATTGACGTTTCCCTTAACCAAGAAATAGCCCGTTCTGCTCTACTTTGTCATCTCAGTTTAACAAAGTTGGGGAATTTCAATAGTAGACGGTTAACTGATATTATGGAGCTCCGAAACTGTGGAACAGCGACATAATATTAACGCTCCGACGGCTGTGCCAGACTCTATTTTCACCTGGAATATCGAAATCGTCGTTTGAGCTCTCAATTTGTGGAAATTAAACTAAATGAATAGCTGAATTGTACTAGGAATATAAAAATAACTTTTATAAAATTATTAATTAGAGATTCACTTCATTATTAGTATTCACAGCGAGAAATGTTTCGATGGAGATTAAGCGGTTTCAAGAGATGAACATTATTCTTTATCCGAGCTTTTCTTTGTAGTAGGGTATATAGGCCGGTTTTTCAATAATTGGTGAGGGGAGTTGGGGGAGGGGTTAAAGGAACGGCATCATGTATAGGCCGGTTTGCTGATCAATAGACAAGGGGGTTGGGGGGGGGGGGGGGGAAGGGGGCGGCGGTTTGTTGATCAATGGGCAAGGGGGGGGGGGGTTAAGGGGACTCCAGTTTCCTAATCACAGGCAAGCGGTAATGGTGGGGGAGGGGTATTGGTGGTAAATTGCGCTCTACTTTACCGATCCTCACTCTACTATTTAGCTACTCTACTTTGCCGACCCCTAACTGAATTTATTACCGATCAATTCTTCTACATCGAAAAATAACAATATTTCGTATAAAACATTTTTCCTTAGCGTGCACGGTTTTATTAAACAAATTGTGGTGAATATCCCAATATTTGTAATGACAAAAAACACTGAGTTTGATCTGTCTCAAGATAAATGGACCACCCTGTATATTCCTGTTGAATAACTTTTTTATCCAAACATCATTGAATGTTGTAATCTACAGGGTGTCCCGAATTTAAATGGCAACATTCAATGATGTTTGGATAAAAAAGTTATTCAACAGGAATATACAGGGTGGTCCATTTATCTTGAGACAGATCAAACTCAGTATTTTCTGTCATAATTTAACTACAAATTTTGTAAACGATCACTATGGATGCGGGCACTACGCAATATCCAGAGTCCGGCAAAAATATCTCCCATCAAATAATGTTCTCAGAACACAAAGAAGCCAGGTAGAAAATCAGGAGATTCCAAACTTTTTGATTGGATGATCCCACCGGTAATATAAGCCCCTCATTATGCAATATCCAAAGTCCAGGGTGGCGTGGAGATTTCCACCATTCCTCGATCAGAGGAAGCAAGCAAGCAGTTCGAATGAAATTCTCGTCTTCCTTTGAAAGTGGTCTGAGCGAGGTAGAAGTTTAGACGGTTTTGCTAATCTAAGGAAAATAATCGGAGCGGAGGAGTTACGTGGTTCATCCGGATAACGCCCCGATGTTCGGCGCCGATAAACCGAGCCAAAGATCTCGGTAAGCCTTGATAATGGCGCGAAAAATACCGACTAGCCGGGTCCGGGTTCTCGTGTTCGTGTTCAGTCCGAGCGGGCAAAAGAAATGGAATCGCTCGGCTATCTGCGGGGGAAGATGTCGGATATCGTATTTTATGTAACGTCGTCGTTTTTCAGCTATCAACACGGTCACGCCGCGCCGCGCCGCATCGCTCCGCTCCCGCTCCCCTCCGTTTGTGTTCTTCTTTCCGATCGGATAGTTTGTTTAACCGATGGGTAAACTTGATCGACTGGCTCCGGGTAAATTTGAATATGGATGCGTTTCAGCTTTCACGAGTTCCTTGTACCGATTGCTTCGTCAATATTATCAGTACCGCAAACGGCAAATATATATTTCCCGTAATTTCAATATCCGTTACATTCGACCGGGACCCGGGGATCAAAGTTACGGAATCGGAGGCAAATCGATGGCGCGCCGTTCCGACTACGAATTACTGGACCGTGTCCGTCGACGTGCCGTGCGGATTGCCGTGTTTGCCGTAATGGCCACGGTCCACCGCGATAAGGGCCCCGAATAGCAAATTTTCTTGATTCGACGACGACGTCGACGGTCGACCGACCACCTTCGGGGTTCATTCGATCGCATTATATTCCCATTCCGAGCGTGTGCAGCCCCCGGCGTCGCTCGGCCCGACTCGGCCCGACCCGCGTCTCAGCTCGGCCCGGGCTCCCGGAGGACGGAAAAATCCCATTTCAATATTTTACGGCTTACGCCGTATCGCTCCTTGCCGGCCCCGCGTCGTTAATACACGCGAAACAGCCAGCAACGACGGAACGGTACGGAATAGGACGAAACGGACCGCCATGGAACGGGACGCGATCCGATGCGATGCTCTTGGGGTTTCGAGCCAGCCGCGAAATGACGTATAGACGCTTCCACTATCCGCTGGTTGAGATACCCAGAACGCTCCGTAGCAAACCGCACCGCTGGGGTCATAGGCCTACCGGATTACCGAACCGGCTATGCTTCACCGCATGCCAAAAGTCCGTGTACCCGATATCGTTCAGCCCAATTACTGCGATGTTTCGCCCATAATGGAGCTATTACGGAGTTGCCTTGTCACCAAGGCTACGCGATTAATATTATTTACGGGCGAAGAATAATTCACGCGACGCAATACACCGTGGTTGTTGCTTTCGTTCGGTGTACACATAGTCGGGGTGGGCCCGAAAACCTCGGATACCCGAGCCTCGGTCAGTGTTGGTCAAAAATTCTATCGACGATTGACGACTAAATTTCTACTTCAATCGTTAATCGCAATTGACAATCTCCTCGTTTAGTCGTTAATTGTGGTTAACGATTGAATACTGATTCATCGTTATTTGCGGATAAGATTAAATACTTATTAATCGTTCATTGCGGTTAACGATTTTTCTACTTTAGTCGTTGATCGCGACTAACGATTATCAATCGTCAATCGGATGACCGATTAAATGCCCAACTCTGGCCTCGGTTCGGCTTTTCATGACTCGGATTGGGTCGGGAGCCGAGTATTCGTGATACTCGGTACACGAAATCGAAGTCGAAACGCTGACTTAAGAGGGGATTTTAAAGGGAAATGTTGTTCAGAGCGGTGCCCTTGAGAACGTTTTTCAAGGGGATTCAAATTTGAGAGGAGGTAGCGCATCGATTGCATGGATTTAAAAGTAGTTCAGAATGATGACTGCTGATCTTAATGCAGAATAAATATATTTTACATTGATTGTAAGAAGCAGGAATAACATACAAATTAACTTCATCCCTTAACGACTTTGCTCGTTTAAAAGCAACATTACAACAGTCTTGAATTCTTTGAATCTTCTATTTTATATTTCGTCCAATCAATTTCTTCATGAATGTATAAAGATCCGCAGTCGAATGATGACCTTGACAATATCTTTCGGGATCATTGAAATCGGAGAGGGGGTGACGCATCGATTGCATGGATTTAAAAGTTGTTCAGAACGATGACCTTCGCAATATCATTCAGGATCATTGAAATCAGAGAGGGGTGGCACATCGCCACGTTTGCCCATGTTTTGTTTATTGTACAAACAACTTCGGGAAGCTCTTGATCCCGGGTATCATGAATTTTCGGGTACACGCCACCCCTAACAATTATTGTTCAGTTGCGGAGTGGCCGCGGCTCGCAGCGCGGTTAACCTTCTGACAATTTCGGGAACGCTGATGCCGCGCCGTGTCTAGGCGTCTTGTGTGCGGCATGATTCGTGGTGGGGCGATCTTGAATTATTCCGGGCTTGTGGAGAATGATGGTTTAGGGTGACGCGTCGGCTTTAGCCTCTTCACATAAGAGTTGACCAGTTTGGTGCTGAACGACGATATATCGTTGTTGGCCGGGGAAAAGTGATTGGTATGTTCTAATTTTTTGATCTTTAATAATATTAGAATCTATATCATAATATTAGAATTTTAATAATTACTAGATTTCCCCCGCCACGCGTTGCTGTGGCACAGTATTTTTTAAAAGCATGTACGTATTGAACGTGTTTGTGATCATCTATTTCGTTCAATTCCATTTCGTTTTCCGCGTTGCTTTGTAGTTCTCTCTCTCCCTCTCGCTTTCCTCGCTCTATCTCGTTTTCTCTCTCGCTCTCTCACTGTCTCTCTCCCCCTCTATCTATCCGTCTTTGACTCCCTCTCTCTCTATCTATCTATCTGTCTGTCTCTGTCTCACTCTCGTTCTCTCTCTCGCACTCATCCGCTCGATCTCTTTCTCTCTCTCTCACACACTCTCTTTCTCTCTCACTCTCTCTCCCCCTCTCTCTCTCGCACTCACCTACGTCGGGAAGGAATTAGAGCAAACCGCATTCAAAAAAGTCCATTTGATCAAAAATTATAAGCAGAAACGTGCCCAAAATAGGCCGAAAAAGTCATATTTAGTCTGTTTGTGACGGAATCAATTGCGAACGGCAAGACGCAGAAAACTGCGGTTTGAACCGTTAGACGCTGTGTTTCTTCGGGAAGGTATTAGAGCAAACCGCACTCGAAGAAGTCCATTTGATCAAAAGTTATAAGAGAGAAACGTGCCCAAAAGAGAGCGAAAAAGTTGACTTTTTTCACTAATGACGTGTCACAACTTTTGAACCAATAGACTTTTTTGAATGCGGTTTGTTCCTAAACCTTCCCGAAGAAACGCCGCGTCGAATGGTTCAAGCCCCAGCTTTCTACGTTGAGCCGTTCTCAAGTGATGCCGTTACAAACATACAGACAGACACGATTTTATTATATATAGAGATAGAGATAGAGATAATAGAGATAAGAGTTTGTACGAATATCTCGTAAACTAAAGCCGACCAGCAAAAACATGAAGGAAAATGTTGTTCAGAATGGTGTACCTTGACAACATACACTACTGCGCAAAAGAAAGAGACATCCAGTATAATTATAAGAATATTCAATCAAACAAGAACAAACAATATTTTTCTGTAGAAATTGTATTGTACAATGATTGATTTATTGCGTTTAAAGTATTCACTACCCCAGCGCGATCGCGCACGCATGATCCGCGGGACAAGAACTTTATCACTAAACCGATCGCTGGGACGTTATCACGCGGCGCCATTAATGGCGAGCGACGTTAACAGGGGAGGGGGGAAACGGTATTCCTGCTGTTGTCAGTACTGGTCGGCGCATGAACACGCATTACCACGATTCAAGGCATTCGATGTGTACGGACTTTGCCTGATCTTTCAATCGGTCATGCTTTAACCGCAATTGCGCGTGATGTGCTAGCTATTACCTCGAAGAACCACTCGTCGAGATGATGGGACTAATAAATACGAATAAATTACAGGAAGCGCGGCATATCTGGAATACCAATTTGTTTGAGATTAATCAGAATGTGCAGCAAAGGATGGGAATAAATCAAAGCGTGTGGTATCATAGGGAGGGCCCTAACACAGATTAGTATACTTCAAACTCCTACAAGGGAAGATACCAACGTGAAAAAATTTAATTTTAACAACTTGTTTTGAAACGCAAAATTCAAAATTTTCTTTTAAATGGAACAGTGTTTTAGGTTGAAAGATAATCCAAATTTTCAACCCCTCATTTAATGATAATATGCGGGTAATCACCGTTAACTTTATCATTTCTTTCCTCGGTTGTTAATTAAGATATTAATATGAAAAAGAGCGAAAATACACTCGAACTTGAGTGATTTCGTTAATAAAGCTGAGAATATCCCATTATGTAAGCATCTAAAGTGAATTTAAATTTCATCCTTTTCATCCTTTTTTACGTTTCTGACTTTGATTGATTATATCGTTGAAATTGTCTCGAGAAGGGCCACAATCGACGGAGTGGAAAAATATATGGTTCCAAATAGATAAAACTAAGTTCACCAAACAATTTTTGTCTGAAGCATTTCTTCCTATCCCAAAAAATGTAAAAGTTATCCAGGTGGATTCTCACCCTGTATAATTGCCATACACCCTGTATAATTACCATTAAATTAAATTGCAAAAAAATTAAACCGACTTCGAAAAAACACTAAAAAAATGCACTAAGAAGTATGAAATAATTTCCATTTAATTGATGTGAATACACACGAACTGAAATACAATACAATCTTTTCGAAGGCGGCGCAAAATTGAAAATTTTCCAAATGACAGATGTTGCAGATTACGATTTCATTGGAATATGGTGGACTTGGAAATCTGTAAGTGGGAAGAGAAGATACATTAATATGTGAAAGCATGTAGAAGAACTTAAAGATTTTCCTAATTTCCAGTGTCGAAAATGTTCAATTTTGCACCGCCTGCGAAAAGATTGTATTGTATTTAAGTTCGCGTGTGATCACATCAATTAAATGGAAATTGTTTCATACTTTTTAGTGCGTTTTTTCGAAGTCGGTTTAATTTTTTTTTATAAAATTCTTTTATTTCACACTTTTTAGTGGAACGAGTAGAATTTGTAGAACACCGTGGGATGGTTTTTTGGTCTTATTGGTTATTTGCAATAAAAACCGCAAAAAATGCAGAATTCGTTTTCACGGGATCACGTCGGGGACATACTCCACAAGATGCAAAAGGTTTCGTTTTGATTGGTCCATCCATTTCGCCGTAATCGGTGAACATACATTGAAAAAAAGTGAAAAAGGCACATGCAGATCGAATTGAGCAACCTCCTCCTTTTTCGAAATCGGTTAAAAAGACAAAAAGATTATTACTACGATTTTGGATTAGGGCGCCAATCATTGTACAGTTCGTTCACCCTATCTACTAAATAAAAATGAAGAAATAGATGGTTGTAGAACGAGCGTGATCGGCAGGCGACGAAGGTTCGCTGCACGTTGCCGTGATGTCGTGGCGGGATGACGGAATGGCGGAAGAAATCTGCGTAGTTGTATAAAGGGAGCGCGATTTTTCACGCACCGGCTGGCCGATGGGATGTCGTCGTGCTCGCCCATCGCTCGCTCGCTCGTATTCCGTCGAACGTAGCAAATGACTCGTGCACGTTGGAACCCACGGATTCGAGGGATGGCAGGGGGTGCGGGGCGCCGTACCGGGGACAACGCCAGGGAAAAATCGTAGAATATGGCTGTGGTCGGGGGGTGAGAAAGGGGTTGGTCGATGGTAGAGGGTTGGTGTACGTGTCACGTACATGGTACGTGCGTCGGATACCTAAGTCGTAAACGGCGAAAGAATCGCGTTCCAGGGGAAGGCGTAGCACACGGCGGCTCGCGACTCGCGGATCTCCTCACGAGGACGGAACGGCACGGACCGAGCGTTACTTAAAGCGCACTCTACTCGAGATCCGATGTATCCTAGGTAAGGGCTCGTGTACCCCACTCCTACTGCTTCTCTTCGGCACAGAATCCCACCGATACGATACAATCTTCAGTGGGAGTTCATTTACGAAGCTTTTACGACCGGTTACTCCTCTCGTTCTCTCGCTGTTTCGCCGGGCCCGAAAATCTATAACTTTCGATACAACGAACATAGGGGATCCCAGCGACAGCTTGGTTTTAACGAAATTGGAGGCGGGAGCTCGCCGCCATTTTGCTTTCGGTTTACCTCCTAACTGGGTGAATTTTTTATTGCGAATACACCTCACGATACAGCTGATAATTCACTTGACAATGCACCTGATAATGCACCTGACAATGCACCTGACAATACGTCTGAGAATACACCTGACAATCAGTACACCTGACAATCAATACACCTGACAATCAATACACCTGACAATCAATACACCTGACAATCAGTACACCTGACAATCAATACACCTGACATTCAATACACCTGACATTCAATACACCTGACAATCAATACAACTGACAATCAATACTCCTGACAATACACCTGAAAATGCACCTGACAATGCACCTGACAATACGTCTGAGAATACACCTGACAATCATTACACCTGACAATCAGTACACCTGACAATCAATACACCTGACAATCAATACACCTGACATTCAATACACCTGACAATCAGTACACCTGACAATCAATACACCTGACATTCAATACACCTGACATTCAATACACCTGACAATCAATACAACTGACAATCAATACTCCTGACAATACACCTGAAAATGCACCTGACAAAACGTCTGACAATACACCTGACAATCGATACACCTGATAATCAATACAGCTGACAATCAGTACTCCTGATAATCAGTACCCCTGACAATACACCCGACAATTAATACTCCTGATAACACACCTGACGATCAATACACCTGACGAACAGTACACCTGACGAACAGTACACCTGACGATCAGTACACCTGAGATCAATACACCTGACAATCAGTACACCTGACAATCAATACTACTGGCAATCAATACTCCTGACAATACACCTGATAATACAACCTGATACAATACCTGATGTCCGAGTATTTTCATTGGATAAAACGTGGAATGGCCTATTGCAAATTCAACTTGGTTCACCATGGTTACACCCTTTCCAGTGGAACACTTTCTTTCTGATGTCGTTGCACCAATAGGTAATGTTAAACTATACAACCAAACAATTTTACATTGCCATCATGTTTGCCACATTTAAATATTCAGAAAGGCAATATTTCTAAAGGCTACTGCAATTTCTACTGCTATGTTTGCAAACGTTTTCCCCCATTTTCCGAATTTCCTTTAATTTCAGAACGTAATACGAATCTCGTATTGAAAATCTCCTTTCAGCTGCAGCAGCCTATGAAAGTGAATCAAAGTATCGAATTATGCCGGAGTTGAGCTGGCTCGTGAGAGGTTTTAAAGGTTTCAATGAATTTCATCTATACACCGTCCAAATCCACGTGTAGAATAATTTCATTGAAACGGGAGAAAGTACTTTACGAGTGTCGGCGCCCGTATACAGGGTGTACAACTACAAATGGAAGAAAATTTAAGGGGTGGTTCTCTACGACAATATAAGACAAAATTGAAGAATAAAAAAGAAATACTTCAAATAACCTTCGAAGGCGAACCTTCAAAATGCGTAACTAAACGTACGAAGACCATGTTCATGGTTACCATATTCTACCAGGGTGAAGCACCTGAGACTGTCTCCGAAAATATTAGGTTGTAAAGAAAGAAATGCAGGATTTTTGTTCCTTTGTTTTAATTGCAATTTTACACCAACAAATATTTACCTTAATTGAATGAGTTATATGTCATTTTAAAGCTCGTTTTTTACGTTCCATTTAATTACTAATGCTTTCGATACCTACTTTTATTCAAGTGCTTATTAAATTTTTATTAAATTATTTGGCTTTTATTTCAGGATGTCAAAACGCGATTTTTGCATTATTCTCTTCTATGACTTCAAACTAGGTCGAATGCACAGCTGTATATTTCTAATCAATATTAAATTCTCAGTAAAATTAATTTAAATACTATTCCCCTCAATAATACTAAAATCAATTCTCATAATAATTTAATGTTACTATTAAACAATATTAAATCTTCTATAAAATTGTTTTTTATGCGAGTTATAATTGTTTTTATTAAAACAATTTCAATAAAATTTTAATAAAATTAGTTTTCCCGTGAGTTATAACACTTTAAAAATATATCCCGTATTTCTTTCTTTACAATATCTAATATCTAATATCTCCGTTGTTTTTAATAATACGCGAAAATCTTTCATTCAGAAAATGTTTGGTTCAGCGGGGCGAATATTGTGACGGAAAAGTTTCTTTTCTCTATAAATCAATTCTCATAATAATTTGATGTTACTATTAAGCAATATTAAATCTTCTATAAAGTTAATTTCCATATTGTTGTTTTTATTAAAACAATTTTGATATAATTGTTTTCTATGTGAGTTATAATTGTTTTTATTAAAACAATTTTGATAAAATTGTTTTCTATGTGAGTTATAATTGTTTTTATTAAAACAATTTCAATAAAATTTTAATAAAATTAGTTTTTCCGTGAGTTATAACACTTTAAAAATATATCCTGCACATCTTTCTTTACAACCTAATATCTCCGTTGTTTTTAGTAATACTAGAAAGTCTTCCATTCAGAAAATGTTTGGTTCAGCGTGGATATTATTGTGACAGTGAAATTTCTTTTCTCTGTGTCATATTTTCCGATAATTCAAGGTCCCGGTATATCCGGTTGTTCTACATTCAGCGAGTTCGTAGATGGAAAAATGTGACGGGTTTTCGCAAATGTCGCGAGTAACCGGCAATTATGCAAATGTTTCCGCGTCCGTCCGTATAACTGACAACCGGAGCGGCTCGGTCCGACCTTGTCGATGCCACCCCCTCTCTCCAGCCCCCTCGGGCTCTCTGTCTCTAGCCAACCCCGCCAATGAGTACGTGTCAGGGACCATGAGATCCTTCGGCCCATTAGTGTCCATGCGTACCGATCCCAAGATCGAGTGGCGCAATACGGAGCCACTCGGCACAAATGAGCCTGTCGTGTCTGGATAATACCAAGCGCAATATTCGGCCTGTCGCGATAGATCATTCCGTGTACGCGCTCTCGCATACACACACACACACATACACACACACGCGCGCGCGCGCGCGTAACCACGCTCTCCAGTCGTGCGCGGCGAAACGCAAAATATCGCGCAGCCGACGATGCCTCGATCCGTCGACGAGAAGAGTCGCGCTCCGCCCGGATCGACAGCACCGACGACGTCTGATCGATGACGGACGATACGACTGGCGTTTCAAACGGCTGCCAGATTGTTCCTGCATCAGGGCTCGCATCGATCCGCGCGTCCTCGCCGCCCACTGGATTTTATTTTTCTAAGAAATCCGGGCACGGTCGACGCTCCCGAAAATTTTATCTCCTCCGCGTAAAAAGTGCCAGGTTGTCCCAAAAGTTTCTTTCGAAATTTGCATGTTCCATATTGTTCTACTGGCGAAAAGTATATTCGAACGTTTTTTATCCCTCACTCTGCATATAGGGGTGTAAACGCACTACCAGAGTTCGGCAAAAATTTAATCAACCATTGACGAACAAATTTCTACTTCAATCGTTAATCGCAATTGACAATTAAGCTCCCACTTTAGTCGTTAATCGCGGTTAACGATTACATTCTTTTCTATTGTAATCGTCAATCGGATAATTGATTAATGAATAAATGGTGAAATTTCGAAATGTAATACCGAATCGAAATTGTATGCATCCATTTATGCATAGTCCGTGTGGCAATTAACTTCATCAATCGATTGAATTAGTCTCCGATTTTTCCATGATTTCTGTTTTTAATCAACGATTGACGATTCACTTCATCAATCGATTGAATCAGTCGTACATTTTTTGATGATTACCCTTTCTAATCGAACACATTAATCAATCAATCTCGGTTAAAATTTTAATTGATTAATGCCCAACTCTGTCCCAAACTAATAAAAATGTTCAGGAAAAGTTGAGTCCTACAAATCTAGAAAATGTCTTGCTTGTGAAATGAAATCGATTTATTCTATTCAATATTTCCCACATTTTTATACTTACGTTTTCATTTTCGTTTCTTTGATTTCAAAGTAATATTACATTAATATTGTCAAACAAATCTAGCATATAACAATTGGGCGTTTTATTTATTTTGTAGGAACTCTCTTAATAAATGTTTGCAACAAAATTTGTTTCCATGGAACTTTTAATATGCAGAATCTGGTCCACGAGAATACTTTTAGGAAAAGTTCCGGAAAGTGAACAATTCTCTTCGCAAAAATTCCACGGGAACAGGTATTGTTTTTAAAAAGTTCGTACAGAATTTTTTTTAAAAAATGCCAGGCACCTGTTTACTTCGAAGCCTGAGTATTATTTTTTACAATAATATTGTGGTGCACTGTTTCATAAACGACCAGATAAAAAATATTCCTGATATTCCTTCGACTTACCTACCTCAGCATTGCTTTTCTTGTTGCAGATCCGAGGTGTAGAGTTCGTAAATTGTACGAGATCACTTTTTAATCAACTTCCACAGAAACATGAAGCAAAAAAGGCAGGATCTTCTAAAGGTGAAACCTCGTTAGCAGTAAGAACGTCTGGCTAACGTTGAAAGAAGGTCAGGCTGTATCGCTGATGAGGTATAAAGGACGTACTATATTGTGAACTCTTGCTATTTGGAGAATCCTTCGATACAGGCTTTAGCTGCAGAAGTTTGTCGATTACCGGGGAATCATAGAAAGTAGAACACTTTTTGTCGGAGATTTTTTTAAACTATAGAAACCGTAGATATCTTTGTCGTTATTCAAGCGAAACAAGTTCTTCAGTTGCTATCAGCTGTATTGGTTTGTTTCTGAAAATTAGGTTAAATTCGATTTCGGGATTATTATTTTGTTCTCTTGGAACGAGGGCCGGTAGCTATTCAATTGGTGGCGGCAATTAAGCCGGCTAATACTAAGGTTAATGAGTCCTTTATCGATAATATAAGAGCGAGGTTGTTTTATAATTGTTTATAGAAATATACGGATATTGCAGTCGAATATTAATTATTTGCACGATGTTGATGATATTACTAAATTATTCGAACGATTATGTTTAGCTCATTGAGCCCCTCATCAACTAATTTTGCAGCAAAATAAATAGGGAACTCTGTCCTCTTTTATTTTATTATTTACAATTTCAAAAAATTATAAGACATTATATTATATTTTATTTTATTTTATATTTTATTATATTTTATTTTTTAGATTATTGGAGAATGCAAGTAACAAACAACTCGTTACAAACGAAATTTAAGTTGGACCTTCGTCTTCGGAGCTCAATGTCATTTGGATTATATTTTCTCTGCAATCCCAACTAATTCCAATTTTCTCAATATATTTTCTGCACTACATGTAGTAAACTAATTGTATTAGGTCGGTAAGAAAGTTCTTACGGTTTTGCATTTGAATTTAATAGTTAAAAACCGCAAGAACTTTCTTTCCAATTTAATACTAAGTTCTGAAAACAATATTTAAAAAGTTATCATCCTTTTAATAGTGTGCCCATATTATTTTGATTCACTGTAGTAACTAGACTGTGGATCTCTATGCTCTTATGGCTTTTGAAAATTTTAAAAATTGCTAGAATACAAAATTACACAGAATTTAATACGATTTTTACTTATTTCAGATCTATGTATGAAGGCTACGTCCAGTGGAAATAAGAATTTATTCAGCAGTCTACAAATAACCTACGAAGTTGATACGACAGTAAACAAACTAGGAAAAGAAAAAGTGTCGCAGTCGCCGGTGGATGATCCGAGAAGAAGTGGAAAGGATTAAATAGGTAGACCACCGTTTCAACAACTTCTAGTGCTTTCTCTGCAATTCCGACCAATTGCAATTTTTTTCATGTGGTAAACTAATTGTTCTAACTTCTCAAACAAATCCACGTCGTACGACGAGGTATTATATCGATTCCTTATTCATAAAATGAAAAAAATCATATAGAATGAAATTATTCCAGCTAGGAAGAAACGTTTAATTTTCGAGTTAAAGTAGGTTCGACTGCAAAGGATTAGTGTGCCAATATTATTTTGATTAACTGTAGTATCTAGACACGAATGAACACGAATGATTTAATAAAATAAACAACAATAATAAAAGTGCACAAAATTTAATACGATTTGTACTTATTTCAGATCTACGTATGAAGGCTACTTCCAGTGGAAATAAGAATTTATTCAGCAGTCTACAAATAACCTACGAAGTTGATACGACAGTAAACAAACTAGGAAAAGAAAAAGTGTCGCAGTCGCCGGCGGATGATCCGAGAAGAAGTGGAAAAAATTAAATAGGTAGACCACCGTTTCAACAACTTCTACTACTTTCTCTGCAATTCCGACCAATTGCAATTTATTTCATGTGGTAAACTAATTGTTCTAACTTCTCAAACAAATCCAAGTCGTACTATCCAATATTAATATTAAGTTAATAAGGTTATATTAATATCCAATATAACCAATATTAAGAAAGTTATCGTCCTCGTAACTACGGAGGCACTACTAAAAACTGCTGTGCCATTATTCAAAATATTGTTTACAGTGTTAAATATGTTAGTATCTAACAAATTCCTAAACATTTCACGATTGTAAGAGATATCATATCAATTTCATATCCATAAATTGAAAAAAATCATATAGAATGGAATTATGTTAGCTAGGGAGAAATGTTTTTTTTTCGAGTTAAAGTAACTTCGTCTGCAATGATAATTCTATTAGTGTGTCAATATTATTTTGATCGACTGTAGTATCTAGTCACGAATGAACACGAATGACTTAGTAAAATACATAACAATAATAAAATTGCACAAAATTAATATACGATTTTTACTGATTTCAGATGTATGTATCGAGGCTAGTCACACTAAAATTAAGAATTTATTCAGCAGTCTACAAACAACCTACGAAGTTGATACGACAGTAAACAAACTACTAAAAAGAAAACGTGTCGGAGTCGCCGGTGGATGATCCGAGAAAAAGCGAAAAGGATTAAACATCAATAACCAGGGTGTATTGGCAAAGAATCGTTTCATCAGATTGGAGCATTAACGACGGAGCTCGCAGGAAGATTGCCCACCGTTTCATCAAACGGAGAACGAAATAAAGAAAAAGTCTGAGGGGGATGGGGTGAACGAGAACGAGAAAGAAACGCCGCGGCGAGCGGGGGCAAAAAATTATTAAGCACGATGGTATCGGCGCGTCCGGACCGATGCAAATGGCCCATAAATTTGCAAAATTACATTGAAAATCAATGCGCGACTGGGCGCCGCGGCCGGGGGAGGGGAGAACGAACGGCGCGAGTTTTAATAAAAACTCCCTGCCCTTTTTGTCAACGAGCACGGCACTGCTCTCAGCGATATTAAACCTCGAACTCGAACGCAACTCTCGTAGACGCGGTCGTTTCGCGAGTTGAACGAGTTCCGATTTTCTTATCGCCTGTGTCGGGCCGGCCCGGGGAATGTATCGTTCGAAAAGAAAGGAGGAGGGTTGATCTAACTTCCGTAGTCGGGATTCCGCGAGTGAAAGAAACAAGGGCGGGCTTAACCTTGGCGCCATTGTAGCAAGCGGACCGTTGAATCAGTGGGTATTTATCAATGAGATTCTGAGCGAATAAACGACAGAAGATCGATAACCATCGCGCTAGAACGCGCGTCGGGTTCGAGTCGGCTTCGATCGGGTCTCCCGGATCGATTCGCACGGTTTTAGATCCCCCGGCAGCTGTCTCCTGCACGCGTTTTGTTATCCACTTCATCGTTCGGGCGTAATCGGTTCTATGGCCGCACGGAAACAATGTTCGTTTTCCTACCGAGACCATGGTGCCCCGCGCCGCGCGCGAACGATGGAGCTGACGCTATTCCGTGGAATAGATGCCAGTCGAGGGAATGGCGATCCGCCAGTGCACGCGTCCTGCACCGCGCAGAGATATACAACGGTGATTTATTAGGTGGGGAATTCCAATTCGCGGCCTGATTCACCGTAGACCGCAGTCGAATCTAGTAAACATCTTCGATCCTCTTCCTAACAATTCCGAGCCGCGCGTGTGTACACGTGTTCGCTTGCTGAATTTCCGTTTTGCTAACCCTCCCGCTTTCATCCCCTCCCACCCTCCGCCCGTCCTCGTCCAACCCTCGACGTCCTCGCGGAAATTCCATTTATACGAACGTCCGCTTGTTTCGGCCGATTACTCGCTAAACAATTACCGCGTGTCGCGCCCCGTTGACGACGGACCGGCAAAACGGGCGAAGAGGCATCGCTTCTTCGGTACGCTGCACACTGCACGCTCGCCTGGAAGATACTCACTCGTGGTCGGAATTAAAGACGCCCTGTGTCAACCTGTCGTTAACGTAATTTATTCTTCTTCTCTTTTCGGCAATGTTCGTTTGGAACGTTCGAGCAGAGATGGACAGTAATCAATTATTTTTTGTTAATTGTTCTAACTTCTCAAAAAAATCCATGTCGAACGATCCAGTATTAAAAAATTATTTATCGTCCTTTTAATAGTGGGCCAATATTGTTTTGATTCACTGTAGTTATATGACTATGGATCTTTATGCCCAACTAGCACAGAGAACGTTAGTTTCGGACATTCGGGACATTCGGAGAACGACCAAGGTATGGATATTCCTAGAACGTCCAAAATTCACGTTCTAAGGACACTCGTAATAGAATTAAGAATTTATTCAGCAGTCTACAAACAACCTATGACGTTTATACGACTGTAAACAAACTAGTAACGGAAAACGTGTTCGAGTCGCCGGTGGATAATCCGAGGAAAAGTGGGAAGAATTAATAAACACATAGAAACAAGAGAAAAAAAATCATATCGAATGGGATTATTCTAGGTTTGAAGAAACGTTTAATTTCCCAGTTAAAATAGCTCCGACAGCAAGGGGTTAAAGAGATAAACGAAAACGAAAAGCCGGATTTATATTTCGTCGGATGTTATTCCAGCGGAATGAACAGCTTTTATCTTGAATCACTTTCGGAGCATTTTTCAAAGCCTATCCAGGCTGGGTATCAAATTTCGGGAACGTCACGAAAACGCTATAAACCAAACCGAACGCAACGAGCCACCCCTGTTTTCTCGATTCTTTGTCACCGTTGCCGTCCCCCTTCTCTATGTTGTTCCGTGTTGGCGACAACCCCCGTCGCCGCGACACGAGCGAACACTTGGATTCGCCATTAAACATGGTCCCGACTTATCTTAATGGACATCTAGTTGGTTCCTCCGGATTCCTAGGACGCGATACAAGGAAACCTTCTGGGACTCTCCGACTTTCATTCCAGATAACCGATTACCGACTTCGAACTCCGCTGATGGAACTTCGGGATCCATTGAACGCAGCGAATCGGCTTCTTCCACCCTTCTGGGTTATCATTTGCGGCGGGCTTTCGTCAGCGGATAGTTCTTAAATTGCTTACGCGTGGCTGATAACGGAAACGCAAAGGACTAATAAAGCTCCGGCAACGAGCCGAACGGTCCAATTATCTGGAAACTTTCGGGATATATGGGAAAACTATCGTTGTTGAGGGCAGAAAATTGTGTGATCGTATCCGTAATCTCGTCGATGGAAATAACATCGGGCTAACTCGATTGACCCCGTATCATTTTTGCGAAGAATTTCATTGCGGCACGGAACTCGAAAAAATACTTGACAGAAAGTTCTATCTTGCCTGGCGGCTAACAGTCAGATCGAGGGGGTAAGTATATTTTTAAATCTTGAAATTCTTTTAAATAAGATTCTCGTGGACCAGATTCTGTACATTAAAAGATCTATGGAAAGAAATTTCGTTGAAAAGATTTATTCAAAAAGTCCCATTACAGTCAATAAAACGACGAATTATTATTACATGCATGATTTATTGAACAATGTTGTGTAATAATACTATTTACAAACTAAAGAAATTATTTGACATGTTGGATAAAATAAATCGATTTCATTTCGCAAGCAAGACATTTTCTAAATTTGTAGGACTCAATTTGTTGGATTCTGTACATTAAAAGTTCCAAAAAAGTCCCTTTGAAATCAATAAAACGACGAATTATTACATGCAAGATTTATTGAACAATCTTGTGTAATACTACACAAATATTAATAAATACTAATACAAATTAAAGAAATTATTTGACATATTGGATAAAATAAATCAATTTCATTTCGCAAGCAATACATTTTAGGACTCAAATTATTTCAACAACTTTAAACGGGAATGTTTTTTCAGGATGGTGATCTTGACAACATATTTCAAGGTCATTGAAATCGAAGAGGAGGTAGTGCATCGACAAGTTTACCAACCTGAAGACCCAACCTGAAGACTCAATCTGAAGACTCAACCAGAAGACTCATCCATAAAAGTTGTACAATACAAGTTCCAGCGTTTTGTCTGTAATTCCGCCCAGCTGCAACCTCAAAAACTTTGTTTAAAAATGTTCAAATATTGAAAAGGTTATCGTTGTTCTACCACCGTCCGAATATTACTGTATCTCGCGCACGCCAACGAATTAATAACAACGGTTAATAGCAGCAAGGGCGACGAAAGCAAGAAAGAGAGCGAAGGAGAGAGAATGAGTGATAGGAATTTAGGGAAAAATAACAAAATTCCAAGAAGCCCGTGCGCCGGTTCCGGTTAATTTGACGGTTATTTCCGGTCGCGCGAAGCAACGTCGACGGACGACGACGCGTGGGGTGTCGATGACGACACGATCCGGGGTCGGTGATTTCATTCTCGCCGGGGGTGTACACATATACCTTTTATCCGCTATGCAGAGTAGCCGTATTAAAATGTAAATGCGTGGTAGCTAGTTATTATGCGAAGCGGCCGATGCGATCTCCACCGGCGGCGATGCGACCCTCGTCGTGTGTGCCGCCTCCTGTGCCCCTCGTCGTCGTCGTAAACACCCGATAATGGGGAAACCGTGTAGCCTGCTATCCGCCCCTGTACGCCCACGCGAGTGTTAGAAAGAGTAAAAGAGAGAAAACAGCCGACGAGAGCGGGTGCCCGGCCCGCTTGCTCGCTCGCGCTGTCTCCTGACCTCTCTCGCGATCAAAAATCTCTCGGACAACCTGAACCCTTCCAATCCCAATCCTCTGTCGCACCCTTTCGCCTCTTCTGCCTACCTCCATCCCCTCCGCCCTTTCACCCCTCACGGATTTACTCGCGATCCAACGAACGGGCGTCGATCAATTTTCCCGCGTCCGGATTACCTTCCGGCTCGTACTCATGAAACTTTTAGACCCCGCGTAAAACCGCTGACCCTTCAACCCCCCACTCTTCCCTCTTCGAGTCCGCTATATTAACCGTACGATTTCGATTAAGATATCTCGTTACGGCGCCGTAAAACCGGCCCTCTCGTCGTTTCCGAAGAGATCGGTCAACGGCTGCACTCCTACGCCAGACACGATGCTGGAAATTTCGGTTTTATAAAAGAGCTGGAAGTACCCTTCGATTTTAAACCCTTTGTACTCTTTTCTCGAGTGTGACTCGACATCTGAGAAAGAAAATTGTAAATGAAACGGATTTCTACATGTATTTGGTTTTTCCTTTATTTATCTAGTTTCCTATTTTTTAGTTATAAACAGAGATAAGTTCCAGAAATATAAATTACAACATTTAATATAATTAGGAGTGTGAAGGGTTAACAGACGTTCGACCACCGTATTTTTTTCCAGTCAGGTTCCCGTTTGTCCGGGTATTTTTTAATAAATTATTGTTTCATATTGTGTTAATATTCATGAATTATTTTCATACGTTTCAATACACGTGAAAAGTGATTGCTACGTATTGTCGTATTGTTATGGAAATTACTAAATTGAATTTATTTAAACCGTTGAAGCGGCTCAAGCACGAACCTCGAAAACAGCCCTTCATACGCCTCTTTCAAAATAGTCGCATAAGTGATCCTAGTATAATAATTCACCAATTTGTGATCTACACTTTAGTTTCATTTCACATTCGAGAGACACATGTCTCGCAACAGCAGCAGAGGGATCCATCATTTTACAGTATGTAAAAATTGTATGTTTAATATTGTAATTTGTTTGGTGAAAAATAAAGAATATTGATACAATAATTAATGTGTTTTTCTTTTCCTGTCTCATACATGAATGTTTCAGATAATAATCAGACTTCGCAGGCATCTTCGAAAATTTTGAAAAATTTTCGACCGTCTGACTTGCCGTTGACTTGTACTACTGAATTTAGTGCCACCTCCTCCGATATCATGTGCTCCTGATACTTTCTCAATTTTCGAGATTTTTACAAATTTTCGACCGTCTGACTTGTCGTTGACTTATACTACTGAATTTCGTGCCACCTCCTTCGGTATCATGTGCTCCTGATACTTTCTCAATTTTCGAGATTTTTACAAATTTTCGACCGTCTGACTTGTCGTTGACTCATACTACTGAATTTTCGAAATTTTTTCGGGCGTCTGACTTGACGTTGACTTGTACTACTGAAATTTCGGATACCTCCTTTGATATCATGTTCTCCTAATACAAAGTTCAATTTTCGAGATTTTCGAAAAATTTCCTTGAAAATTGAGAAAGTATTAGGAGAACATGATGTCAAAGGAGGTATCCGAATTTCAGTAGTACAAGTCAACGTCAAGTCAGACGCCCGAAAAATTTCAAAAATTCAGTAGTATAAGTCAACGACAAGTCAGACGGCCGAAAATTGGAGAAAATTTTCGAAAATCTCGAAAATTGAACTTTGTATTAGGAGAACATGATGTCAAAGGAGGTATCCGAAATGTCAGTAGTACAAGTCAACGTCAAGTCAGAGGCCCGAAAAATTTCGAAAATTCAGTAGTATAAGTCAACGACAAGCCAGACGGTCGAAAATTTTTGAAAATTGAGAAAGTACCAGGAGCACATGATATCGGAGGAGGTGGCACTAAATTCAGTAGTGCAACTCAACGTCAAATCAGACGCCCGAAAAATTTCGAAAATTCAGTAGTACAACTCGACGACAAATCAGACGGTCGAAAATTAACGTAAATTGAACTTTGTATCAGGAGAACATGATGTCGAAGGAGGTATCCGAATTTCAGTAGTATAAGTCAACGACACGTCCAGTCGGAAGTTTGGGAAGAAGTGGAGGATCATTAAATATATACGCAGATTTGTTCATTTATATCATTGCCTTTATTTATTCGTGGATGATTGATACATAAAATGTTTGTATATTACATGTACTAAACAATTATAACAAGAACGTACAGTGGCTCGGAGAGTCTCGGCGCACATACTTCTATTGCAATACTCGGGTCGTGCAGTTAATTCCCAAACCAGTTGTAGACGCACGTATCATCTTCCATAAACAATTTTATTAAAATTGAAGAGAACGATTTCTGAAGGGTGTCTTATGAATTTGACAACGAACGGTCCCGATTCATTAATCTCCAATTTCACTGCAACTTTTCTGGATTCTGGAAGAGTTAAAAATAATGTTTTAATTTCTACTCTCCACTATACGTTTTCACCATTGATCAATATGTAATGACACAGAACATGCATTTTCAGAACATATGATATCGGATTGCGAATTTAATGCATTCATGTCAAAAGTGAATAGGTAGAATACCAAACAGTGAATGCACGAGGGAAGTTTAAAAAATGTTGTTACATTATTTTGGACGAATTAAATGCAATAAAGGTGGAAGTAAACATTTCCATGTAACTCTTGTATGTTGCAACACGCGGCACATTTGAATTTTGCATAAAGTAATTTATAAATATATTTTGCATGTTTACCTTGCAATTGTTTTCCCTTCAACCATTTCATCAAAAAGTCGGTGTAGCAAAACAGCCCCTGCATCGAAGTGAATGACGGATTTCTGAAAGAATTATTTGAATAAACATTAATCCACAAATGCACAACAAAAATATAACAAAGGATCTGATAGCCATACGATAAAATAATTAAAGCAAAATCATTCTCGAGTGCAAATAAACCAACACACACTTATTTAAAAATTAAATCTAGTCAAGTAAGATAATTTATTATCTTTCACTTATTATTATTATTATTACTTTTACTTTTATTATTATTTTTAATACAGCATAATACTTCATGAAAGTGAATTAAGTAAAAAAAAAAAGAAGGTATTGGAATATTACTTTGCATATATATTCAACTATCTGAAAGAGCAAAAATTTTATATTTTAGACAAAATTTTTAATCGACGTTTGGCCAACTTCTGCGGCAGCTTTAATTTCAATTTTAATTTTACGTGTGTGATACATTTTCTATTATAATTCTGCGAGTTTATTTTACATTATACGGAATATGCAAAAAAATTTGCTGTACTTTAGAGATTATCTTTCCACCTAAGAGCATTGTTTCGGACACGATATCGATAAAAATTGTCGAGGGGGTTGCTGGACAATGCCTATCCCGGTGGACCGTTTCCCGGTCGGAGACAGCGCAGAAACGTTGGTGGATCTACGGTTTACATTTTCGTCTCTGTCGTATCACCGGGATCCTTGCAAATTAGAGTGCGGACCTTTCAGAAAAGCCTGGCTTAGCGAAATTCGCCCGGTCGGGGTTGTCACGTACCGTATTCCCCGGCCATATGCTCGCTAGGCAGCCGGGACGATAAAAAATATTTGTTGGTCTTGTTGTTCGCTGATCCGGGATCCTTCAGCGGGAGGCACGTTTTCTTGTTGCGCCCCCTCTCTCCCCTGATCTCTTGTCGCCGCGCTGCGCCGGTGTTCGCGATGTTATCACTGCCGCCTGTTTTGCGGCCGTCGTATTATTTGTGCATTTCCACGGTTATATTCCTGCGGGTCTCTCCGTTCTACCGTATAATAAAATCCCTCTCAGCAGACTGTCTTCTCGTTCCCTGCACACTCCGGCCATCCCTCGGTACACAGTATGTTGCCGCGTCGTGCTTGCACGGTGCAACGCGCGGTGCATTCTTGGTGTACCGGAGGATGGTAGGGAAAGGGTGGAGAGGAGAAGCGAGAAAGAGACGAAGGGGTTGGTATGGCGGAGGAAAACATAGGAGGGCTGAGTAACTGCAAACAACAAATACCAGTAGGTACCGGGTGAGGAGGCGGGGAGGCGCGGCTCGTGCATTCCACGAACGGTGTGTATAAACACGAAGCCGACGGCCGTGAAATCCGCGCAGGGAAACCCGGTTAATGCCGTCGAAGTACACGATACCCGCCCTATATTTGCCGATCGCTACCAAAGACGATCCCAGCACAGGTACCTTACCGCGTAAGCGTAAGCTAATGGGGGTTAGGGGTCTCGTCGTGCGCTCCGTACCGCCTCTTTGGTCTAAGGTTCCCAGGAACTTTGTACACCCGGTCGGTCGTCAGCTAATGAACCTAGGTCAGCCTGATCTACCGAAAAGCATGCTCACCGAGGGACGGAGAGAGAGAGAGAGAGAGTTCGATGGAAAGTCCAACGGAGGAGAAATCTAGGGGACCGAGGGAGGTTTAAGCCGGCAACGACCGGCCAGCACCAGCCAGAGAGGCTATCCGCGGCGACAACAGGTTACAAAGTAGCTTTAGCAAGCACCGGACCCAGGTCAAGTTTCCTCGTAACGTCGAGGTTAAAGGGCATCCGGCTGAGTGGAAGTTAATGACATTTTTATGGAACACCCGAACAATTTGCTCGACGCTGTTTATATCAGACACGGGTGATTAGAGGCGCAGCGTGAGACCGACAGTAACGCTACCTGCCACGCGCTAATTGCGTTTCTGAGAGTTTCTCAGGATGTTCCGGAGGTATATAGAAACGCAACGAAATTTTTGAAAATTTGACTAGATATAATTCTTACTGAATTAATGCAATTACCAAAGTTTGGGTTCGATTCACTGCACCGTTTCAGAATTGTAGCAACTTAAAGTTTGCACATTTTAACACGTCTTCTTATGGAGATTTCATAAAATTCCACTTCAAACCCTATTAAAACCTTGAAAAAACGCAACTAGAAACTTCAGTTTTTTTTTTATATGTAGTAAAAATTATGTAATTAATTATATTGAAAATTTATTAGGATTCACTAAACAGTTAAAGAGAGCAAAAAAATTATAAACTGTTACAAAACGTCAAATTTGTCGTGTTGTCTCTCACTAGCATGAAAACGCGACAAGCGTAGACCACTGAATATAGCTACAGAGGGTACAGTATTACTTAGTTGACCAAGTATTTTTTTTTTATAACAAATTGTGAACATTAATGTTTAGTTCCTGGTGCGTTCTCAACATAGATATACATTCTTCATACAGAAAAAAATTGGGCACTTAATATTCAGTAGGTTTTCCAGGACAGCGTTATGAAGAGAAGGAATATTTTCGGTGATAAATTGTATCTGAAAAAGTTTGATCTTTGAACGCTTATTGTAACGAGAGTTTTTAATAACTTTCGTTAATATTATCGGTTTCGAATGTAATGGACATTTAAGGAACGTTGTACATTCGTCAAGAATCGATATCAGGACTTTGATTTTTCAGCTCATGAACAGCTAGCGCGTCGATCTGGCCCACTGTGCGCCGGTGCCATTCGAAAGAATATCCCTTAGTTCACGTCCGACGACGACGACGACGATTGATCGGTCTCCGTGGATGATTCGGTGCCGTCAGAGAGTCCGCCTGCGACCGACGTTCGCCGATTAATTAAGAAGAAAGGAAGGATCTTTAATCTCGGTATGCGGGCGATCACGGGCAATATCGGATCGGCGATCGAGCGCACAAAGGCGGTCAATTCGTCGAAAGCTCGCCTCGCAGAGCCGTGGAGGAGAGGCTTGTCAGCCACTTCCTGACTAATTGCCGGCGGGTTCGCCGTTTCTCGGAAGTCCCGTGGAAATATTGCTTCCGCAGGTCGAAGTACCGAAGTCTGACCTCAGGAAGACACGGGCCTATTTCAGTGCAGAGAATTGAGGTCGTAGATCCTCCTCGAGTTCTCGGTGTTCTATCGCCTCGCCGTTTCTCTATCCCTCTCCTATCTGTCTCCTCCCACTAGCTCCTCTCCTTGTCCCACAGCCACGACCCGCCTCCTAGTATGCCACGAGTTCGAGTGGCCCGGAACTATGGCTCTGATATACTAAATTCCCTTGTTTAATTAGAAATTAACGGAACGCTGCGCGGTCTGGCCTAGAGACCCCACGAGAGACTAAGGGAAAGGGAGAGAGAGAGAGAGAGAGAAAATTATCCCTGGGGTGGTTAAGACGCGTGTACGCGAAGGAACGTTTCTTTCTTGCTACGCGCTTCTAACTTATTGAGGACCACTTCAATAAATCCACCGGATGGAATATTAATGCCTCGATAACGAGGCCCCTGTAACGCCGGCATTTTCAACCGAGTCTCTCGTACTGCGAACCTCGACAGCCTTCACGATGCTTGCCCACCTTATCACCATTTAAATACCGGAGTGTCACACATTCGAGCCCGGAGATGTGGAACACAAAAAGAAAGGCTTGTCCCCGAATATCCGGGAAACAAGTGAGGAAATCTTTGAACCCTTAACACTCGAGTGGCGAGTCCGAGGCACCGCTAAATATTGCTGCAGTCAATTTTCTGTAGATGCGAAGGCCTCGTGGGGATTTCTTCGCATCTATCGCATTTGGTACTATTTTTGAGCTTCAAAGGCCGAACCGAACGAGAGAGAGAGACCACGGCAACTGTCCGCGTCTCTTTCTTTTTGATGCGTTGTCCTTCCTTGCGTTCGAAACTCTCATCATTAATTATAAACCACTAAATACAGTTGAAATTATATTGCGTTTGGCATATCATTTTGCATTAGAAAAATGCCAGGAATATGTTGCTGAAAGTTCCATGAAAAAATAATGATAAATAAAGAAGATTAAATATTGGTGTTACATCATGATGACGTACGAGCGTTTGAACTGAACTGCCGACGACTGCGACTCTCCGCGTCGCGTTAGTAGTGGTTCACACCGATATACAGAGCGGAGATCGGATTGCTAAGTTGGGGGGATATACAGTGGTCGAAATTTCTATAAAGTCATCTTCTTTTTCATAGATATTTTAAAAATATCATATGTAAAATTAATTACAAAAGGATTCATGAAACGTCCAACACTTTCAATGTTTTTCTGGACGTTACAAAGGCATAAATCACTGATTGTAAATTCCACACGTCCAACTGAAGATAATCTGATTAGCAGTGTTGATAAAAATGTCGAATTAATTACTCGGAAATGAACTGAGTTATTTGCATGATCAGTTACGAAGATCTGGCACAGAGGAGCACACGTTTAAAGTTCCAATAACTGTGACAAAATACGTGAGAAGCATTCCATTTGAAAACCAGCAACATTGTGAATGATCAAGTTTGTTACACCATCAAAATAATGTATTCCGGATATAAAACTGATTGTGTTTTTCTCGCTATGAAATTATTGAAACTGGACGCATGAAGAATGGAAATTATTTGTTTAAAAATGAACGGTAAAGGCTATCAATTTCCAGAAAAATCGGTTTCTCTTCGTCGAAGCCTAGCCGTTCCCACGCGAATCAGAATCGTATTTTCTGCGTGAATGGAATGACCGTTATAGATCGAAAGCTATGTTGCTCCGCAGCCGTTACAAAAGGAGAATTTATCGACGATAGGTAAGATAAATGCTCGCAAAAAGGCTCAAGCACGATCTGCACATATCCTCGGACGCGCACGCGTAAGTCAGTTATTAATACCTGCAAATTATAAATAATGTCGTTGGCGGGACCACAAATCAACGTTTACCGTACCGTAATACCGAACGTGGGGCTTTCGACTCGTCGAGGGATTAAGGGGAGGTCCCGGACTAGGAAGCTAAAGAAATAATCATTTTCAGGATTTTTTCGAACAAAATAAACAATATGTGGTCTTCGGAATTTCTTATATGTGTAAAATGTGTATCCTTTGGACGTCTAAACACTGTGTAGCTTTTAGATGCATAGTTCTCTCCCCGTTAGACTGTGGATCTTTATGCAAAATGTTCTGATTTCATCCCTTAATGACTTCCTTGCATCAATATATATATATAACAACACTGCAAAAAATTCTTGAATTTTTCGAATCTTTTATTGTTTTATATTTCACCAAACTTCTTCAGGAATGCATGAAAATCCACAGACTCCCCATTCAACCCCGTAGCACTACGATTTATTTTAGGGTTGTAGTGATAATACTCCCCATTAGACTGTGGATCTTTATGCAAAATGTTCTGCATGGATTGTGCGAAGCAGCAGTAAAATAAAAATTGATTTCATCCCTTAATGACGTCCTTGCATTAAAAACAACACAGCAATATTTTTCAATTTTTCGAATCTTTCACTGTTTTATATTTCACCCACCCAATTTCTTCAGGATTGCATGAAAATCGACGGACTTCCCATTCAACCCGATTGCAGTACGATTTATTTTATGGTTGCAATGGTAATTCTCCTCATTAGACTGTGGATCCTTATGAAAAATGTTCTGCATGGATTGTGTGTATGTGTGTGTGGGAAAAAAGCAGGAGTAAAATAAAAATTGATTTCATCCCTTTATGATTTTGTTGCATTAAAAACAACATTGCAATATTCTTTAATTTGTCACTGTTCAATGATTCACCCTGTACAAAGATGCAGTAGTTCAGCAATTTTATGCTTCCGGATTGTTTAAAAATCGATTTTGCAACCAAAAATTCTGAAATAATTCACTGTCGTGTGTGCTACTGGGTAGAACGTTTACCAATTTTTTCGTTATTTTTTGTTGAACACAATAGAATGAATAGACCATAATTCATAAAACCGTGTTCACCCTGTAAAACTACCCTCGTGGTAGGGGTACCCATTTGAAACTTGTCGCAATTTGATTCTTGGCGACATTGTTGATAATATTATGTGGCTATGCCCTTAAGGTGGTACAGTTGAATGACTACCGGCAAATTTATGCTTCCGGATTTTTTAGAAATATATTTTGCAGCGAAAAATTCTGAGATAATTCTGTCATTTATGCCATTTGTAGAACGTTATTGAATCTTTTCGTTATTTTTTGTTGAACAGATCAGAAGAAACAGATTTAAATAGAAATAGAAGAAAATTATCCAGCCATACCCTGAAGAGGAAGAATTCGAACGTCTTTGATTTCATAGATCGTTCCTCCAGTAGTCAATGAAAGTGTGGAAAGCACGGCAAGTAATCGCTGATTAATTTGATTTCTCGTTCGCCGTGCGCGTTTTCAGCGCAGTGTAGTCTCGTTTCGTTACACGTCCAGTTAACGCGGTAGATTTGTCTTGAGCGACGAAAGCGAGCAAGCTGACAAGCCGCGACAACTATTCTTTCCTCGGCGTAGCCTGGAAATAAACCTGGATGCTCGCAGGGCACGTTACCCGTCCCGGCTACTTCTTTATGCATACGTTTCCGTTCTTTGCATACACGTTGCCGCACGCTGCATGCTGGTAACACGAGGCGGTGCGTCGCGTCGCCGGGAGCCGGGGAAGAAGGATAATTACGCTTCGAAAGGTATTATTCTCCCGAGTATTCAATTATGGGTCGATCGAAGGGTTGTAAATTCTACGCGTTCCTTCGGAATTGTCGATTATTATGCAGTTCTTGTTATTACCGTCGCATCGTTATGGCAATTGGCCCAAGATAAAAGGCTACTCTATATCGCGCGCTGTCGTATAATGAGTACCATTACGGACATCTCGAGAGCCGGATCGTAGGCTCTCCGTTCCCCGTTTCTGTTCTGTTCCCGGTACCGTTCCCGACCAGTTCCGCTACGTTCCAGAAAAATGCATTGTCTTGCTCATTAAATTACGCCACGTTAATGATCGTCCCGGTTCTGCGCTGTAATTTATGTAACTGCCAGTAGTTACGTCACGGTGATTTGCCACGGCCGATGACAGAGCCCCACGGTTTCTGCGCTCGGCGGGAACGGGAACGATGAAAGTAGTATTACCCAGTGCCTGTGCAGACGCGATTGAAATTCCCGATGATACCCCCTATCCCCACACCCCCTCCTCGCCGCCACTCCTACACGGATACGTTTTCCCATCGGAGTATCGTGATGGGATACCGCGTATTACGAATTATTATGTATGTACATTCGTTCCTCGTTTCTGTCTACCGGGTGCTCGCGAAACTCCGACACCTGTTTCCGGATGGAGATTACATGGAGATCCGCCGTAGATGTATTCTACTTTGCAAGCATGAATGCTAGGCAGATTTTACGATTCTCCGTTTTCCTCTGGAGAGAGTAACGCGCGAAATACCCCTGGAATATTTTCGAGTCCCTTGTACAGTGTAGGGACACCATTTTTTGGTAAACTTTACTTTACCGAACTCAAAATTTGTGCGTTTCTCCTATAAATTATCATGTGTTTAGTATGTAATCCAGTAGTTTTATACACGGGGCGGCTGCAGATCGAAGTTTCGATCCTGTAGGATCAATGGTTCAGGAGTTATGCTTGCTTAAAGTTGAGCAGTCTGCAGTGTTTTTGACAGGTAAGGGCGCCGCCATATTGGTATGTAGTGACGCCCGCGAGCCGCTTACCGAGCAGAATCGCCTGTCCTGGGCGCCCTCCACCCCGACCTAATCCTAACCAACTCAGTAAGTAAACTGAGCTCCTCCGATGCGAAGTGGGGATGAGTCGGAGTGGGAACACGTAGTGGAGTAGGTCAGCGCTTGGGCGCAGAGTGGGGATCGCTGGCCGCGATGACGTACTACCGAGCGTCGCGCGGGGAGGTGTAACGGTTAAATTTTTAATAGTTTATATCTTCTAACCGCATAGTTTTTTTTTAAAATTTGTTTTTTAATATTGCATTGTCGCCCAGTTCTAAGCTATGTTTAAAGTTTCAAGTCTCTAGCTCATCGGGAAGTGGTTTAAAATTCGATTACAAGATTTGACTAGTTAATCTAAGCGTGGTAAAAAAGTTACTTGAAATGACATCGGTCATCTATTCCTGTTGAAAGAAATGCAACATTTGTAGGATACGTGATTGACATCGTGATTTTCTATTTTCCGTTCTACCGACTTTCATTAATTAACGCTGGACACCAGTGCCGAAGGCTAGTTAGTCTAAGACGAAGGGGCAACTCCTGTTTGCTGCTTCATATAATACATCCTTGAAAAGTTCCGGTTATCACGAACGAACGGAGAACAGCGCTACGATTAATCTCAGTCGGCACTGTTTTGGCACGCGGCTGACAATTACCGGGCGCCGACTATAGCGCTCAATTATAGCCACAATTAAATTTCAGGATTCTTCGGAAAATCTAGGAACGATTACGGACGAGAATTGAAATGGCGCTGAGCGTCTCTTATCTCGTCGCAGCGCTGTTCAAATTGTATTCCGGAGTTTATTCAACCAGACAGCTTTTAACGACCTAACAGAGACCTGTTCTTTTTTCGCCGTTGGTCTTCTTTGTCGTCGCGTTGACGCAATTTATTTTGACGCCTAAACAAAAGCATTCCGTGCTTCGTAATTTCTATTGTCGATCTTGTCGGTTTTAGTCTTATTTATTTCATGTCCGTACTCGTCTATCCGGTTTCAATTTGCTTTTACAATTTTGTGGATATTTTTATTGATAAATAGCAACGTCGCCACCTATTTTCTTTCGTCGCTGTTTAGCATCCAACAACTAGACAGCTCTTATAAATTTAAGGTAAAAACAGATGCATGAAAAACAAAAGTGTGAAGGAATCAGAAAAATTTTAAAATGCTGTTGCATTATTCTTAAACCGGAGTGACATAGAAATTTATTTGCTCTCTCAATATGTTTAATAGGTTGAAAATGATATTGAAGGAATTTTAGGCTGCTCTTTACTTTGCCCGATTCCTGTGGGATCAATGGTTCAGGAGTTATGCTTGCTTAAATTTGATCAATCTGCAGTGTTTTTGACAGGTAAGTGCGCCGCCATATTGGATTGTAGTGTCGCGCGCCGCTTATCCAGTTGGCCGGTGATTAGATCGCGGGGTTGGGCGGCAAGATGAGCAGCTTGCGGTCATCAACTACAAACAATATGGCGGCGCCCTTACCTGTCAAAAACATTGCAGATTGTTCAACTTTGAGCAAGCATAACTCCTGAACCATTGATCCTACAGGATCGAAACTTCGATCTGCAGCCGCCCCGAGTAAAAATTTACTGGATTATATACCAAATACATCCATAATTTATAATAAAAATTTTATATTCGCCTAATGTTTTAAATGTTTTAAATGACGCCCACTCATTTTTGTCTCGAATGCATAAAATCCGCTGTCCAATGATGACAAACATGTTGCTGATAATACTGGCTGATAATATGAAATAATATTTAGCATCGTTGTGCAAAATAATGCAGCCTGCATTTTCCGACCAACAGAAACTAGCATTAAATCAACAAATGCAGTCATTCGTTATTATATGACCGACTGAAACGCGAGGTGGACAGGTTGAAAACCCATGTTATTGTGATTATTCTGTTGTTATTGTTACAAACTTTACAACCGCGTGCACATCGAGGATAACTAACTATTTGTCGAGGCCACGTGTTCGGGTTCGCGACGTGGTTAAACTGCAACAATGCCGGTTTTGAGGAAGTCGTAAATTTTGCAATTGTTCTCTTTGGACTTACAATATGGCCGGCAATTGTCAACGGACGATGTCTGGAAATTATCCTAGCTGTATTGTCCGCAACGGCAATTGTTGCGTCGTCGTAGGCCACACGTTCGAAAATTTATGGGTTTTTAGGGTACGAAATGCACGATGTTATTCTCGCGCTGCAATGTAATTTGTGGAAGTTGCGTGACGCAGCTTGACGCGTGCGTTGCGCAAACAGGAAACCACTCTAATCCTCATTGGGTCTAACATACATCCACCTAAGATTGAGGATTGTCCGACAACCCCATTGAGATGTGAGAGATGTCGTTGAACGTGACGTGGACGATTTAACCCTTTGCGGTCGGAGCTATTTTAACTCGAAAACTAAACATTTCTTCCGACCGAAAATATTACCATTTTTTTTTATGAGATTTTAAATTTGGTCGATATGAAATTGATATTACAGTTTATGAAATAATTAAATGTTCAGTAATTGATTATATACCTACATATCTAATAATGTAAACAATATTTTCAATAATGGTACAGCAACTTTTAATGGCGCCTCAGAGGCGCCACTCGACCGCTAAGGGTTAAATGATTAGACTGTAGATTTTATGCATTTATAAAAAGATGGGCAAGTAACTTAGCCGTTTTTAGAGGCTTATAAATCGGCGTTGGAGGCAGATGGAGAGATGTAATTTCGTACACTTGTTAAATGCTACAGAGATGATCACGTAAGGGCGAAATCTGCGATTTTCACCCTTAAGCTCTCATCTTTAAACGTATGTAGCTCATTGCAATGTTGACCGATCTCGATGAAATTTTCAGTATGCATATGAGTTACCGAAATCTATAAAACGCATTTTTTAAATTATCGTTATAGGCCCAGATAAAAAAGTTGATGAAACATCATTTTTTAAAATTTTGTATAATTCCTACCAATTGCAATCGTAATAAATTTTTGTTTACCTATTCTCTAGCGAACTAGCCGGTATAACATCTTAAAAAATTCAAGTCCTTTGGACCAATTTCTAAAAAGTTATGCGATTTTTAGGGGTGTCCACTTTTTATTGTCCCTGACTGTATATAGGACCTGAAAAATCGCTAAATTTATCACTGACCGACTGACTGACAGATCATTAAAACCTTTTGGGCACTTCCCATTGACCTAGAAGCTTGAAATTTGGTACTTAGGTCCACCATAACGAACACTCGAAGGAATAATGATCAAAGTTTGAAATTTTACACCTTAAAGGGGTTGTATCGAAAAAAAACATTACGAAATAGGTACGTAGGATAGAACATAGATAGAACAACAAATACTAATGAAAAAAACAATCGCTCTAACGTAAACAAAAGAAACTGCTCTCCGGGCATCGCCTATAGCGGCGGGGGCAAACGGATTCGATGGTCGCCGGCGGAGTGTTAATCTTCGGTACATTGAATTTGGATTTTCTCTTGCAGATTAGAAAAGGATTTTTTTTCTTTGACACCTACTTGATAATTGATGAGATTTCAACAAAAATCGATGAAATCCCAACAAAAAAAAACATCCTGTAAACAGGAGCCAAGTTCCTACGGCCGTAAAAAGTTGTGAGATCAAACAAAATACGGCCAAGTTCGTTAGCTTAGAAATACCTGTTGCAATACTGAAAAAAGCGTTTGTAAAAATTAGTTTAAAAGCACGCTATTTAATTTTCAAAGAGTTACATGGAGGGCTAAATTATTCAGTAACTTGGCCGTTACTTTTTAAACCAATGGCCATAAAAGGTGTTAGGTAGCGGCCAAGTTTGAATAATTTAGCCGTCCATGTGACTCTTTAAAAATTAAATAGCGTTCTTTGAAACTAATTTTTACAAACGGTTTTTTCAGTATTGCAAGGAGTATTTCTAAGCTAACGAACTTGGCCGTATTTTGTTTGATCTCACAACTTTTTACGGCCGTAGGAGCTTGGCTCCTGTTTACAGGATGTTTTTCTTGGGATACTGTATTTCCTTTCAACAATCTGTTAATATTCCTCTGAAACATATTACAATCGATTTCGCGACCCTTACTGAAGCAACGAATTGTGCTCGTACACTGGCATTAACGGTGTCCACACCATCGGGCCAAGACCGGGCTTTTTTCGGGCTGTTATTCCAGCGAGAGGAATGGCAAAGGCGGCAAGCTTTGGGATCGATCTGCTCGTGGAATGAGGGAAAATGATGGGATGGTAGCTAGGCAGGTCGAGTAAGGCTCGCCGTAGAGAAAGCAAAGGAGAAGGATGAGGGATATTACTTTTGCTCGTTATCGGTTAATTGGAATCACAAGATTCCCGATCGTTTCTGAGAAACCAGACTCTCTACCTCTTCAGCCCCATCACCGGTCCTCTCTCTCCTCCTCCTCCACCACCACCCGCCCGCCCCCGTACTGTCTTTCCCTTTGTACGCGGCTTATCCCCCTCGACTTACGTCCGCGCGGGAACAGTTAGACAAGGAAGATGCAATTACCGAGCCAGTAACAAACTCGTTTGGCACGGTAACTGCAGACGCCGTGTTTAAACTGCAATCATGTATCAGCACAATAAAGACGTTCGAGGCGAACGGATTTCCGTTAGATTTTTAACATCGACATCCGCTCGCCGCGGATCTTGAGAGAGAGAGAGAGAGAGAGGAAGAGGGAGAACTAGTTCTATATTTAATTGGAACTCCACCGACTCTGATTTATACCATCGAGTCGCGAGGCGATGCGTCGCGTCGCTCCCTCGCGGAGGCAGATCGTCTAACTAATACGCCGGAACCGGAAGGGACTCTGCGCGAGTCTAGCGGGGTACCGTTTTTGTCCGTTCTCGTTTTTTCTTTCTCTCATCCTCCTCATCATTCCGCCTTTTTTTTCCGCCAGCGAAATCCGCAAAGACAATGGGATCTCTCGTCCACAAAAACCGATATTTCCGTCGTCGGAACCGCTGTACGCGGCTTAACGATCGACCCGGAAAAGGAAATTTCATCTTCTCGCGGGGGTGCACCCTTTTTATTCCCTTTTCCCCTTCGTTTTTCGCTACCCGAGACCACTCTTTTCCACGGTCTCTCTTCAACCCCTCCCCCTCCTTCCCTCCCACCCTCTCGCCAACTCCTCGCCTTCTTATTTACCGCGCGGCAAATAACTCCTTTTGCGACGTAATATCGTTACGGTTATGTAGTTTCGCCGATACGCCGGTTCTTTATTCTATTCCGGGGGATTCGGTACGGATCTTCGTTCCCTTGTATGCTTCCCACGTTTCCCGCTCTCCTTCCCCCGCCGGTTCCCTGTACCCGCTATCCATATCCCAGGCTGATGGTCGCGTCTCCCTTTCTACCTCGCTCCCGACCGCGTGTACCATTATATATTTCCCGCTATCATCCCGGGACAGCCTATTCCCTCTCTTGGCACGAAGACAGAAACGGTCTCTGTCGCGAGATTCGGACGATATTCAGCCCCGACGTTCGGAATTGAACGATTTGTCGTATAAACGCCTTTGAACCGTTCCGCAGCCGGTCGATTGATAAATCTGAACCGTCTTTTCCCGGGAACGTGCCGAGTTGACTTCTCCGGCGCGACGGGAACACAACGAGAAAATCTTTCCCCTTCTCTTTCTTCCTCTCTCTCTATCCAGCAGCTGGAAATTTCGGGATCAGGTTGGCTATTTTCCCGAGTTCAGATCTGGTCGGGTAGATTTTATTACCACGCTTTATATTAGCTTGCCGAGTTGTCGTTGTATGCGTCAAATCTTGTAATCGAATTTTCAATCATTTCCCGATGAGCTAGAGACGTGAAACTTTAAATATAGATCAGAACTGGATGACAATGCAATATTAAAAAACAAATTTTTTTGAAAACTATGCGCAGGGATTGCAATACCGGTATACCGAATCGTATTGTATTTTTGGTCCGGTATTGCAATCGCTTAGGGATGTGCGTCTAGGAGAAAAATTAATTTTAATATTAACCGTCACACCTCGCCGCGCGACGCCGGTAGTACGTGATCGCGTTCAGGGATCCCCACTCCGCGCGCCAGTGCTCCCTACTCCACTACGCGTTCCCACTCCGACCAGAGTCATCGCTAATTTTCTCAGTTTCAGTTTTTCTCGTTTCAATTTTCCCATCCGAGTCATCGTGAACTTCCTGGATACGATTCGAATCATCAAGATCCGAAGCCCCAGGCTCGGTTACCCGCCCACTCCTGTTGTGCAGTACTCGTCGACGAAGATCAGGAAAAATACTGTTTGCGGTAATCAACGGCAGCCGAGAACACGGTTGCGCGATGCTTGGCGACGATCCGAGCATCTCTAGAAGGAGGAGGGAGAGAGAAAAGAATATTCTCGTTACGAGGCTGAAAGTAGTAGCTCGAGCGTCGCAACGCTGCGGAGCGTGTAATTAATTATTTACGTTTCCCTTTAAAACGACAACGATAAGCAGCAACAACATCGCCGCGTAATTGCCTCTCTCGGAAAAAAGTAACGATAAAGTCAACCGACAGGGCAAGAGCAGGTAGGGCGAGAGAGCAGGTATGCAAGGCAGGCTAGTGTGGCAGGGCAGGCTAGTCTCTCCCCTGTAATTGAACCCTTTCTACGACGGCGAGGCGCTCGACGACAGCTGGATGCACGTTTTAATCGCGACTAACGCAATCCTAGCAAGTGTCCCGGGCGAAGATCGTAACGACGATTTACGGGCTAACGAGTTCGCGCTTCTCGAATTTCCCGGATGTTCGCATGACTCTCAACCGCCCCCTCCCTTCTCCCCTGCCCCGACCGGTAACCGGGGTAAGGGCGCACACCCCCTCTTGTCTTAAGCTAACCGACGAAAGTTCGCCCCCTTACATTATCGTCGCGCCGCCGTCGACGTTCCTCTCTCCCACCCCTCTCTCCCCCCGCTATCTTGCAGACAGTCTCTCGCCTACTACGATCTCGCGAGCGCCGCTAACTTTTTAACTAGTTGCAAATTAAAATTTAACTCAAGTGTACCCACCCACCCCCCGCCGAGGCCGCGGCACCACCACCCTCGGCTCTCTTGTTTAACGGTGATCGTCGAGGAAGACTGGTTTCTTAGATTTTTAGCTCACGTCGGCTACCGAAAGGTGTAAATCACGGATCGAAATAAACGGCTAGCTTCCGTTATACTTGAGATATGCGTATACACGGTAAATAACATGTTTTGCATATTTCTCTCTGAAAAACGTATGCAACAATATATTGCATATGTTTTTCTAGAGAAATATGCAAAACATATGCATTATGCAAAAAATGCAAAATAAAAAAGCATATTTTTGGAATCCTCTAATCGCAAAATATATTTCTGTTTAAGTCCCATTGCTTTATCAGATTTCTATATAAATATGCATTTGCATAAACATCCGCAGTCTAGTCATTACCCTAACGAACGTTGCTGCGATCCTATACGTTCAATTTTTAAGTCCTCACTCCGTAATCCTTTCAAAACCGATGGCCCACGCGGGTATAAAAGAGAGCTACACGTGACTATCGTCGAATAATTCTTGTAATTTCTTCTCGTCACACTGATACAAACCTAGTATTCTTGCGCTCGTCATACTGACATTCATCACATTCATGAACTGAGAATACAAAACGAGAACACACGCGGTCAGATACGTTCGTTACCGAATTTCTCGATTTTTTAAAGCAGCGTAGTCTCGCTCTTACCACGAATGATTCTATTCGCGCGAACAATACTAGTATTCCCGACGAACAATCGACAAATTTAGTTAACCGGGCATAATGGACCCCGGCGTACATAATTTTTTTCCTTCTAAAAGCACGAGCGGGGTAACGAGCTGCAGCCTGCTCTCGCACACAACATTTCAATTGCCGCTCGACGTATCCCATTGTTAACCGCTGAACAGTCGACAACTTTGAATCTCCTGCCAACTCCGCGGGTACAAAATAATTTCGAAACTGCCACCAGTGTTTTTTTCTTCTTTTTTTTTTGCAAACTGCGCTGACGCAAAGTGGCAGAAATGCTGGATCTGCGGGGACTAAAATGAAAAATCTGGCCATCCGGAACAGCGAAATGAAATGAATAATTACGGTTCTCCCTCGGTGGAGTTTGCTGCAATTTGAAAATGACGAATTTTGTTTTTTAAACAGTGCCATTTCCTGACGAAGCATTTATCGCTGGCAACGGCCTGATGAATTTGAGAAGTTGTTCAATTGTTGCTCAGGGTGATTCAATTGTATACACACTGGTCAAGATCAGTGGATAAACAAACAACCATTTTCTCATTTTTCAAAATTATTCAAAAATCGCGCGCGACATTGCAGACAATCTATATTCGTTTTAGTTAATTCCTTTCGACATTATTTGGCTGAATATAAAAATGTTCAATATTACAGAATACACCTACAAATGGGTAAAGAAACATCGAAACAATTGATTTTCATTGTTTTTCACCTACGATTCGCACTATATAAAAAAATTGTAAAAGAAATTAGGAACAATGGTTTCAATAATATCTCATTACTGAATTTTTATAAAACTGGTATATCCCGAAAACTTATGTTAAATATGTATTTTCTTCTAGAATTTTTGGAGAATTCCAATTGTTTTAATACTCACGATGAGACATCATTAACATGATAATATAAGTTACTGAAACAGCGTAAAAATATTTCTTAAAACTTGCCTAACCGAAGGACACATTTAGATAGCACGGATTAAGTGGACCACCCAGTATAAAAAAATTTTGGGCGATGTGACGAACTCTTTGTAAATTTCATCTTCGAAAAAAATGTTTCACAAACATATGTGGATCCAAAAGCAGTTACCACTTACAACTCGTTGTGCAAAATATCTTAAGCTGGAATATCTCTCGGATGTGATATAAGTATTATTATAAGTTTATGGTAATTTTAATCGCAAAAAAAAATTGTCGAAAAAATTTTTGAAATATTTTCTCGATTATATGTAATTTTTTATAGATAAAGTATCATCAATTTAGCACTCGATTTTGAATATAAAAGAAATTTTAAGAAAATTGAATTTGGTGGAGAAAATCATAGATCACGCTTCTTGAAACCGATTCAACTTTTGTGTTAGGCCAAGAAATTAGATTTAACATATATACAGCCTTTAAAAATAGTATTTATGTAAAAAATATTATATAAATTACATAAACAACAACTAAATAAACAACAAAGCGCACGGTGATACGGAAATTTAAAAAATTGTAGCAGGCGGATCCGCAGCATTCCGCAGGGTTTTTTGTCAGAATCTCTTTAGTATAGTTTGAAGTTAAAAACAAAAATAGTTTCAATCCGGCTATCTCGGGCGATTTTTAGTTCTGCTCTGTTAAAGTCAACTAAATTACGTAGAAAACTGGTACTTAAACAATGTCTAAAAAATTATTGTAAAGGATTTTACTAACAAACTTTGTAAACATTAATGTAAATATAAATACTATTTTTAAAGGCTGTATATATGTTAAATCTAATTTCTTGGCCTAACACAAAAGTTGAATCGTTTTCAAGAAGAATTCTATGATTTTTCTCCACCAAGTTCAATTTCCTTAAAATTTCCTTTATATGACAAATCGAGTGTTAAATTGATGATACTATATCTATAAAAAATAACACATAATTCAAAAAATTTTTCAAAAATTTGGTCCAAAATTTTTTTTCGCGATTAAAATTACCATAAACTTAAAGATTGAGATCTCCCCTTTACAACGACACCACATACATTAATATTACTAGCCGCATCTAATGTGTAGGATTTTTTTCCACCGAGAATGGCCATCCGTCCCACTGTGGGTCGGTCGAGTACGAGTAGGGAATTAGCCAATGAACGAGTTCTGTTAGAATCATTATGTGCAGTAGAATTGTCGCGTTTTAGGAAAATTTATATATTATAGTTACTTTTGATGCTGATTAAATCTCTTTATACAGTATCCACAGTAAACATTCCACAGTTTCCACGTACAGTCATACAATTTGCCATAAAAATCGATTACTTTTACAATTTTAGAATCGATTATTTGTAAACATCGGATATTGAAGAATCGATTCCAAAAATCGACTTATTTTATGAAAATAATCGATCGAAAATCGACATCCCCAGCCTGATCTATCCAAAGTATCGGCGTGTAGGGACACCCGATCGACGCCGTGGCGCGGGTTCAACGAACGGGAATAAATCGGACGGAACGCGATTATCCGAGGCCGCGGTGTACAGTTTTATAAAGAAATGACACGGTGAAAAGAACCGTCGTCTATTACACGGCGAAACGACGTCGTAAAGGGCCATCGCGGGAAAAAAAACGAGATTGAAGAGATACGGCGGGTGGAGCTAAGTAGCCGGGAATGAGCCGGGCGTGGTTGCATAAATATTTCTGAAAAATTAACGAACCAGCAGTAATATATTTTACAACGCTTGATAAGTTCAGCGAGAACGAGCTTCCAAGCTTCGCAGCGAGAACTGCCATGATAAATAGGTCGATGATAGAGAAGCCTTTGCCGGAGCGTAAAGAATTAATCTCTTGCGCGCGAAACGTTTAAATATTAACTACTAGTTTTTCGCGGCGGCCGGCTACGCGCGATTAATTGATTATCGTTTCACGGACGATGAACGAGAGAGAACCCGGGTCCGGCTGCCGGCGATAAGAAAACCGTGTATCGGTGTAGGACACGCTTTCGCACACCGTAGGCAGAAGGTGGAACGATGCAAAGAGAAGAAGAAGAAGAAGAAGAAAACAAAAAAAAAAGGAACGGAAGAGAAAAAGGAAAAATGGAGAAAAACGAGTCGCCTCAAAGTGCTCGCCTAAATGGCACGTTCCATTAGACCGGAAAATTCGAAGGCCGCCTCGGTGGTCGATATAAGTTGCTCGTTACTACGACCGTCCACTTTGCCAGCGAATGGGGGTCGATCGAATCGGCGACACGCTATTAATCGCCGTTTTCTTCGATTGTTCCGGTTCTTGGTTTTCGCGGGAGAGTCGCGCGCGGCTTGGTCCTGGCACAGACCCGACGCGCAAATTCAATTTACGAGCCGAGCTTACAACACCGATTACAATTGCGCCCGACTAGCAACGGGTGGAAGAGAGGTCTGGCCCAGGGTGTAACTGGTTTGATCTCATGCAAATTCAGCCGTTTAAAATTATAATGCGTCGTCGTTCCGCGGAGGGAGAGAGATAGAGAGAGAGAGAGTAACGAGTGCGGTTGCGTCGTTGCAGACTCTCACGGAGGGTCGATAAATTTCAGCTCTAATTGCTCCGGCGGAGCAGCAGCCGAGTTTGATCGGCCGCAAGCGAGAGAATTCTTGCGAGGGTGGCGAAGGTACGCTCGATCCGCGAGCGAGGCTCGTAACCAAGACTCCATCCAGAGAGAAAGAGATCTCTGTCTACGTATTTTCAATAAGTCGCGGTAAAGGAAGACCGAGCCTGGATACTGCCGCGTAGCGGCGCGGCGGCACCGCTAAATATTCGAATCGCCGTTCGCGATACAAGAGATTATTAAAATATTTAAACGAGCCCGTCGACCGGTCGTTACCAGAGTCCGTAGTCCTGGAGTCCTCTCCTCGCGAGGTTCTCAATTAAATGCTAACGAGCGAAGAGCTCTTTCCACCTGAATACTGCTTCGTTGGAAGCTGCAGCAGCCACCTAGCTCTCCGGCTCCTTCCCCTCCGAGTTTCTCGTTCCGATCCGTGACCTTCTCTCTCTCTCTCTCGCCCTATCCTTCTTCTCTACTCCCTCGGCGACATTGTTTTAACGAGACTGGGAAGTGTAATTTGTTCGTCCTGCCCTCCCTCGGTCCCACGGAAGGGTTACCCCTATCCTTTTCTTCCGTTTTTCGGCGATACCAACCAAGTTTCCCGCGGCATTCTCGCGGACCGCCGAGATCCTGACCGCACGCCTTCTCCACGGTGCGGCGGACCGAGATCCAGATGAAACTTGATGGGTATTATGGGGAACGAGAACGGATGCGGAGTATGAAATCTCTGCTTCGGAAGATGGTCTGCGGAGGGCAAAAGTGAACCGATGAAACCAGCTTTTAATCATTTCACGTACCTACATTTATACGGGGTATTTCGCCTGACTAGTAAATCTCAACCCTGGTGTGAATGTTTCTCTAAAAATATTACAACATCTCTCTGAATGTGTCCATTCTTTGCTCGCTAATTTACTTGAAACAAGAATGTGTGCATTATGTTAGATACAAAACGTTTTAAATAATCTACACATTTTGTGGTTGGCTACTCTTACAGAGATGGGAAAACATTATAATATTTAACCCTTCACTGCATGATTTTTTTAATTGGGATGAAAAAATTGAAACAAGGTTGGTTTCTGTGTTTTATTTAAGGGAAAAATATCTAAAAGGATTAAAACAACATTTTATCGAATGAGATAAAATGCGTATAGAATAGTAAGAAACGCATTCTTAGTTTACCATACAGGGTGTCCCAGCTACCTTGACCATTTTTAATATCTTTGTTGTTTCCAAAGATACGTCAAATGTCTGAAGGACAAACTTGAAAGGTAAAACGAGGCTCATACAATACCGAAAAAATTTGTGTTTTTATGTAACTTTGTTTGGGGATATGAAGGTCACCTTCATTTTTTTTAATGGAATGTCCTATTTTTTTGTCATAGATCAATAGAGTATCAAATTCCGAGTACAAAAGTGTTGACCTTCATATGTCCTGAACCTAATAGTTAACGAGATATTATCCAAACAATTTTCTTTCTTCTTTGAATATTATTTGGTTAACTATTAGGCTTAGTACATATGAAGGTTAAAACTCTAATACTCGGAATTTGATACTCTATCGATCTATGGTATAAAAAAAAATAGGACACTCCATTAAAAAAAATCAAGGTGACCTTGAAATCTCATATCTCAAAAAAAATTACATAAAAACAAAAATTTTTTTATATCGTATGAGCCCCATCTTACCATTCAACTTTGTCCTTCGGTCATTTCACGTATCTTTAAAAACAACAAAGATATTCAAGGTGGTCAAGTTAGCTCAGAACACCCTGTATACCAGATTTGTTATGTGTATGAGATATGAAGCACTATGCAGCGAAGGGTTAAATAAAAATTTTTCAGGGAGGCTAACTATCGGCGCTGAAATAAGGTGCTTTCACCGTAGCAATTTTTCAAGGATCGTCTGCTTTACCCTCCGTACACGCCTCGATATTTCGCGGGGATTTGTATTTTCCGAACGCGAGAGTTCTCGAAGCCGGGATTTAATATTTTGTGTCTGCGCCCTCCTTTCGCGGTGCCCCTCATTCGGGAGTAGAGTCCCGAGAGCGGAGGTCCAAATCCGTTTCACGGGGTTCGCCGCTTCGTCCGTTGATTTATAGGAGAAGAGGCGTTCTCGCGGGGGCGTTCGACTAAATCATCGCGGCTTCGGAGCTGCGGTGTTTCGCATGATAAGACAATTCGCGCGATTTTCAGGCCGATATAATTCTTCTTTAATGGCTCGTAAACAAAGTCCCATAAATTCCCGTGTTTCGTCGCGCCCGCCGACTCTGCCAAGCTGCTCGAATTTATAATGTTGACGATCAAACGGGGTAGTAGCCGTTACGGTGAATGTAACGCGTCGGAGTCAATGCGAGGGGGGGGGGTGGGGGTGGATCCGCACCAACCACGTATCGCCATATCCAGGTTGCTCGCTTTATCCTTGCTTCCAATCGACAAAAAATCACGTTTCGGTTTTATCTTCGCGAACGGACGACGGGGGAGGAAGAGCTTTTCGCGTATTCCAGATAACTGCCCCTTGGGGACCCGTACGGCGATACAGCTTCCTCTATCGCATTCGTCGGACCGCCGCGCAGTTCCTTACCGGTCTTGCTGGATACACATTCACCGCGAATCGCAGATTCATACAGTCTGCCCGCTCTCATAGTTTGAAATAAAAGGTGGAGTCTACTCAATACCTTTGTCTACGTTCGTGGACAAAATTATAATACACCCCATAAGGCTGCGGATCTTTAAAATAAAAATTTATTTCATCCCTTAATGACCTCGTTGCGTTAATAACAACACTACAATATTCTTAAATTTTTCGAATCTTTTACTGTTTTAAACACCCACTCAATTTCCCACAGACTCCCCAACTCAACCCCGTTGCACTTCGATTTATTTTAAGGTTGCAGTGGTAATACTCCCCATTTGGCTGCAGATCTTTATGCAAAATGTTCTGCATCGATTGTGGGAAGCAATAGTAAAATAAAAATTGATTTCATCCCTTAATCACTTTCGTTGCATTAATAACAACACTGCAATATTTTTAAATTTTTCGAATCTTTTACAGTTTTATATTAACCCAGCCAATTTCTTCAGGAATGCATGAAAATTCACAGACTCGCCATTCAACCCCGTAGCACTTCGATTTATTTTAAGGTTGCAGTGATAATACTCCCCATTTGGCTGCAGATCTGTCTGCAAAACGTTCTGCATCGATTGTGGGAAACAATAGTAAAATAAAAATTGATTTCATCCCTTAATCACTTTCGTTGCATTAATAACAACACTGCAATATTCTTAAATTTTTCGAATCTTTTACAGTTTTATATTAACCCAGCCAATTTCTTCAGGAATGCATGAAAATTCACAGACTCGCCATTCAACCCCGTTGCACTACGATTTATTTTAGGGTTGCAGTGATAATACTTCCCATTAGACTGCGGATCTTTATGCGAAATAAAAATTGTCTACATCAATTGCAAGAAATAGAAACTAAACTGAATGTTATCTCTTCCCTTGATATGATTGTAATGCAGGAGAAATCATAGATTGACATCGTAAATTTTTGAAAATTTTCCAACAATTTTGAATTTCATCTACTCAACTCTGCTACAAATGTATAATAATCCACAGACTAATTACAAGTATGAGTTTTTAAAAAATCTACAACCACCCTTAACGGGGTGAGGATAAATTTTCAGGAATTTTTTTCAGAGAAACTAGTGGACCTTTTGCATTGAGATTTTGCATACCTATTTACTAGTATTTGAGGTACACGTGCGATCTTTAAAAAATAAAAATGATCAAAATTATAGAAGTTACATGCATTTTTAAAGATTTTTGAAAAATATGGGTAAACGGTTGCCATGATTACGGTCTTTCGGAAACAAAAGAAACGAAACCGTTTATTGATCAGTGCAAACGTAGTTTTGGTCCGAACCAAGATAAATAAAAAATCTTGATTATTAACAAAATGGCGATATTTTGAAATTAAATTTCCAATTTCTTCAGCACGATAAAAAGTAAGAAAAAATTGACGGATTCAAACAAATTTTTGCTTATGTAAGAACAACAAACATGTATGTTTATGTATTATGTATGAACAGTGTATGATGTGTGCTGAAGATCCCCACAAAATTTCAAGTCAATTGGTCAGCAAGAACCTGGATATCGTAACAATCGTTTAGACAATAGTGTGAAAGAATTACGTTAATTTTACAAATCAAACAAATCCTTTTGCCAGGATAAACCCCAACACCTACAAAATACGTAAAAAAATCGATTTTTCGGAATACACCCTTAAATGGTTTTCGAGGGACGCTTACGTGCCACGCCGGTGGAGAGAAGATGGAGGAACGACGTGCTAGATAGAGTCGATCTCTGCGTCCAGCACTCGATCGAAAACTGGAACCCGAGGGAGTGGATTCGCGCGTTAAACCCCTTCCACAGGAATGTACTGCTTTTGTAGAAAATGTTCCGTTGATAATATCGAAGCCGCTCCGAGTAATATCGATATTGGTATCGCCTTCCAGCTCGGCGAAGCTAATCGCACGAAGAAAAACGTAGGCGTGGGGGGTTTAATCTTGACAAAACATTAAAGTCAAAAAGAAAATGTAAAACGATACTTGGTCTCCCTCCGTTCTCGATATTCTTCCAGCTCCGGCCGATGCGAAGTGAAAATGTTGAACGGAGCTTGCTGAACGGGGGAAGCTGCGCGCCTTATCTGACTCCGCAACCCCCTCGCACATTCTCGCTGTATTTTCGTGTTTTGCTTCCGTGTACGGGGTGAGCTAAGTAACACGGACCTCTTGATACATATCCGACCGGTATTTTCCCCGTTCATCTTATATTTTATTTTTTACCACGTTTGTATTATAGCTTGACCAGTTGTTGTTGTTGTTTTTGTATGTAATCGAATTTTATGACAATGGAATATTGAATGACAATGCAATATTAAAAAACAAATTTTTAAAAAACTGTGCGTTCAGGAGAGAAGGAGAAAATAATTTTTTTAGGCATTAGTGACTATAAATAAAAGTGTGGAGCGCCCACGAAGATTACGTCAATGTAGTTTAGCGCTCCACGGTTTTATTTATAGTCAGTAATGCCTAAAAAGATTATCTTCTCCTTTTTAATGTAAGCGTGGTTTTTAAAAAGTCATTTTTTTATATACTTTTTTTTATAATATTATTGAGTTGGAAAGAAAATTCGTAGCGTTCTTAAATTAAGAATCGAAGACGAAATTAAGGTATTTATTCATATGTTCATTCGATAGCACGAGAAGTTACCTCGAAAATGGCGAAAAGTAATAGAACAGAATGGAAAATATGTTATTGAATAAATCCATGAATAAATATCTGAATTTCAGCTTTCAATTTTAATTTACAAAGGCTACGAACTTTCGTCCCAACCGATATGTATCACGTCGAATTCAAAAATGATATAAATACTATATACAGACTGCGGATCTTTATGCATTTATAGGAAAATTTGAGTAGATGAAATTCAAAGTTGTTGGACAATTTTCAACACTGAAGACGTCAACGTACGATTTCTCTATTAAAATCGTGAAGGGAAGAAATAACGTTTAGTTCGGTTTCAATTTCTTGCAATCGATACAATTTTTATTTTGCACAAAGATCCGCAGTCTCCTTATAATGCAATCTATTCGCATACACCTAAAACTTGCACAGTATTCAGACGTAATTATTTAAATAAAAATAAAATTTTTAAAAACACCACGTTTTTAAAATGGACTAAAAAGTATAAAATAATTTTTCCTAGCCCCCTACAGACTCCTAACCACGTACAGATAATCCTGAAAATTTGTGATTGTGAATTTTTAACAGCTACGCAAATATTTGTAAGATTTAAAACGAAAAACGTGGGGTAGCTGTTTTTTTGCGTAGCTGTTAAAAATTCACAATCACAAATTTTCAGGATTATCTGTACGTGGTTAGGAGTCTGTAGGGGGCTAGGAAGAATTATTTTATACTTTTTAGTCCATTTTAAAAACGTGGTGTTTTAAAAAATTTTATTTTTATTTAAATAATTATTTTCTGCTTTTTAGTTTTGTATGTGTGAAATTTTACAATCGATTTTGAACATTTTGATGAGATTATAACAGAGACATGTAGTAAATTTCAGACGGTATTCCAACCGCGTCCTATCGAAAACAAACGCCGTGGTAAACTGTCAAAGATAATAAGGTTCGACCGAAAATCTCGGTGTAACTGTCCTTTCGATTGGTAACAAACATTACAATATAATAATACGTAGTAACATTGTAAACACCGCACGGAGCTCAAACGCACACTGAGCTCCTTCGGTGCGAAGCGGGTCAGTAGAGTGGGGATGAGTCAGAGTGGGAACGCGTAGTAGAGTAGGGAGCACTGTCGCGCGGTTGGCGATGACGTAGGTTTCGCGGGGCGGTGAACAGGTAAATATTTAATTGTTATTTCTCCGCAACGGATAGACTTTAAAAAAAATTTTTTTTTGAATAATGCATTGTGATCCAGTTCTGAGCTATGTTTAAAATTTCAAGTCTCTAGCTCATCGGGAAGTTAGTTTAAAATCAATTGCAAAATTTGCCACCGAACAGACAGACAGACAGACAAACAAACAAACAAGAAAGCGAGGTAATAAAAACGTGGTAAAATATTTTTCCTCCCCTTCTCTCTCGCACAAAATCAGCCGAACCTCCTCCCTCGAAATTACAAACTACAAAGAAGCTCTAATCACTGCAGCCACGAAATAAATCCCAACGCGAGTTGTTAATTGTCGCGAACCCGTTGATACCGCAACCGCTGGAGAGATTTTTCCCCGGCGCGAAGCAGGTCGCAGGCAATTCGAGACGAGGAAGTTGGTCGACTCGTTCGGTGTGTACATGGTGCTCCATTCTCGGGACGAACTTTCCCTCTTTCCAGAATTATCCCGAGTTCGCTGCGAATTCGGCGCGGCGGATTAGGACACGGAAACTGCTCAAGAATCCCAGTTTATGTTTCCCGGAGCGCCGTGATAAAAGGATTCCAAAGCGGTGGGAGGATATTCAACAGCGAGCTTGTTCCGAATTCCGTTGGTAAGAAGAAAACAAGACTTCCACGGACGTCCGGACGTCTCGGCGCGTTCGCGGGGTGTGGGTGGCCGAAGTTTCGCGTAATTGCTCATCAAACGTCCTTCGAGTAACGATCCCCGCGGCGGGCAGGACCAATAAGTCCGAAGTGGCACGGGTCCGGGGAGGAATAAGAAAAGAGTGGACGAGAGCAAATAGCCGGGGCGAGATGCCACCGCGCGATAACGGATGCCCGCGTCGCGAATCTTGTCTCGTTGTCTTCGGTTCACGGACGCGGTGCAGCAGCCACCACCCGGTGAGCGAGAAGGAGCGAGGAGAGCGCTGTCAAACAGATTGAAATCAACGGGAACCGACTTCTATTTTCTCCTCTGCACTGTGCCGGAGCCAGATCTGAAATGAAAATCTGTGGCCCCGCGAGCGAGGAACCGCAAGATAATTCAGCGGGAAGAACAGAGCGAGAGAGAGAAAGACGGAGAATCAAAGGGGGCGGCGGGGTAAAGGGTGGAGAATGAGAAAGGGGTAGCACGTCTTTGTACAGAAGCATTCTCCTTCGCCGATTTCGAGAGCGTTTCGTCAAGGCTGATTAAAACGTCCGAGGTGAATTACGAATATTCATTTTCGGGGAGGTGGTGTGCTCGCCCCTCGAATTCGGACTTTCAATTCGCGAATCGCCTCGATACTCGATTAAAGATTTCATTTCGCAGAACTCGTTACACCGGGAGCCGGATATTATGCTTAATAAGCGAAACTGGAACGAGAACCCGGAACCGGTATTTATTGTTTCAGTCCGCGCGGCCAGCGCATCGTCTTTCACGCGACGGAGGGGAAAAACAACAAGGAAAAAAAGATGGAGAGGAGGGTGGTCCCGGGGAAGAGGGGAGGAAAAAAGTTTTCCGTTATCAGATAGAATTCTAGTCTGGTAAAAAATACGAGAGGAAGGAGAGGGCTTTAGCTCGCGCGAATCTGCCCGGTAAGCGTTTTTTCCATAACTCTGACACAGAGGAAACCGTGGGGGGGGGGGGGAGAGAGAGAGAGAGAGAGAGAGAGAGAGTAGCGACAGAGTTTCCAGTTATGGCGGAAATTTTTATATAATCCGGAGCCTGGCTCGAGGACAGGAATTTCGAGAAAAAAAGAAAAGAAAAAGGGAGAGAGATGAAGGAAAAAATAGACCGCCCTTAACTCGGAAGTCCCGCGTGCTCTTACGACCAGTAAATCGTTTTCTACCCGTCGATATCCGCGAACTTACAAGTTTCGCCTTCTTTCTCGGCGGAACGCGTTATTCGTCGTGTTTCAACATCTCCCCCGACTTCGCCTCTCTCTCTCTCTCTCTTTCTCTCTCTCTCTTGCTCGATCTTTTTTTTCTGTTCGTATCTCTACCTTCGACTTTCATTTCCTAGCCGTAGGAACTTTCGATTAAATTTTCACAGAGGAACTCTCTCGCGCGCGAGAGAGTAACGCTCGCCCAAGTGGCCCGAGTAATTTCAACCCGAACGCCTCGATCCTTTGACGCGACTCGCTGCGACTAATGTAACTTGTGCATATTCAGATTGACGATTCATGGCGTACTGGGTGGTTCGGAAAAATCGGTCGAACCCTGTTGACAGGTTTCTAGATTGGACCGCCAATGTAGACAGGTGAATGAAAATAATTTTGGGGGCCATTGGTCATCGAGGAATTCTTTAATTCTTATTGGGAATTATTTGAAGAGGTCCAGAACGAGGACAACCATGCTTATCATTTGATTTTATGACGTATAATGACTCTAATATCAGCCTGACGTTTACTGTTCCGTAACTGTCGTTTCCGAGATAGCGCAGCCTAGTTTGTGCGTTATGAAGAACGCAGTGTTTCGGAGTCTATTTACAAGATAATTTTATGTATCTTGTCGTGTTTCCTAAATCGGAAAATGTTGATGTAGCTACAGTAGTGGACAAAAGTTTAAGGATGCTCTAACAAGAGACGATGACTATTTTAATATTGTATAATATTATACGATTTGAACTTTTTTGGGAAGCTAGAGCAATTACCAGGGCTGCCAGAAATTTTTTATCTAAATATAGAAGAAGTAGTGAAAACACTATCGACCAAACGTATTTTTTAAATTTTCAATATAGGCCCACATAGAAAAATTGAAAATACAACTTTCAGTATTTTTTCACCAATTCCGATCAATTGCAATTTTTGAAAAAATTTCTTTTCACATCCTGTAGTAAACTAATTGCTCTAGCTTCCCAAAAAAGTTCAAATCGTATAGTACAATATTAAAACAGTTATCGTCTTTTTTAGAGGGTCCTTCAAACTTTTGTCCACTACTGTAACTATACCAAAAAGTTCCAACATTCCCATTTTAGTCCAATACAGTCTCAAAAATGCTCGAGTTCCTTGAAAGCGGCGGTTCCCGAAGTAATTTGAAGCGACATTTTCATTTGCAAAAATGTCCACTTCGACTTTGTTAAAGGGTTATTAATAAAAAAACACCCAGAACGCGGTTTCGTAGCGCGATGACGAGGAGGGTCCGGCTCGGCGACAGGTTCGACCTAGCATAGCGAAGAAGTCGCACCGCGGTGAAGCAGTGAACAAGAGCAGGAGCAAAAATTAATTTATGTAATTAAAACTCACTAATTCAGCTGTAATTGAACTTGCCCGTTTGAAAACTGTTACTGAATCGTTCGAAGATGAACAGCACAACTGATTTCAGGTACACGACACTGTCGAACACTAAGGCTCGTACAGTCAGATGAACGAACTACACAACTAGTGGTAGAAAACAAGCGCGAACTCCGAACTAACACGTCTTTAAAGATGTTCTCTACACCGCGGTTCGCGCGACACTGATTTTACGCAAGATTTTTCTGAAGAGTTTAAGGAGGGGGTACTGAATGTCAAACGACGGGGTGGTGGGACAAAAACACGACACGAGAGGGACCGCTGTAATACTAGAATTTATGGCAATCACATATTTCGGTTTTCCTGCAGATTATTGCGAAGAGTCGATATGTAAATATTGGGAAAAAAGATCCTATTCTTTTATTCAGCAAGAGGTAGAAATGTCAGGTACGCGTGGGGCTTTTATGAGTCTCCATTGTCCTATACCTCGCTCAAGAAACTTTCTAAAAGGACAGATGATGCTTTGTCATGTGATTACTATAAATTCTATTGTTACAACGTGTTTTATTTTTTGTATGACCATCCCGTCATTTGACATGCATAATGCCCTCCCTAAACTCTTCTTGTTCACTGCTGCGCCGCGGCGCGACACCAACGCTGCGCTCAGTAGAACCTGCCGCCTTCTGATTGGTCCGTGTTTTTCATTAATAACTCCTTAACAGAGCCGAGGCGGGCATTTTTGCATATGAAAATGTCGCTTCGAATCACCTCAGGATCCGCCCCTTTCAAGGAATTCGAAAAATAAATCATGAACAATAAACAAAATGAAATTGTATAACAATATAAATTATCGTAACTTCTGTTGAGAGAGAATATAGTTTCTGAAATTGAACATATCTTTCCAGTACATAAGATTAGCTTGTATTCCAATTTGAGGTGAAAACTTGAACTTGATTATTATTTATTTAACAAGTAGGATCAGATATAAGCCCGCGTCCTTTTCAGTATATTTCGATCCGGTATTCAACCTACCGACATGAAAATTTTCGAATTAATCCTTTGCACTCGAAGCTATTTTAACTGGAAAATTAAACATTTCTTCAGGGGAGTTTTAAACTGTTTGCCACAGGTGTTCGTGCGAATTCAAGGTGGCCAAACTGCTGCCGGCGTGGATGTTTGGTTGGCCGGCGATCGAACAACCGGATCGAACGTTTCGGGAACACCCTGTATCCCCGTGTTAGCACACCGGAGCGATACCCAAGGTCCCAGCTGTAACTACTGCGATCATAGTATAATACAGTCGGCTTACTTGATCCGCGACGCAAGACGCGCGCTTAATCCGCGTTTGACGCTCGCTAGCCTGTTGGCTAGGTACAGACGAGCGTGCGATATTGCGCCAAACCGAGCAATTACTGTCGGTAATCTCGCTAATAGAATTCCAATATGCGTGCCAATTGAACCGAGGCGCCATGTGGCCGTGCGGGCGTGAATCTGCAGATTGTGCGCGCACGACGAAACCCGTGACACGATTTAGCCATTAACTATAGCGCACGCTTTACTTCGCTTCGCTTCTTTATGCATTGTATCGTCTGAAGCGGCACGCTTTCTGGGAACCCAGCGCGCGGAGCACGCGACGATTTCAACGTTTATGTTTAAATATAATAGAAAGACACAAAGGAAATGTATTCGCAATTAAATTACCGTATGCACGGGATTGCGAATGCGGAATTGCAAATCCGCGGGATAAATGGAAAATAAAGACCTGCGGTTATTCGGCGGCAATAGCGGACGGTTTGCTCTTGTAGCATTACGCTAGGTCCACAGTCACGAATTATTCCCGTTTCAGTGGTAGCGGAGAGTGGGGAGGTTAATACATTTTTATACTTCACTCGTAAACTTCTCATAATAAATGTACGCTTTCAGAAATATTCGTTTATTTTAGACAATTGCTTGCGGAAGTAATTGCACATTGGCAATTTGATTTAGCTAGGTAATTTCTGGCAGCAAGTAAATTCCACAAAAGTAATTTCACGTTCTTTGCTCTCCAAATCGAAGTTGCCATTTTTGTATTCCAAGTGAAAACTGTAAACTGATAAGCTGTCGAGTTTTAACGCTGTGATATTGTACCAATAAAAACGTTGATGCAGTTTTTTCGTATCCGGTTACGTCTCTGAGAGTGACAAGGCGTCCACATAAAATTGTTTCATTCCACAAAAAGATGATATATCCAAAATTGTAGACCAATCGGACGTCGGGAAGACGTGGCACTCATCATATACGAAGTTTTGAAATAGAAATAACTGCACGTTAAATGTGAAGAGTATACTGTAAATTGAGGTTAAATATTTTAGATCTCCGAAAATATCAAGCACAAAATGTGTGTACGAATTAAGATTATTTCGATTATAATTGTATCAAGATTGATTATTACAATTTGGCCTGTCTAATTCCGCCACTTTCCCGCTGACAAGTCCGTTTTCGCGAACCGGGGTTTTTGTCGGGGAAACTTATTTTTTTCCATCTTATAGCAGCTGAAAAAATATATTTGAATATGCTTAAGCCATTAACAAGATGGAAATAAAAAAGTGTTCCCGATAAAAAATAACGATGACCTTGAAAAAACTATGAAAAAATAACCGAAAAAATTGTTCTTCTATGATATTCCTCCTTCGATACCATTTTAAATTATGCCAAAAATATTCTTCTTGTGCCATTAGAAATAAAGGAGATATTTAGGTGGCCTCCTTCAGCTGAGACACCCTGTATATTCTTTAAAAATACTCTTATATAATACATCAGATGCGAATTTTTGTCAGTGAATTGTTTTTAAAGCATGGATCCAAGCTCCAATTGCTGCAAAACCTTCAAGACAAGACCATGAGTTCGTAAAAAATCCATACAAATGGCGTGGATCAAATACTTGTTGTAAGTAGACTGCGGATTTCATGCACTTATGACAAAAATGAGTACATAAAATATAAAACTGTGAAGAGAATATTGTTACACTAAAAGATCTAACTAAAAAACTTTATAAATCCATATAAATGTATGATGTACAACTATTATACAGAGTTCTATCTCACTTGAAATGTCACCATCTTTTACTTACATAAATAATGTCCATAAATAAATATCCTAGTTCCAAGAAGAATGCAAACATGTATTAAACTTTCATACTAATAGTTGATTTTACATAAAAGGATTGCATGAACTCTGCCGAATAAAATCACGTAACTTTTTTTAATCAAAGTGAACGCTACACCGAAAACTCGCCACCTCTCCAATATATTTCAATTCATTTCGAGAACTAAGAGTATAGGATACAATTTAATTACGCGATAGAATAGAGTGAACTTTTATACTGCAGAGGGATCAATGGAAGTTACAAATCATGGTCTGTTTTCAATGGAGGAACGATATAAATCGACAAAACGGGCTATAAAACTAACGTTCGGTATTACTGTCGGCGTCGAACGTTTTGCCAAACTATTTCGTTCTGTATCGAAAATAAAATATGGTTTGTAGCCTCTGCGAATTCCTCTACAATCGTCTACAATAAGAAGCTTTACTCTCTCTCTCTTATATTTAATACGTAAATCTTTTACAAAATTTTCTATAAAATTACTTGAATTTATAATTCAGCGAAATCTGACGATCTTAGAATTATGAAATAAATTGAAATATTTAAATTATAAGAAATTCTTCTGATTTTTTACTGTTTTAAATTACACCTACTCATTTTGTCATAAATGCGTAAAATCCGCTGTCTAGTTGCGCGTTGAAGATTATAGATTCGAATTTGAGCAGAAATCTATGAGAAGCGTCTATTAATTTAATTTACAATTTTCAAAACTTCAAATTTCCCCAACGGTATGATTTTTTGGAAAGCACATCGTAACATTTACAGAACAGTAACTTATGAATTGGTCGCTTCGACTGTTCTGATCATTCTATTATGAATGAGAGGTAATTTAGTGTTGTACGATGTTCTCATTTAATGAAATTAAAGTATAGTATTCGTTATAATTGGAGAATGTCTACTTTAAAACTTGATAGACCAGGTAGGAAATAAAAGGAAGCGCGGGGGTCTGGTGAATGCACAGTGCAATGGTATCAAGGAATCGAGGTAATACACTGGGAGTCGGATAGGATCCCACCTCGTTAATTGGACTTGGTACGATGATGCTGCCGCGCGAATTGTTCGCCACGGAATTACCCCGATATCTCGTCGTTGTCGTTGTTTTGTACGGTGCTGCAGCGTTATCTGTGTCCGCACGAATTTTCTTTCATCGGGTTCGTTACGGTCTTGCAGTGACAGTTAGACCGTTAACACAAAACACTGCGCGAAACGAACCAGCAACCGGACCCACCGGTCATAACTATTGCGCAGCGCGCGCAAAATTTCGCAGCTTATATTAGGTCTACCGGAAAGTTCTGTTCAGTTTCGAAAATCGTGTTTCACGGACATTACGCTCGCCGTTTTATTATTTTACACCATTATCTACACCCTCTCGTAACAATAAAGAACTGCGGATCTTGGTGCAGAATTAAAGTTTTCTGCATCTGTTGCAGGAAACAGGAACCACAATAATTTCTTTCTTTAATCAGTTTAGCAGGTTGAGAGAAATGCAAGGTCATGCAAGTCACCAGGCCATCTTAAAACGGAAGTCTTTTGCTTTTTAAAAATTCATATCTATTCCTCTATAAACCAATTCAAATTTTTTATGGTGACTTTTGAGCCACCCTGTATATCAATAACCTTAATTTCAATCTTTCTGTTTCAAATGCAGCTACACATTTTTGTCGTACAATAAAATTCGGAGGCTGCTCATAATATATAAACATTTTTTTCACTTTCTAACTGGAGTAACTTACGTATCTTATTTATCATTGATAAAAAGAAATATTGGAGAAAACCATAATTAAGTTCGCAATGGCAACTATATATCATGATAAGCAGAAGTGTTTTTCAAGGTTACATTTCTCTAGAGTTTAAAGTTAGTTGTGCTGTTTTAAAATTGGAGTAAGTAGCAATATATCTAAATAATATGTTCTTCGACAAATTCTTTGCTTTCTAACAACTTTGCATTTATAACAAAATGAGTAAATGAAATTGAAAACAGTATAAAGATTAAAAGAATTTAAGAGTATCGATCTATTATTTTCAATTTACTAAAATTATTAAAGAAAGAAGTATATTTATATTATGCATAAAGATTCGCAATCTACTGATCATGTCATCCTGTAAGAATTTGTTCTACTGTCGATAGTACTTCAAATATTCAAAATGTAACTTAATTAAAACATGCAAGTCGTAAATTCGTCCTTTCTCATTTCATTATCAGATCATTCAATTATTAGATTTTTAAAATTGAAAATACAATGTCTAACTGATGAAAAAAAAGTAATATAATATAATTAATCACTTCTCACCTTCTTTTCGTAGCTTGAAATATACAGAATCAATTTTACAATGTGTACACCTTCTGGTAGATCTAATAATAGAACCTTATTCATGTCCTATTGCAAAATGGAATTTGAAAAAATGGGTCTCCGATATTACGTCTCCCGCGCGGATTATTGACACTGTGAGACCGTATAATAAGTTTCAGGCTGGTTCATTGCACAAATTACATTTAATTGTGTCCAATTCAATCACTGTTCCAATTAAAATCGATGAAAGCATGGAGAACTCATTATGATTTATTGAACCGGTGATAATGATCGTTTTGGTTTTTCCTGGTTGTTGTACAAACGGTCAACAATGTTATTTCACAGGAATAATTTGATGCGCTGTATCGTCGGCGAGATTACGTTATAGATCGATTGTGATAAATATTGAACATATTAACAAGAACATTAATTTTCGCACACGTTGTCGATGGGTAATAATCAATGAACACAGAAGAGAACATTTAGGAAAATTTAGTACATTTGCTGCAAGTTTGATGCGTTACCTTCGAAAAAGGTCATGTCGTAATAGGCTAATACATTTTGTTTCACTTAATCCGAAATTACAAATACACCTTACCGAACTCGAATACTTTCCTAACAAAGGTCTGTAAATGTTTTGAAAATGATTCTCAGATCTTCACTGCATATTTATAAACTCTTAGGCAGTTCATTGACTAGTCGGCGGAGATTCACCATTATCGTATTGGCTCTTATTCCTTAGCAAATAACCAGCTAGAAAGTTTATAGGATCGGCTGGTCTCTCCTTGGCCAGACTGGAGAGCGCTTGTAGCAAAATGGGCACTACGGTTTGATCTAGGTACTGCCTTGTCGGTAGAGATTGCACTTCGACGCGTGACTTCTTTGGTGCTACACCACTCAAATCGGAATCTTTATTCATTGCTAGTAGTCTCTGAAACAAACAAACATACATACAATTAGTAAATATTACCGACATCTTTCAACCAGTTTCTCTTAAGCTTGTTCTTTCTGTATGGGTTACCGCAAGATTATCCCCTTGCCGTACTATTTTCTTTACACTTATAGTGATTAAAACTTCTTTATCCCGAAAAATGTCATAGAAGAGAAACGAAAATTTATATTTTTGAATGCTTAAATATTGATTACAAACCAATCAAATTTTATTTCAGTTAAAAAGAAAGGCTTTACATTCATATTTGTTAGGCTTTGTTCAGAATCTTCATGCAAGTGGTTAAAACTTTTCATGCAAATTAAAAATTTTAGATATTAATTTATAGTAAAAGAAAAATGATCAAAAATTAATTTCTTAGCTGGGAATTGTATTGCAAGACCAGAAATACGAATATAATACTAATTTTCATACAATTTTGGCATTATTTTCCATATATTTTTAAATGCTCTATCAAAAAAGAAGTTTCTATTGGCTGACTATCATTGGTAAATAGTTTGTTATTGAAATCTAGAAATTGTACAAACATCCTAGATCTACATACCACTCCATAAAAGCGTAAAGCACTTCCAATAATCAAAAAATAAATTATCTTGATCGCGCGAATGACACATACACTGGCTATCGGTGAAAATAAACTGGAATTTTAACATAACAGCTGTCCAGTTGACTGGCGGGAAATGTTAAAATGATTTTAAATGGACCCGGAACGAATGACAATTTTCGGATATCTTTTCGTGGAATTAATTCTGCATTATAAGCACGATAAGTTTGTATCGATGTATTTCGATACATTCGAATTGCGAATAAATTATGATAAAATAAGTGTACGAGGATACGTATAGATTTGTAGGTTATCCGACTCACTTGCGCTGCTTCGCTCAAGACATTGGGGAGGGGTTGTGCAGGCGTTGCTGGCTCGGTTCTTTCCTCCGTTGTGTTCTCTGCCGTTACGAGATTAACAAATTAATTAGCATCGCCGGTGCTATGTGTTCTCGCTCGAAACGTATCGCTGAACGGTACCTAATAAACTATAAAAAGCAAAATAAACGGATACCTACCACCGCCGGACGCCATCGTGCAAACAAATGCTGCTGCCAACTACGGCGATTTATCACTGCACCGAGCGTTATTCAAATGTTACCAAACGCTCGGTGCCCACTCCTTATCTTTGCAAAAATACTCAGGCGCACATAAACACACGAACAGATAATTCGTTGTTTTCGTAGTATCGTTGAAAAAGCTTTCGTAAACGTTTACCGTATATTAAACGTGTTCCAAGTATTATTCTCAGAGTTAGTTAAATTATTTAAGAATCTACACCCAAGGCAATGCATTGAAAAATATATTCCTTTACGAATTGTTAATAACTGGTACTCTGGACATTAATTTATGCAATTTTTACTGAATTTGGACCGCATCTTGAGGAATACTTAAAAAAAATTTTAGCTCAAACGATTCAGTATTTGAGAAGATATAATTATTTATTTGATGACTTTCAAAGTTTTTTTAAGTAATGTTATAGAAAAAATTTAATGAATAAAAGATTAGATAAAAGAGTTCTTCTCTCAATTTTATAACAGTATAGCCCAAGAACAATCCAATAGACCATCATGATTTTCATGTGACATAATTCATGTGAAATAATGAATTTCATGAACATTCTTACAATATAATACAATTTGTTTAGTATGTTAGTTATTCTTAATCATTTTAATGATACATATTCAATAGGAAGTTTTAAAAATCTCCAAAACTATTGTAAAAAGATGCTGTAAAAATCAATGAAGGAAAAATTACAATAACATAATATTAAGCCGTTGCAAACCTTAAAAGAAAAGAAAAAATAGTATTCAACAGACCAACGATAGGACGACATGCTGCATGTTGACACATTATGTAAATGAACGTGCTAAATAACTATGGAACACCCATCAACTTTAAACACCCATAACTTCTGATTCTCACCAAAATCTACAAGAAAACATTTTTAAAAAAACCCACAATTTTTGACCCCCTAAAGTTTAGCCTATGTCGTGTACTTTTGTCCAGCTTTCGCTCTAGCAAACCAAAATATTCAGCGCGAATCGGAAGAGGAATCAATCAAGCCTCGTCCGTTTTTTTTTTGGTTTTGTTTATTTAACGTAAAGTTAGACGCTACGACTTTGGTACAAAAACATAAAACAGTAGTACTGAGGAAACGGTGTACTGCGAGCGGATCCTCGAGTCCCTACGAACGCGGAGATATACGTGTATCGTTGTATGTGAATGCGAACTTACGGCCAATTGAAAGGCGAGCACAGAGGGCCAACGGAATTAGTAGAAAATACGTAACGTCTCGAGTCTGCTTGCAACCGAAACAGAGAACGATACGCGCCCCGCCGAAGGTGTGAAGCTCGAAGAACCGCCCCGCTGTTTGCACGAAACGAACATCGATTATTCCAATGACGACCAAGCATAATCATATGATAGGTATTATATGTATACAATAATAATAATATATACGTATAACGCGGACGGCGGCACCGACCGTTTATGTTCACAGCATCACGAAACGAAAAAACAGTAACGTTGAACCTTGCGAAGTAAAAACGATTCCAGATCGATCACACAAACCATAACGACAAATATAAAACGAGTGTATACATGGTTTACTCCCGAGTGGATAAATATAGAAGAAATAGCTATTAATGCGACGTGTCGCGCGGACATCACGTTTCGATTCGTCTTATCGTTTCTTATAGTTTAATCATCGCGTGGTTAATATCGAATAAGTTAAATATCTGTCGGTTTTCTCTTACACGTCCTATTCCCCTCTGAATTTTTTGTTTCCTTTAATCGCGTAAAATTTCGGAAAAGCTTCAAAAGCGAAAAGCTCCGCGCGCCGTGTGTCGCGCGTGAGTTTTAAAACGTGATATTACATAGGTAGTAAAAGGTGACTTGGATATGGCTACATTTAAAGAGTGGTAGAGCGCGATCGTAACACATACACGAGACACGAGACTTTGCGCAGCCTTTAAAATCACATCGATGAGTAAAAGTGCGTCGGCGAGCCGAGTCGCAGCCCAGCGATAATCAAATCACGTGTTACGAGGGTGGGCGAGGGTGCGAGACTCCTCTCGGTCGAGAAAATACGCGCGAAATAGTCCGACAATAATACAATAGAATCGGCGATCACGGGCAAAGCTTCCCGGCACTGCCATCGTCGTCAACGACGAGGCATCGTCTTCGACCGTGACGCTCTCTCGCGACTGGTGTACCACTCGAGCATCGCCTCGGCAAATAAATGCGACACCTAGACATACCTACTTACAACGTATGTGTATGAACGTCAATGTATACATATATATATATTTGTATATATCTAAATAGTGTTATCATAAAAACGAGAGCTATGAGACACGCGCCGCAACTGCATTCCAGCGCACGCGTCGAGCAAACAGAGGATCAGGTGCCTGTCGAATAATTCTTCTCACTATCTCACTCTCTTCACCTATTTCTTTCGCGTTCTATTTTTGTCTGCGGTCTACGTGGATACTAATTATCGTTTAATTCGGAAGCTCGACGCGTCACCGTTCAACGAATTCAAAACGGCGCACCTCGCGACCATATCCGTCCGACTTAGGAGCTACTTACTTACGATTTAAATCGGTACTTGTTGCTCGAATTGCTTACACGTTATATCATCGTCGCATTATCGTTTAAACTCACGTTAATTGATCGAGATTAGCTTGCGGGAATATATGTGTGTGTACAGCGGACTAAATATCATATAGGACGATTAAAAATCAACAGCGAGCGTGGTGTGTGTGTGTGTGTTTCCAGTATGATTGTGTGTGCATGTGAGAGAGTGTTTACGTGTGTCCTTGCTTGCTAGCGTGAATTCTTCGTTTCGCTCGCGGTTGACCGGCGAGTGTACGATCTGTGTGTTCTCCGCTGGAGCGTGTAATCGCGCGTGCTGCTTGTTCTTCCTTCGAACGGTGTTCGGCGAGAATCTTGAGCAGAAAAACTCGCGCGAAGGAAGAACGTTCCTCGTGTTCCTCTCGAACTGCTGCTACAACGACGACGACGACGAGAACGAGACACTGCCGCAAATAGCAGCGCTACCAGAACATGCTTTTGCTCTCCGCGACCGTCGAGACTCAAGATCGTTGATCTCTCACCGAAAAAGGGGGACACAACCTTCGTTACGAAATTATAAACCGTATATATACCGTATGTATATGTATAATATCATAATAATATACGTTATGTATGTATGTATGTATGTATAATATCATATGCCCGCGGGGAGCGGCAGTGTGGCACAACCATGACTTAAAAAAGCGAGTAACTAATATATTATTCTCGTGTTGGATTTTCCCGTGACTCGTGGCGCTTGGAAGCGACAATCGTATCCTAGGACATCTCGCGAAGAACCCCCGTGCGTGTGTGTGTTTTGTGTGTATGCGTGTGTGTTTGTTTTATGTAGACCGCTAAAGTCCATCGTCGCTGAGAAGACGCGTCGCGGGTCGGATCCATCTGTCGCACCTATCGACGAACATGCCGGGTCTGTTCGCCATCCCTAAGGGATCGTTCTCGCTCGCGACGGATCGTATGATCGGATTGTAGATCGCTCGGATCGACGCGGCAGTATTGCGCCCCGCGAATAAATGTTCCCTTCCCCTCCCCGTCCAAGTACGGCAGTCAATTGAATTTGGCAGTTTCGTCATCTGGCCTTGTCGACGATTGAGCAACGAGAAATGAGCGATCGAACGATTACAAGAAGATAAAACGCGAGATCGAACAAAGAGAGAAAGGCCAAGAACCGGTGTAAAACGATATGGTCGCGGACGAAGATGGAACGTAGGTCCCTTTCTCATGGGGCGACCGGTATACTATTGGTCGATTGTCCGGGCGTCGATATCTTTCAAAACGAGATCCGCCGATCGAAAGCGTTCGCGTGCGACAAGGACCGTGTCTACCTAACTCGCGACGACGCGGCTAATTCATTTAAATGGTAAATCGTTGCAAATTGGACCGACGACAGCACCGGGGGAAGAGTTAGCTTGCGCATTCGTTCCGCTTCTCTCGAGTCTTCGGCCGCTGGCGACGAGAGAGACGGAAGACCACGGAAGATGATGATTTACAGGTTACACTGCCACAGTATCGTAGGGTGTGAGGAGTCCCCCGTGACCGCCGTGGGAGGCGCCGGTTTGCCGGCCGGGGGCTTCGTTTCTGCAACATGCAGTACGCATTTTTAATATTCGGTATAGACTCGGTGGGCGACATTGTTGTCCCTGGTATTGAAACAGTCACAGTTACTCTAAACACATTGATTCAAGGCGAAAGCGTGCTCGCACTACGCTCATGCTCGTGTACCATATGCGATGCTTCGATCACGCTTTGTTTAAATCAATGTAAGAATTGTTTTTTTTTTGAGCATGAGAGACAGGTGAGCGTGGTGCCAGCATTCTTAAACCGCGAATCAAGCTTAAGCTCTATCCACGTGCAGACGCTCTGGCATTATGGACGAGTGACTGCATGGCATCTAAACAACAGCAACTAAAAGACTCTGCACGTGGCACAGCGACAAAATCATGCAAACTAGCGGCACTCGCGAACACATATTAATAAGACCCAGGTGTAGCGTTAATAAATACAACAATAAAAAAGTTTATTCTTTTTGTTCTTGGTAGCGATGGATAATGGTTAGTAGCGCCAGCGGCAATGGCGGCAGGATCTGTAGCGATAACGGGGAATTTGCGGCGGAAACAAACTTTTGATAATCGTTCTTAGTATACCTTCGACGTCATCTGGGAAAGTATTAGTAATCAACTACGGATATCACATGTGATTAGCAGTTATCATCGTATAATCGCATGCAAACACATGATGATTGAAAATAAGCGGTAATTCGGACCCAGGTAGAGATCTCGTTGGTACGGAGAAGCATATTCGCTGTCGAAGCATTGACTGACCTATTCTCGTGGCCACAATAAAACACTAACTAAAAAACAGAGTTAACGCAGCTTCTAAAGCCTCTCAAGATCAGTCTCTAACGCGACTGTCGGTTGCGGGTGTGCACCCTGCGTTTGTAGTTATTGATTATTGTCTAACGAACTTACGGCTTCCTGCGTAAAGAGTCATGAAACAAGAAAAAGTCAGAGTAACGTTAGGCAGATTGTCGGAAGGTTGTTCAGGTTTCTTAGCGGAACCACCGTGCACTCGATCACCACTATCATTTTCATAGGTTTCATACCCACGACTGTACGCAAGTACTTGAAATTCCAATTCAACAAACTCGATACCAGCAATCAACAAGCTAAAATTACACTGTCCAAGCTTATAACGTTTTGGTGTTCTAACAAAGAGCAGCTAATAACTACATGCTTACAGAAAATGGTCACAAATCGTATAAATATGAACTTATTCTGTTAATGATTCTATTCCTAAATTTTTCTAATGTTTTGACAGTTTGTACGTCATACATTCATTTTCATTATGAATATGTAAAGTCCCAGTCTACAACCTTGTTCTTTGAATTATCACTCTTATCAATGATCATTTCAATCTTTCATATTAGATACCGACTCTATAATGCCAAACTGCATTTTGAGACCGAGACAAGGCGCATCCCGCACCCTTGCAATCCTGGAGACGAGAGTCTACACCCTTAAATCGAAAGAAAACTGTAGTTATTAGAGCAGAAAATGATCGTTGGACAGTGCAATTTACGCAAAGAAGAGATCCAGCAAAGAATTACGAAACGATCAGTAGCTATCGTGAATAGCGAGAGTCGAAGCGACTGAAACGGAGAGTCGGCCAATTTAGTTTCGAGAAAGTCAATGACTTAGGTTCTCGAGGCAAAGAAATCGCTCGAGACACAGCGGCAGGAACGGCGGCACGGTTCTCGCGAACCGATCGCCGTTAACCAAACTCACTCGATCTCTACTGACCTCTCTATGAGTTTACGCATCTCCTCGGTGGTCATGCCGTCCTTGCCGCGAGCATTCACTGAAATAGAAAAACACACGGCACGATTGACACAACGGTAAACTACTATGACGACACGTAGCATGCAATTCGTGGAAGCTAAAACGATTAGGTACACAGACTCCGGAGCGAGTCCCCTTCATTCTTGTACAATTGTGACTCGCTCGGCATGCCTATATTCGCCTACTGCATAGGAACGAGCAAGTGGAGGGGAGATCCAGAGCGAACAGAACGAGTCGAAGACCATCATAGATCCAGGTCAACCGGAAATCTTCGTTTCGAACGTTTCCGGTTGACGTGTGATCAATTTGTATTTTCCTCGGTGTTCAACCCTTTTGCCCCCCTACTCGATCACGGTTCTCTGTACTGACCGCCGTAGTTGCGGTTCACGAGTTGATCGCGATCACACTCTGCCTCGCTGATCTCGTTGCTCTCCTTGCTGTCGTTGAAGCTCGAGTTGTTCTGGTCGTGGTTTCTTGGTGGGGGTGGTGGCGGTTCCGGTGATCCAGAGACGGGAATGTTGCGGGCCGATCCTACGCTGCGACGTCCGACAGAGCCACGAGATCCGTAATGGTCGTAGGGAGCGCCATATTGTCCGTATTGGTCTTCTTCGGGAGCACAGTTGGCCGGGTCGTCGTATTCGGGAGAGAAAACGTTGTGGGTGCCGCTGCCGCCTCCTTGGGATGGGACTCGGGAGTAGCGTCCGTTTTGGCGTGGCTGTAACAGATATGGGAATGTTAACATATTTTATAGATATGGAAATATTGATGTATTGGTATATTGTACAGTAGGACCTCGATTGATCGGGAGACAAACAGCCCGGATAAATTAAGGGATAAATTATGGACAATCGAGACACAAAAGACGTAATTAAAATGTACATTATGTTCCAAAATAAATTTTTTTCGACATGAAAATAGGAGGAGTTATCACTTCTTTTTGTACTTGTTTGTTAAATTACTACAAGAAGTGTTTCCAGTTACCATAGACTGAGATCCAGAGCGGCTATGAGCAGAGACGTTGGTAGGATGTCCAACGGGTGGTCCCATCGTGCCGGAGTGTCCATTGCCAGGGTGGGGGAAGGTTTGGAATTGCATAGCCTTGCTGGGGTCCATTTCCTCGCGGAATCCAAGAAGGTGGAAAGTGGCGTACGGACAGATCTCATCGTCCATGCCTGAAAAAAACGATCACTCAGGGTAGACACTGTCATTCTGGTCATAATCAATCTACTCTATTCATGGTAAAAGATCATCTCGGTGCATCGAGGGCGTTATAGTCGCTCCCTTTCGGCGAAACGCCACTGTAACACGAGACTATCTGAGCGGGTTGTGTTTCGAGACGTACGCAGTCACATAACTATAACCATAATACCTACGTATCCCATTCCTACGTCTTCCTCTTCTCTCCCACTGCTCGAGGAGAAACATTCAGATGGGGAAATAATATCATGCACGTCAGTTTTACGATTACGGAAGTGCACAGAGGTCCCAGTCGACTCTAACTTCTCAAGCAATCACAGAAGATACAGAAGACATTTTTCTTAGATTTCAGTCACAGGTCCGAGTATCTGTGATAGATTGGAGGCACGAGTGGACGGTTCGACCGATCACAGAGAAAATCGAATGGATCGAGAGAGGTGTTTCCTATGAGTGCGGCGTGTTTTCTGTTTGCGAAATAAACGGGTACCAGCGCAAGCATGCTTTGTGCGTGCAAGACGACAAGGGTCGAGACGAGAAAACCGTGGAACGAAGAGGACTTACGAAGACCGGCTGCAACAGCTGTGTGCCGTACACGGTACAGCGTTCGCAGTCTCGCGTTAGACGAAGAGCTTCGTCTTCGGGGAAGACGGAGGTTGTAAGAGCGCTTCGTTCGGGTCTTTAACTACTGTTACCAACCTCTGTGGGATAGAGCCTCGGCACTGCCCATACGCGGCGGCGGTGGACATCTTCGGTTCGGCGGGCAATGATTCAACTCCTCGTACATATGTCGCCTCGGATCCCACGTCGAGTGACTCCTTATCGAACCTGTTCCACCTATCGAACATATACTACAAAGGTGGTACGACTGGCTAACGCTTACCGAGATTCGGGGTTTGGCTCGCTGCCATTTCGGGTGAGATTGTATCGTTCGCTTGGGATACTGGGGTCACACCGGCGGCACACCGTAACACGCACGTGACTTGACACTTGTTGTGTAATAAGCGCAAATAAGGGAGAAAAATAACCGTCCTCGTAGAACATACATCTCGATACTTGTAGAGAAAAAACATATTTTTAAGCGAGGCAGACAATGAAACAGAACTGGCAAAGTCTATGATGAACGCGTGTGGGTATGGTGTTTGGGTTTGTAGCGGGTGGAACAGGTATGGCGAATGTTGAAACCACGAGCTTAGAGCCTCGTACGAATCTGCGCGTCTTCATCTTTTCAAGCTTATAGTACTCTGATCGTCCATCAGGAGATGGCAGGGAATTTGCGAGATCCCTCTCATACGCTTAGGTTCTGGCGGGAACTTGGCGCATTTGCCGTCTTCGTCAAGCGCTTTGAATTAACCATGAACATTTGATGGATGTTATTAATTAAACGCGATCTGCGTCGCTCGGGGATCAACAACATTTTCTTTTGTTTAACATTCGATACCTCTTCCGCCAGCTATCTGTGTGTAGCTCGAAATCGGTTTCGAGGCTGTCCGGCAATGGTGATGACTAACAATGTTCTTTGTGCGGTCCGATCGTGTCACGTCAAATAAAAGTACGGTAAAGACTATCGTGCCGATGCGACAACATCTAAACAATTATAGTTGGAATTTAGCTAAAAAAATCATATTGTTGGCAGTTGTGGCTTACTTATCACTGTACCTCGCTTGATGCGATCGCATGTGTTATAGTTGGACCCGGGTACGGGCGGTAGTTTGCGATTCGGTGGTGCGATGTAGCCGAGCTCATCACGAAGGTCGGGTCTGCGTTTGTCGAGGGTAGCTCCGCCAACTCCGGTTTGCTGGTAGACCACGTCATCTGAAAGTAATCGATCCGGATGAATGAGTACGAGATCGAACAGACGGTTACGTGATACTTGATTGCACTGTCGGTCCACCGACACCTACAACAGGAAAATTCAGCGGAAAGATTATTTTCCGAAAGTAGGGCGGCGTACGTCTGGATCGATCGTCAGAAAAATAACTTCTTCATCTGGAAATACAGCGGTGTACGGTGAAATTTACATCGCGCTTCGGGTGGAACGAAATGAACCAATGTGTGAAATTTCATTTTCAATAATTGTCGTCGTACCTTCGTAATTGTAATGCCAATGGATAGTCGAGATTTTTCCAATTAAAATAAGTCCAAACACGATGTAAATCGGATTATGACGTAGATCAAGCCTGGGTTACTGTTTGCTGACCCTAGAGCCGCTACCCCCATTACCACGCTGGGCGATCGGAACGCGGTAGAGGGAGCCACGGCCGAGCGTCAGCAGCTCGTGAGCAAGCAGTAGCCCAGGTCTGATACAGATTATTCCATTAATTAAGTAAAATTGGCCCGCTTTATCCAATTTTTGGATTCATTTTGATCGGAAGAATCCCAGCCATCCATTCTGTTGAGAGAAGAGGAAGGGGCTGACTCGTAAATTTAACCGTGCACTGCTGTAGACGAATGAGAGTGAACCAGGCCGTATCCGCCTTTCTCTGTTTGTTCTACAGAGAAATTATCTTGCTGATAATGATCCAACGGTTCAGTGACTTAGCAAGTTTAAAAAAATAAAAAAAAGGTTGATATACATTGTCCCTCGTAATATTTCTCGTCGGCTGATGAGATACCTCGCAGCCGCGTTTGTTCCGGACCTCGAGTTCTCCTCGACAGTGCGACGCAAATCACCACTATGCCTACAATAATTACTACAACCGTAGCTCCGACCGGCACCACCACGTTTACGTCGAGCCAACCCGGCAGCCAGGGGAAATAACGCCTGACATCGGTGTTGTCGTTGCCTCCGTTGCGTACGGGCGGTGCGATCGTACCTGTTCGTTCAAACAACGGAAAAAGAAACAAATCTTTGAATTACCTTTATCGCTACCATGGCCCTTCCCTCTCAGAACACAGATCACGATGACGGCAACGATTATCACGACAATAGCGGTTACCACCGGTACTACCAGATATATGTTTGCTTTGAAAATTTTCATCGGATCTTCTTCGTTGCCACCACCGTTCACGTCAGGTAGCTCGCGAGCCGGTGCAATGGTGCCTGGAACAAAAAACACGGCGACCATTCAATCCAGCCACCATTAGCACCGGCTACGAGTGCCGTTGCCCTTTTCCTATGTCGTCCCCATACTTACCTCCGGTTACGGTCAGTGTTGCGAATTCATACTCGGCTACTGCGAAACCAGCGTTATTGTGCGCAGTCACTCTCAAGTGATACCAGCTAGCAGGGTCCAGGTCCAAAACGACGAAGTTGTTGCCGCCGGGTTTCACGTTGTTCGAGACTTGGTTCCATTCTTGTTGGTGCCTGAATCGTGCGAACCGGTTACCATTAAATTTCTCAACTTTAATATTAGCGTTCGATGCTGAACTATTGTTTTATAATTAGTGTACTCAAGTACCTATAGATCTGTGTGCAAAATCTATTGTACAATGTATAATATTTTTTCGAAAAGAATTCCTGAAAATTGGCAAAGAAATGGCATTCAAAACAGAACACTCCTTTCAACGATCTTATCTTACTTCTTCTTGTGTTCAACGACGAAATAAAGCATGGGGCAACCACCATCAGACCAGGCGCTCAGGTGAAGGGTGATACTGTTCGTAGATACTTCAATGAATCGTGCCGCCTCAGGAATAATCGGTTTCGAGCCTTTGGTGCGGATGTTGAGCATGTCGGAGGGATCGCCGGTGCCAATTCTACAAAAATGTTTATTTTCCATGAAATTTTCACAAGGACCTATCACGCACTGTTGACTACATACAATATTATAAATTACGGGGTCATTTATATTAAGTATACAGAGGATGTGGCCGAACGGGTGGTACAACTGGCCAGGAGATGATTCTATATACATGTACAAATACAGTATTATCTCCGATCATAATAGAGTTAATAATATTAGAGATTCACACACACACAAAGTTCGATTTAGTTAAAGGTGGTCTAAATAAGTATTCCGTACCCGTTGTAAGCCGTGACATAGATCTGGTATCTGGAGCCACACCACAAGTTCTCCAATGTGTAGATTTGATCGGTAGAGCTGATCTGTACGGTGTCCCAATCGCCAAATTCAGGTTTGTAATGAATTGTGTAACCGTGGATCGGAGCGTTGTCGGTCGGATGAGGTCGGAGTTTCATTGTTAGCGAGTTAGTAGTTGTGGCGGTGAGGGTGACTTGCGGCGAGTGAGGTGGAGCTGTAGAACATCAAGAATTTTTAATCACTAACACCTCCAATGTACTGTATCACGGTAGTATGTACTATATGTTTCTAAAGTTTATTAAGAAGACCTTAACTGCAAATCATAGATGTCTGTTAAAATGTATGCGTACCGATTTAAAATATCTCTACAAAATATTATGAGCCATCAAAAACTAGATATGAGGAAAATACGTAAGATGACATTTCTTAAAGTAGTATATTCTGGCCTAGGGTCTGAATATGTAGGTGCCACGATCTTACCATGGACGACAAGCTGATGCGTAACGGTATCATGGCCATATGAGTTCTCTACGTAACACGAATATTCTCCAGCATCGGTCCGGTCTACTTCCTTAATGAACAGAGATCCTTCTGGCAACTGTCGCAGTCTGTCACTCGATTGCAGAACCACACCTCGTACTTTCCAGATCACTTCTGGGGCAGGTACTCCAACGGCAAGGCAAGGCAGTTTAACATCTTCTTTGTAAGTTGCAGTAAATTTGTCGTCAAATGATGCCACCTTCGCTGGTACTAAAATTCAAGAGAAGCAATTGTAAATAACAGAGATCGAAGCAAATCTGTTGTTCCTAAACAAAATGTTATTCCCACGAATTTCTTTAATCTTACATCCTGTATTTTAAGGAGAACCTATTAGAAAGTTTTAAAACTCTTTCGACCCCTGGTAAATAAGAATGGAACAGTACCTCGAACACTGGCCGCTAACGAAACAATCTTAGATGCCTGGCCCTCTCCAATGTTGGTGCTCGCGGTTACCCAAAAGTCATATCTACGTTGTTTATCTAATTTAGAAGCCTCGTGAGTCAATTGATTAGGTGGAATTTTCTGGCTGCTCGGTTCGTCCGCGTTGTCAGCTTTCGTATAAACTGTGTACTGCGCGATTACTCCATTTGGCTGGCTAGGTGGGCGCCATGAAACAAGTATCGACTCAGGAGACATCACCAGGGCTTTGATTGCGGTTGGGGCTTCGGGGGCTGTAAAATAATTGAAGCAAATTAAACTCCATCCTTCATCTCAACACTTTGCCTACCAGAAGTTTAATTATATGATTAGAAAAAACTGCACCACATAACAAAGGTGCATTCTTTGAAATGACATAATAATGAAGTCATGAAAGTTGTCGCGTACCATCTTGTTCCGTTTGACAATGAATGGGTGCAGATTTTACGCCGTCACCGCCGGAAGTAAACGCCAAAACTTGCATGCTGTAGTTAGTGTATTTCTTCAATCCGTGCAAAATTGTTTCCTCTGATGGAGCGATCTTGGTGTCTTTGGTATTTTCATCGTACCAGGTGTCGGACGGTCCATAAATAACCTGTAAATAATAACTGTAGACTCTGCCAGGACCTTGGATCGATTCCAATAACGTTTACTAACTTTGTACCCAGTGATTACACCATTAGCAGCGATCAGAGGAGGTGACATCCATGAAACTCTGATGGTTTGAGATGTGAGGGTTGTGCAAGTGGCATCATGTGGAGGTTCCTCGGGCACGCCTTCAGCAGTATGTTGTCTTCTCACATCACTCATAGCACCTGAGCCAACCTTGTTGAAAGCCTGGACGACGACGCTGTATTGAGTGTAGGTTTTCAGGTTCGTGATCTGTAAATGATGTTCCTTGCCATCTTCCATAGAGAAGTCCACAGTTTCGTAGGTGTAGAGCTTGTCGGAGGAAGTGAGTTTGTAGCCAACGTAGTATCCCAGAATCTCTCCGTTCCAATCCTCACGTGCGGGTGGTTTCCATGTTACCTATTCCAAATTACGACTATTATTAGTATATATTACATGGAATAAACAGCATCAAAATGACAGTCCTGCACGTGGCATAAAGATTTGCAGTCTACTATTTACGTTTTCAATTATTTGATACCAATTGGCTGTGTTACCTTCAATGTGTGCTGGTCAACTGCGTCAACTCGAACATTGTTTGGTGGTCCAGATGGTACTTCTTCGGCAGTGATGATGGTAACGGTATCAGAAGGACGGGAAGCACCAATTTCATTCTCAGCAACGATTCTCAGGTGGTAGGTAGTGGCAGGTCTCAGATTGAATACTCTAGCGACGTTCTGTTGCGATCCAGGTACCAGTACTCTATCGATGTCAGTTTCCCAGGAGCCTTTGCTGATCTTGTATTCGATGACGTAGCGTGTGATAGGGCTGTTTCCATCGTAGGGTGCTGCCCAGGATAATTGAACGGATCGTCCGGATTTGTCCAATACTTTCAGGCCGTATGGTACTTCGGGAACCTCTGTAACAATATTTAATAAATTAATACTTTAAAACTAGGACATACTATCACTCCTGACAGAAAATATTCTGTCAAATCTGTGAACGTGACTGTTGAATGAATTACTTGGGCGTGTACATACCTTGAACAATCATGTTGATGCTAGTGTCATCGCTTCCAAAGGCATTGGTGGCAACACAGGTGAACAGTGCAGAGTCGCTCCTCTCGGTTCTCTTGATGCTCAGGTCAGACAGTACTCCATTAGCCAGAATCTCCTCGCGGATGGTGTAACGGGGATCGCTCTTCGGGTCCAGTCTCTTGTTGTTCATGTTCCACAAAATGCCAATCGGTTTCTCGCCTTGTGCCTCGCATTGCAGTACAGCTGGTTCTCCTCGTCGTGCAGTCTGGTTCTTCAGTTTGATCTCAAAGTGGGGTGGTGCTGCAATTAGAGTCGTTGATAATGATAATTAATTTTATTTCTATAGAAAACAAAGTCCAAAATTTTTGGTCTTGTAAGGTGAAATTTAGCCCAATCATTTTCTATCAACTACTAAATGATTAAAAAATTAATTTTGCAATGGAAGAAATTGTTACAACAAATCTTGTAGATTGAAATTGACAAATTCGGATTAATTCAACAAATAGTTCCCGAGATAAATGTTCTGCTATTTCACGTTTTTGCGAAAATTAGAAAATTCAAAGATTGATATTTTATAAACAAATTGGAAATTAACAGAACGATGACTTAAACTTCCTCTAGCTTTAAGCATGCCACACTATATTTCATTTCAAAGAAAGTTTCAATGATAAAAAGTGATCGATTTGGCAGGGAAATACATTTGGCATAAGAAAACTTGGCATGAACTTTACCTTGAACGGAGATGAGAATGACAGCCGAGAGTCCTGAGCCAATTCCATTAACAGCTTCGCAAAGATAGTAGCCTTCGTTTGTCTTCTGGATGTTGTTGATAGACAGGGTTCCATCTTCCACGCTAATGTCAGGGTTGCTCAATTTCAAGTCGGTGTAATCGCCCGGCGTATCCCCTGTGATGAGAAAATAGAAATTACAAAGTTGTTACGGTAGATTCCAACTACTACTTCCAATGTCATTTATTGAACCCAAACTTGCTGAACATTAAACACCCATAACTTTTGAACCAGTGACTTCCCAACATTAAAACTTGGTTTTTTGGAATTTTGTTGTCGAAACCTAAAAATTACATAAACAAAAGTTAAAAATTTCTAGCATGTACATAACTTATTTAGATCAACAAACGGCATAGTTCAAAATTTCATTATAGCCACAAATAAAAAAGTTACTACTATTTCCAAATGGCATTTGTTGAACCGGAACTTGCTGAACATTAAACACCCATAATTTTTGAGCCAGTGGCTTCCTAACGTTACAACTAGGATTTTAGAATTTTCTCGTCAAATCCTAAAGGATTATATAAAAAAAAGTTAAAAATTTCTAGGTCTTTACGGTAAAGTTTTATGCGAAAACCAATTTCGATTAAGTTTGGTGCATGTACATAACTTATTTAGATTACGCATTACCTAATAAACGAATCCTTCTATCATCTCAAAAAAAAAAATAGTCATTTGGTTCAATTTTAAAGGGTGTTGATTTAATTTTGTCTCAGACTGTATAAATTCGAACAGAAATGTTTGAAGGATTTGACAGCCTGTGAAAAATACGTACCAGCAGCTCTCTTCCAGGTGACTTGAGGCTTAGGGAATCCGTCGGCTTTGCATTCAACGCGTGCGTCAGAGCCTTGAGCGAATGCCTTATCGGTGGGTTCCAGGATCCAGCGTGGTGGTACTGTTACAGAACGAGCGGGTTATTCAAAATGTCCTCCCGGCGCATCCACCAATCGGCAGTTAACCCGGGAGCGAGTCGCATCGGTGGTCTCCAGTTTCCGAAACGTTCTAGTCAATCATAAAATCATCTCAACAAGACAATCAAGTCTGTAATAGCCAACGATAGAATGACTGGAGCCACGACAATCGGTTCCGCGGCATGCTGAGCGAAACGCGACTCTCCCCCGCAACTGCGACAAACACTGCGATTAATTCGACATGCGGGAATTCGAGATGATTATGCGGGTGACTACTGCACGAACAGAAAGAAAGAAGGTCGTCAGGCAGATAGAGAGACTGCGGTTGCGGCTCTGAAGGAGCTCGCGTCCGGCCATGCAAGTAGAGACGCTACCATGATACTCGAGCACGGTCAATCATGCTGTACCGCTTGGAAAGTGATCTACGGTTTAGTCTGACAGGATGAAGAGAAATAGAGAAAGAGCGAGAATGAGAGAGAGAGTGAAAGAGAGAGAGAGAGAGAGTAAGAGTGAGAAAGAGATAGAAAGACAGAGTGATATAGAGAAGAGACATGCTTGTTAGAAAATATCGACTACCTCTACGAATGCATGTACACAAAATGAACGAGGCGAGACGTGTGGTGAGAGGCGTGGGCTGAGGGTGTGAGGGGCGGGGGTTCTAGGTGTTCATGGTGAAACAGGTGATTATTCGAATGGTGATTGAAGGGCAGGTCGAAAGGGTGATTCTCAGAGGGTGATTGGATGGTCGGTCGGTCATCTTGGATCAAGGACACGTTGTAGCGCGACGGGGGTACGGTGAGGTACTAGAAATCGACACTCGAATGTAATCTCACGAAAGACACAGCTCGATCGTAGGACCTAAAGAGTCTCGCCGAGTGATCGCGACGATCCAACGACTGTTCGCACGGTGAAGAGTATATCGTGATCGATAGGAGAGATAGATAGATAGATAGGTAGAGAGAAAGAGAGAGAGAGAGAGAGAAAGTGAGATAGATAGATAGATATAGATAGAGATAGAGTGAGTATTGCGACGCGAGGCGAGTCGCGTACGAGCAAAGAATGATGTGGTCGTGTAGCCTACCCGGGGTACCTGGATCTACTGTTTGCCGCGGCTGGACGATGTTCGGAAGCCAACGAAAATAGTGTTCGTCGAAGACATTAGCGACGATGAGCATGACAACGAGACAAGGGAGGTCAAACGAGGCGAGATACTTATTGTCACAGCCACAAAATATACGATGCGGTTCAAGCTCAACCAACTTGCTGTGGGGGGGACACGTGGGACTCTGGGCGTGACTTTGCGTTTGCTATTCGGCTGATAAACATAGGCGAAACCAGACAAGGGCTTATAGAAAGACACGAAAGGAAGAGATATATACAGAAATTACCAGGGAACGAAAGTATAGAAACAGAAATAGAGAGAGAGAGAGAGAGAGAGAGAGAAAGAGAAAGAAAGAGAGGGAAAGAGAGATAAGGAACGGCGCGCAAGAGAGTCGTCCCCGGCGACGAAAGCAACGCACTGTGTACGTGAAACTCTTCCGCTGAGAACTGAAATCCAGAAAGCTTCCGCAAGGTAACACGACAGCTTCGGCAACGACGAAGATGCATCAACTCAAGCCTGCAATCAAATACTCGGATGGGCCCCGGGTTCGCGGCGGTTGCTTTGTTCATTCCGAGTTAGTCAATCATCGTTCAAATCATTTATATATCATATATCATTCTAATGCTCCCATTAGTCTGGCCCTAACCGTGAACTCGTAAGATCGCCTCGTGCACCGCCATCCCCGACGGGTTACTAGCGATACATGTGTATCGTCCAGCGTGCTCCGGCGTTACCGTCTCGATCAGCATGAGACTGGTCCGAGGGCCGAGTTTCCCGATGCTGTACCCCTTGTATTGCGAGAGAGGTTGGTCCTCGTGGGTCCACGTGATATTGATGGGAGTGTCGCCAAGCAGCACCATGCACGCCAATTGGGCGGCCTGCCCCGCATAGATCGGTTGATCCCCGAAATCGAACGGACTGATCCGCGGCAGGACTGGAATGATAGGGCTCTAGCTAGATCCGCGATACACTCAGTTTCGCTCCGATCCCTTCTTCATGGTACACTGGGCAGTCTCTCGTGTGGCCGCCGTCTGCGTCGTCGATATTCTCATCGAGGTTCCGCGAGAGACTCTCACGGCTCTCGTCTTTCGGCCGATCTCTCTCTCCGGGTGGTGCTCTCCTCCGATCCAAAAAACCTACTCCAAGGCGTCCCCGTGGCGATGCGTATCGAGGCCCTATAGATTGCTCTTCGTTCGCTAATGAGACTCGATGCACCGAGAAAGGGTTCGATAAGAGAGAGAAAGAGAGAGAGAGAGAGAGAGAAACAGAGGAAGAAAGATGCAGGAATAGATAGAAAGAGAAATAGAGAGAGACAGTGTACGAGTGTTTTTCGTGTCTTTGATGTGTAGAATAAGAGAGATAGAGAGAGAGAGAGAGAGAAAGAAGAAAAGAGAAATCGGTTGGGCGGGTTCAGATTGTGGGAAGTCGAGCTCGTCCCGAACTACGGACGAATTACCTTTGATCATGGTAGTCGAAGGATAACGAGAGACGGGACTGTGGTCCAAAAGCTACACTCGGCCGAGCGACCTACCTAAACGATGATGCTTCGAGACAAACTGATTGATGCGGGGGTATAATTATGTATGTAAGAAAGAAAGATGGACAGTCGAGCGGATGCAGACTCTTCCAAACATATTTATATGTATATACGCTATTACAACAATCAATAGCAGACAGTGGAGACACGTCGTTCGTTCTTTCAATAAATATGTATTACGACTACTACTCGAACTACGAACCGCAACAAGACCGATTCAAATATATATATATAATATATAGACAACATCATCATTTGGCCGATCTCAACGTAACACGCATATACACAACCGCTTCAGTCTGGCTTCGAGCTACGCGTACACGCCTTGTTTATTTGTACATCATCATGCCGGTTTCGTTTCGTTCTCTGTGTTCTGTTTTTTTTATTGTTTTATTTTTTAAATTTCCGGTAACACGTTCGCCTGGTCTTCGGCTCGGTTGTTAATCATGTGTTTACCAGTGTGCGCATGACTTATAATCACGTTTCTGTACCGTTCACTTTGAGATGGGCGCTGTGCCTAGCACGACCGGCTGGATTATCGGCGACGCAAGCATACTCTCCGGCGTGCTCTCCCCTGACGGCGGGTATCGTCAGTGCGGACACTCTATCCCCCAACGCGGTGATACCCACTCCGTCGCCTACTTCTAAATGGCGTCCCTCGAACAACCACTTGAGCGAAATCGGCGTGTCCCCCTTTACGACCGCGCAATGGACGATTATCAGATCGCCGGAGTTGGCCTCGTCGAACGAGAACGGCTGCAGATGCGGAGCGACTGCCGAGAGATAGAGACAGAGAGGCTCAGAGTCACTGGCAGGCACAACAGTTATACAGAGGAGCAGCTAGTAAAATAGACGTTTCGTTTAACCGGCTGGGGGGGGGGGGGAGAGGGTGTGGGCGCGATTTAACGCGACAGACGTTTTCCTTCCAGAGCGAATTGGCTGGCGATCCTTCGTCTCCTCGAATCGGCCAGCGGAACGTGTTCAGGTTTCGCGATACAGTGGCTCGTGTGTGGTTCCGTGGGGTTGGATTAGACAAATCAAAAACGGGACTCGATCCGAATCGTAATTTGGAAATCATCGAAACAAGGAGCAAAAGGTTCGAGAACACGTTACTCAAGCAGAGGATGCTACGGGAGAATCGGGAGAAACTTGTAAAGGACAAGACAATATTGTGGCGTTTTTGAGAGTTTTTCTTGTTGCCGAGCATTGTTTATCATTAAGCACCGTTGACAATCAGATCGGCCGAGAGCTCGTGCCTTCCGGCAAGGTTTTCCGCGATACACGTGTACGTTCCAGCGTGCGTCGCCCGGACGGATCCTATGCTGAGTATGGCGCCCCGTCCGCCGAGATCCACGATCGAGATTCCAGAGTGGGGCGAAATCGGATAACCGTTTAAGGTCCAGCGGAGCTTCAAGGGTTGATCGCCCTCGACCACTGCGCACGGTACCGTTACTACCTGACCGGAGTTAAGCGGTTTATCGCCGAACGCAAACGGCAATAATTTCGGAATTACTGAAAAGAGAAAACAGAGGGAACTGAAAGCGAACTAAAAGCTCGGCGATCAAGGCCGTGCTACGCGCGAGCCTGATCGGCTAACAGGCTGTCGGGGGAGGCTCCGCTTCGTATGAATTCCCGCGCCACGGGCCGGGCACCACTCTCTTTCAACTACAACGCGGCGAAACTCAAGGAAATGCGTCATCAATCACGGAGGTCCACGTACACCAGACTAACTTCGGTATTTAAATCACAAGGGAAAAGTTCTGGACGTTTTGTGCACATTTTTTCATCTTAGTTTTAACTGCGCTTTAATATCGAAGATGTGTGACGCAAGACACTTTGGCCTCACATTGAAAGTAGGACCATTGCAACTTTATTTTGTCCATTTTTTAAAAGTATGTCTTGAAATAGTTCTTTTAGATACGTTAGTCTTGTTCTTATAATAGAACAGTAATGACTTTAACCCCTTCGTCAAAATTGACTCTGGAACAGTATCCTCTAAATATTATTCTCGGTTAATCTTCACTTTAGGAACCCAGGAATGTTTAACTTTTCAAATGTAATCCCGTAGACTTTGACGAGCAAATGCCAAAAATTCAAGTTTTAATGTTGGGAATCTATTCGTTTAAAAGTTATGGGTGTTTAAAGTCGAAGCGATTTTAAGCGTTGCTTGCAGGTAAAGGCAAAAACGCTCAAAATCGTTCAACTTTAAACACGCATAACTTTTGAACCAGTAAATTTCTAACATTAATCTTTAATATCGCGGTTTTAGTGGAAAAATGTCGGTAGTCTGAATATTTTTTCGTCAAAATCTGCAGGATTGTACAAACAAAAGTTTATACATTTCTGGGTCCCTAATGTGAAGTTTAATTATTTCAGCGTTAATCGATTGAACTTATCTGTACCATATAAATAATTTCACAATGTACCCAAGTTTTCAAACAAACAAATACGTCATCTTTCCAAAACCATTCGATTCCGTACAAAATTTCTCAACGTCCACAAAACATCCGGAACCCTTCTAATTCCCGAAACTGGTCAGACGTACGCGCAGCTCTGCGACCGACTAGAAAACAAAGAAGAAACAAAGGTAACCGAGGCTAAAAGGAAAAACCAATTGCTTAAGACGAACGAAAGAAAAACGTCGAGGATTCGATGCAGGAGTATCGGGAAGTGACTAGAAGGTTTGATGCAGGTAGCGAGGTTGGAAGTGAGGAACGATGGGAGCGAGGGTGTCTAAATGTATAAGTGATCGATCCATGTGTCGTCAAGAAGCGGTGTACCGTTGACGTCCAATTTGGCCGAGTGCGAGGTCGATCCAGCCGCGTTCGACGCAACGCAGGTGTACTCCCCGGCGTGTCTCGCAGCTACGGACTCAATGGTCAGTTGCTTGACGCGTTTCCCGGAGTTCGATACGATCACGTCCATTCGATCGGGTCTGATAGGCTGGCTATCGAAGGTCCAGGTGATCTCCAGAGGGGAGTCGCCTTTGGTGACGACACACTGTACCGAGACCAAGTCTCCAGCGTTCACAGGCTCGTCGCCAAAGGAAATGGGCGCTATCTGCGGAGAGACTATCAGACGAACAACTAGATAGAGACTTTTCATCGAAAGACGTTCAGACACGACATAGTGTAGTCCCGGGTCTAGAGAGTGGAAACGGCGACGACGACGTTTGAAATTAAGAACCGGATGGGCCGGTGTTGTCTCTGTCTCGTGAGATTCGTGGAGTGTAAAGGGATCGATCACGGGAGAATTTCAAATGGGAGGTCGTGCGATATGGCTAAATGGTGTGCATTAGCTTTGGGCAAGTACCGTTCACCGACAACTCCGCGGAACGGCTGACAGATCCGACCAAGTTGCTCGCGACACACGTGTACTCGCCGGCGTGGCGCGCGGTCACCGAGTCGATGATCAGTACCGAGTTCTTTCTCCCGGTTTTCGTGATCGTTATGTCCGGATGGGTGTCGCGGGTGATCGGTTCCCCGTTAAAACTCCATCGTATCTCGATGGGTGAGTCGCCCTTCAAGATGCTACACATTGCGGAGATCTGTTCGCCCCAATTGGCCGGTTCCTCGCTGATTGAGAACGGCGCGATCTGCGGAGTGACTGGAAACAATGTCCCAGAGTTGCTCAATGATCCCCGAGATCCACGGTGCTCTGTCTTTGTACGTCAGTCGTGTGAGAGAACTCGGGCGAGAACGGAAAGGGAAAGTGGTTAGACACAATGTAGAAGGAACGGAGAAGAGTCCGACACGTTAGCTACCGGCGCCTGTTCAGAGAACAGCCTCCATGGCTGTAACGTTCGAGTTCAACAATTGTGCCAGATTAGCGATCATGAAAGTAATGTTTTCCATGGTTGCTGACGCCGGTAGCTAACACGTTGATCAACGGAGGGTAGAATGAGTCTCGAGTGACCGGTGGGCATGGTGTTAATCTAGATTCGTGTCTATCGCATGGCACAGCCCGCGATTCGTGCATTTCTGTACCGTTCACGGCCAAGGTAGCCGAATAGCTGGTCGCTCCAGCTGCGTTCGAGGCTGTGCACGTGTATTCCCCGGCGTGCCTCGCGCTGACCGCCTCGATGGTCATTAGACTGACTCGTTTCCCGGTGCTCGATATCGAGATATCGCCGTGATTCTTGACGGTGACCGGCTCCCCGTTCAGAGCCCAGGCCACTTCGATGGGCAGGTCGCCCTTAACGACCGTGCAGACCGCCGAGACCGCTTCTCCCCAATTCGCAGGCTCGTCGCCGATCGAGAACGGCGCGATCTGCGGCGCGACTGAAAACGTGTTACGCAAAATCGATGAGCTCGCGACCAATCTACGATCCACAACCATTCTCGTCGACCTAGTTCAGCGACCACAACAGGAATTCGCGGCGAACGATCCAGGGACGCGATCAAGATCGTCGTCCAGGTCCTCTCGATGTCGGAATTTCCATAGGCGCGCACACACACGCGTCCCCCGTGTGTCCACAGAACGGAACCGGGACAGGTTTGTATGAATGTTTAATGCAAAGATGGATGAAGATGCAAGAGAGAAGGGGAATGAGATTGGAGGAGGCTTTTCCCCAGCTTTCCCGATGGCTACACGGAAACTCAACAGCCCTCTACACACATGCGTACGTTATTACCGTTGACGGCTAACGCCGCCGTGTGGCTCGAGGCTCCAGCTCTGTTCGACGCGGTGCAAGTGTACTCTCCCGCGTGTCTGGCGGCCACGGCGTCGATCGCCAACACGCTCAGCCGTTTGTTTTTCGTGATCGTGTACTGACCGGTGCTCTCGGAATCGATCGGCACGCTGTTGAACGCCCACGAAATGTCCATCGGGAAGTCTCCCTTCAGGATCGAGCAGGTAGCCGAGATCGCTTCGCCCGAGTTCACTGGCTCGTCGCCGAACGAGAACGGGAAGATCTGCGGTGCAACTGACAAGAGCCATTCACTCCGGTGTAAGATATCGATTTTCAGCTGTTTCTGATACGTATGAGATCGGTTTTAGATCGCACGGCTCTACTGGTCAGCCTTTCGAGCCCTGTGTCCTTTCGGAACTGTTTTCTCAACGTCTCGGCAGCTTTGCGGCTATGTAGCTCTGTTAGGGTTTAGAAGACACGCTAATACTGGTGTCTGTCATGTCGTGTGACACTACATTGGTGGGCCACGACATGACACTTATTATACCACGTGACACACACCAGTATTAGCCTGTCTTCTAACCCCTAATGAAGCGAGCTGCGATGTTTGCAGAATGTTGGGGAAATAATTCCAAAATGGGTTACGAAAGCCTCAACAATCTCTTATTATTAGTTTACACGTATTCTTTTTAACTGCAACCCTATATGGGGAATGAAAATCGTCACCGTTGGGGATGAAGTTCTCCAAAATATTTTGAACCTTTTTCACGCGAAGCTTTGTATTTTCTAATGATGGATTTGACTACGCAAGAAATATTTTAAAATATATTATAATTATGGTTACAATAAATTAAAATATAATTTGTGTGGTAAAGATATATGGAGAGTTATTAATTCTTTGTTACTAGAAAGTTTTTCATTAAATATTATACATCAACATTCTTGAATTGTTTTAATATCTCGGTTGTTGTTTCCATGAATGCATAAAATCCGCGGTCTCTTAATTACAGAGACTAATTGAAATATATTTGAAATTTTTAATAAAGTTGACACTGTACCAGCATTATTTCGTACCAAATGAATCACCTGTTGCCATCGACGTGGTCGCACAAAGGATTGTGTACAAAATGAAATATAATGCCGTTTCGAATTTATGTAGAAAATGTGGATATTCGGACCATGTTTTTCTTGTTTAATTTAATAAAAATACGCAATATTATATATCATTCTTTTTCTGAAAATGATTTTTAATTTAATTTAAGTGTAATGTATTTATATGATTTTTCTTCTAACCAAAAATTAATTTTTGTAACATTGAAAATAATAAATAAATTCTTTATTTGGAGATTGAAAATCTAAAAATAAAAACATGGCCGAGTATATTCTCTAACACTCTACCTACATCACAACATAGGATGGAGACGTTAAAATTAATGACATAATGAGCATAAATGTCCGGTGCACGTCCCAATTCAGGTAAGCGAATTCCATCATTACGGTCAACTGTCGTACCACTTGTTGTACCCCGTAGAACACGTACCTCCAATGTGGTTGAACAATAATATCGACAGGTATCACGTCTCAATGGTTTCATTTTTACCTGCGGGAGGATCTCATAAACCAATCTTTGTCAATGTCACCTTTTTAATAAAAAATACACAGACAATTACAACAAAACTGTGAGAAGAAATAAAAAGCACTCAAACCGTATGGAATTTTTTTACTGGTTTGTGATTTGCATGAAGAGAGCACACAAAATATTCACAATCTTCAATATACATTTTTAACCCTGGTACGCTCCTCAGAAATAGTTTTATGAAGATACGAAGATAATATCTCACCCATTTTGGTTTTACATGTTAAATCAACAAACTATGTTTCATTTATATAATAAATTAATCGTTTTATAGTCGTAAGAAAAATAAACGGATGCATTTTCATACTGAGAAAAAAGAATTTTTCTAAAATGTACGATTTTTTAAATATAAAGGAAAATGGATTATTAAATATAATCCCGTAGACTTTGACGAGAAAATGCCAAAAATCCAAGTTTTAATGTTGCAATTTATTCGTTCAAAAGTTATGCGTGTTTAAAGTTGAGAGATTCTAAACGTTTCTTACAGGTTTACCAGTCAAAGCCGCGGATGATCGTTGAACTTTGAACACCCATAACTTTTGAACCAGTGAATTCCTAGCATTAAAACTTGGATTTTCGGAATTTTCTCGTTAAAGTCTACAGGATCGTATACAACAAAGTCTAAAATGTACCCCGTGAGGTGAAGTTTAACCCGGGTCATTCTATGAGTATTTATTCTTCGAATAAACGGAAAAGTTGCTCGGTGTTGCTTCGATGTTCACTTCCCAGTTGCGAATAATTGCAGATAAAACTACGTGTCAGGCATCATGTCTAAAAACAGTCTCATAGCTGCTTAAAATCGACGTGTTACAGTTGAGTGATGTTGCTCGGTGTAGAACGCGCGCGTTTCGCTGAAGTGATGAACGAGTTGCGAGTACAATTGAACAGAGTACGCGTCGTTTCGCGGGTTGTACATCATTCGAGGGAGGTATCGGGGAAAGGATTCAGAATGAAGCAAAAGGCGCAGTGTCGTCGAGAGCGACGCGAGGAACGGCAATGCGAGGGATGTAATAAATTCTCTCGGTTTGAAGGCGATGCTTGTGCAGAACTCGTTTGACGTGCAAGCGTGCTTCTTGAGATAGGTAGGTACCGTTGACGGCCAGAGTGGTCGAGTGGCTGACGTTTCCAGCTCGGTTCGTCGCGACGCACGTATACTCGCCCGCGTGTCTCGCTGCCACGGACTCGATGCTCAGTGCGCTCATATGTTTATTGATCCTCGTGATCGTCACGTCCGGATCGTTGAAGCCTATCGTTCTACTGTTAAACTTCCACACGATCTCTACCGGAAAGTCACCTTTCATAATGGAACAGGTCGCCGAGACCATGTCTCCCGAATTAGCCGGTCCGTCGCTGATCGCGAACGGTCCTATATGCGGCGCAACTACAAACGACAATCGAAACTGCGCTTTAGAACTCCATGACAGCCGCAAATTCGCTTGATTAATCGATGCATTCAACTTTAACGATCCGGCGACTGTCGTCGATCCACCCTGCGACCAACTATTTTCAGGCACTGGCTGACTGAAAATAGATTCGACGATGTCCCGGTGTCGCGAACACACGTCGCCTGTCCTCTTCGATTGCTCGATGGATTGTCGTGGGATGGGAGTGACAAGTTGTTGCGCGCATGCATGACAGAGAAAGAAACACTATCGAAGGCTCTAAGGGGATCGAGAGACTAAGGGGGGAAGGTGTCTGTACCGTTGACGGCGAGAGATGCCGAATAACTGGTCCCACCGGCTGCGTTGCTCACGGAGCACGTGTACTCCCCCGCGTGCGTCGCCGTCACGCCGTCGATCGTCAGCACGCTGACGCGCTTGCTGGTCTTTACGATCGAAATGTCGAACTGATCGCGAGAAATCGGCTCGCCGTTCAGGGCCCACTCGATTTGGATCGGGTAGTCCCCTTTCAATACCGTGCACGTGGCCGTCACGGTGTCCCCCCAATTCGCCGGTCCCTCTCCGATCACGAACGGCGAGATCTCCGGTGCAACTAGGGATCAAGTAGAACAGAAGCGAACACATTCACCTTCGGAGGCTAGGATCGAGGAACACTTGACAGCGTGTCGACGACGAAAGACACCTTGGTCGAACTCGTTTGTTTGCTCCTCGACGAGACGTGGGGATCAGGGAGGATGACGAAGAACGGGATTGTGATGGAAAGCTGTCCGGACGAGTGTCGCGCATGCATCGAGAGCACAAAGCAAACCGCTCGGGCAAGGGAACACGTGTTGTAGTGTACCATTCACGGCCAACGTCGCTGTGAAACTCGTTCCACCGGCCTGGTTGCTCGCCATACAGGTGTACTCGCCGGCATGACTCGCTGTCACCGCGTCGATAGTCAGCAGACTGACACGCCTGCTAGTCACGATCGATATACCGGGATAATTGTGGGTGATCGGTTCGCCGTTCAGAGCCCATTCGATCTGAATCGGAGAGTCGCCCTTCAACATGGTGCAGGTTGCGGTGACCGTGTCCCCCCAGTTCGCTGGTTTCTCGCTGATCACGAATGGAGCTATCTCGGGGGCCACTAGGCAACGAACAAACAATCGTTTCGTTATCGACTAGTCAGGCTACAGCCAAGAACCACCGGAGCTAGAAGAACCCTACGAGACCAAGCTTGAACCACCGACGGTATGGGAAAGACTGTGGCGATAGACAAGGGATGTGTAAGCAAGGAAATGTCAGAGGACGTCTCTATCAAGACAGACAGAAGTACCGTTCACGGCCAAAGTGGCCGAGTGACTGGTCGCCCCAGCCTTGTTGGACGCCGAGCACGTGTACAGCCCCGCGTGTCTCGCGGCGACGGATTCGATGCTGAGGATGCTGTTCTTTTTCGTGGTCGCCAGGATGTTAATGTCCAAGCGTTTGCGCTCGATCGGCTCGCCGTTCAACGCCCACGCGATGTCGATCGGCAGATCGCCCTTGATAATGGCGCACATCACGGAAACCGAGTCGCCCCAGTTCGCCGGCTCCTCACTGACCTCAAAGGGAGCTATCTCGGGGGCAACTAGGCAACGTACAAAAGCAATCCTTTCGTTATATCGACTAGTCAGGCTACAGCTGAACCTAAGACCACCAGAGCTAGAAGAACCCTACGAGACCAAGCTCCAACCACCGACGGTATGGGAAAGATAATGTGGCAGACAAGGGATGTGCGAACAGGGATATGTCAGAGGACGTCTCTATCAAGACAGAAGTACCGTTCACGGCCAGAGTGGCCGAGTGACTGGTCGCTCCAGCTTTGTTGGACGCCGAGCACGTGTACACTCCCGCGTGTCTCGCGGCGACTGATTCGATGCTGAGGATGCTGTTCTTTTTCGTGGTCGCCAGGATGTTAATGTCCAAGCGTTTGCGCTCGATCGGCTCGCCGTTCAACGCCCACGCGATCTCGATCGGCAGATCGCCCTTCAGAATGGCGCAGACCACTGAAATCGAGTCGCCCCAATTCGCCGGCTCCTCGCTCACCTCAAACTGAGCTATCTCGGGGGCAACTAGGCAACGAACAAACAATCCTTTCGTTATCGACTAGTCCTTGCAAACCAGTGACCGACCACGACGATTACGACATACTGGAGCCAGGCTACAGTCGAACCAAGAACCACGAGAGCCAGAAGAACCCTACGACCCCAAGCTTCAACTACCGACGGTATGGGAGAGACTGTGGCGATAGAGAAGGAATGTGCGAACAGGGAAATGTCAGAGGACGTCTCTATCAAATGAGAGAGAGAGAGAGAAGTACCGTTCACGACCAGAGTGGCCGAGTGACTGGTCGCTCCAGCCTTGTTGGACGCCGAGCAAGTGTACTCTCCCGCGTGTCTCGCGGCAACGGACTCGATGCTGAGGATGCTGTTCTTTTTCGTGGTCGCCACGATGTTAATGTCCAAGCGTTTGCGCTCGATCGGCTCGCCGTTCAACGCCCAGGAGATCTCGATCGGCAGATCGCCTTTGATAATGGCGCAGACCACGGAAATCGAGTCACCCCAGTTCGCCGGCTCCTCGGCGATCACGAACGGGGCTATCTGCGGCGCGACTGAGAAGATCGATCGCGAATGAGATGAGATAAGAAACCCGATGATCAGTTTATCCGACACCTTTCGTGGAAAAAGAGAGAGAGAGAGAGTGAATGGGATTGTATGTAGGTGAAAGGAGTGAAAGTACGGGACAATGTGGTGTCTGTTAACACTCGAAGGATCTATACTCTAGGTACCGTTCACTGTCAACTCCGCCGAATAGCTGGTTGCGCCGGCTGCGTTTGATGCAACGCAAGTATACGTGCCCGCGTGATTCGGACTCGCGGAGTCAATGGACAGCAGGCTGTTCCTTTTGGTGGTAGTCACGGATATCCGATGACTCTGGTCGATGGGGTTTGCGTTCAACGCCCAGCTGATCTCGAGCGGGGAATCCCCGCTGACTATGGTGCAGACTGCCGAGACGGAGTCGCCCCAGTTCACAGCCTCGTCGGCCATTTCGAACGGGGCTATGCGCGGCGGTACTGTCGACGTTACAACAACGCTATGGATACTGCTAACTATGTGCGTGCGCCGATACAGCGTTCAATGGAAATAACGTACTGTTACGTCTGGAATTCTAATTAAATCCTGAGTGGAGCTGACCGAGGCCTGTGTGTTGGGATTATCTGAGGAATCTAATTCCTGATGAAGGGAAAGGATGGAGAAGAAGGTGCTGATGCAACCTGATCATACCCTAGACTCTAGACGCTTGCGGTAGGAGGAACAAACATTCTTCCTGTCTTACATGTTTGGTGCTCTCTTGAACGCTTTTGACGGTTTCTTAGGAGATGTGGCTAGATCTATTCAAGTCAGTATGTATTCACTTCGTGGTGTACGTTTCTGAACCTATTGTTTTGAGATTGATGTTGATCCTCTTGGTGGACCTAGTGTAAATAGTTAAGCATTCAAACTAGCTGTTAAATAATATAATTATATGTAGGTCTAAATAAGAAGAAGAACTGTCAAGTATTTAACTGATTGCTCAGTTGTAATTCAAGCGGATTTTTGTACAACATGAACCGATCTAGCATTTTCTTAGGCTCGATCCGAATTATCATGCAGTATTCTCTATTTTTGGTTTGCACGAGTACCATACATTTAGAATATCATTGTTCGTATCTCTGAAGCATTCAGTAATTAAAAAATGAGAATTTGGCCTATGCAAGCAACCCAGCAAGTATTTAGCTGTTCCAGTTTTCACGAAGAAGTGGAGGCTGGCCACTACTGCCTGCACTGCAACCTGCGTTTGCCAACATACCCTAAATATCGATCCCTGGAGTCTCCTACCTGGACTACTTTTTCAAACATATATGGAGACCTATATTTCAACGAAGAGGACCTAGAAACGAGATCATGCGAAAAAAATACCAGCAAATGGCCTGCCGTTCATTGCGCTCGAATCTGGGTTGAACGAACGTCCAGGGACGTAACAGTACGTAAAGTCAGACAGGTACTTAAATAACGTGGGAGGGGATCTAAGAAATCGAACCGGACGATCGAAGAATGTCGTTCACCGTTACCTCCACCCTCTGAGGTGCGCTCGTTACCCCCATAATAGCAGGTTACCCCCCATAACGTCGCATACCCCCGGCAACAGCGCGCGGCCGACCAACCTCCGGTGATGGGCGTTCAAATCGCCGCCACGATGAGTCTCGTCGTGTCGGATATTCTTGAAAAAAAGAAAGCGGTTGTTGGAAGAGAACTCGAAGCGATAAGGAGAGAATACTTTCATAGCCAGCTGATCGCCACCAACCATCCAATCTCGGCTCACCGAATCGTTTCAGGACTAATCAAACCGTACCGTTCACTGACAGAACCGAAGTGTGCGAGGTGGATCCGGCTGCGTTGGTCGCGGTGCACTTATACTCGCCCGCGTGTCTTGCCGCTACCGAGTCTATCGTCAGGGTGCTGATCCGTTTGCTACCTCTGCTCACGACGATATCCGGACTGTTGTAACCGTGGTCGCCGGATACGCGTCCGGCCTCGATTGGCCGACCGTTCAGCGACCAGATGATCTTCAAGGGTAGATCACCCTTGATCACGGCGCACTGAACGGTAGCCATCTCTCCGGCGTTCGCCGCTTCTTCGCCAAACGAGAATGGCGCCAATTGCGGGCCGACTGGAATTTTGAAAAGTGCTTTGAACCGCGCGCCGGAGCTTCCAGAGAGGGACGCGGCGCCGCCATTCTACGTCCGCAGCGCTCAGCGGGACGAAGTACCGTTTCAGCGATCAAGAGTCGATCTATTGGATTGGCAAGAAAGTAATTTCGGTATTTAAGGTGAAGTAGAGCCTAATTTTTTTATCCAAGCAATGAATTTTAATGGTATTCTCCGTTTTGTTCGATGATCTTCTGCCAAAAAGAATATGCGAAAATATTTTATCGATTAAAGTTCATCGCTTCGATAAATTCGAATAAATTCGGTTTTATTTCACCTTAAAATACCGAAATTACTTCTTTGCCAACCCAATATTTTCGTTGTAGGAGCTGTTTCTTTTAATTCTTGTATATATCACAAATTTTTCAATGTTTAGTGCGTAGTGTGAAGTATGTTTATTTAATATAACCTCAAAATGTCGAAGATATTCGTTGTCCTAGTTGAACAATCCTACCTTTTTCATTTGGGTCAAGAACGATTTCGATTACTATCATCAGAGTGAAAATAAGGGTGCACACATATGAATATACATTAATTTTGAATTAAGCTAAAATGAGACTTAACACTAAACCTATCAAGGTCGATCAAATGACTGGTTCCAGATTTTCCATTTCGAAATCATTGAAATGATAAACATGCTTGCACTGGAGATGATTAAACATGCTTCTTTACCCCAAGCATGCATTACAATAAAAATCGCACAAGGTCTAAACAAATTAAATCGTGTCATTCTTATAAAGCGACATAATGTATCATTCACTTTGAATGGTAAGTTTAGTGTTAAGTATTGCAAACGTTCGGACTCTTTCTGGTTCTCAGTACCAGATCCAGCTATTTGACATTGCTTCACGAAAATAAGAAGGATGTATTTATTAAAATGTCCAGCAAAAAATCGTTTTTTGACCGCTGAAACGGCCTTTCGCGCCACAATGCAGCGCTGGACGCTCGATGCGCGCACGACGAACCACGAACCACGAACCACGAACGACGCGCTGGAGCTGGCGGATAACGGAGTGAGGGTAGGGTAGCTCGAGCCTGACCGTGGATAGAAGATCGAAGAGTAACTCGGGGATGTCGGGATACGATAGGATGTAGAAACAGAAAAGTGGTGTATAAAAAAAGCGATATGAAATAACGTGAACCAAAAGAAAACATGGACCATCGTCTCGCTGCATCCGCGGGATGGACCGTGTCCCTTACCTGCCGTCGTCTCTGACGATAATCTTACCTTACCGAACGGTAGCACACGAGGATCGACATACGTTTAAGCGTGTTCGATCATCGGCACGACGACGGCAGTAGCCTTTCCATACAGAGATTATACACTATGAAGATTACTGCGGAAAACAAGAAGTTTACGAGAAGGGATGATACTGAGAGTAGAGAAAGCGATTGAAAAACGCGCCGATCGATCCACTTCGGTTTGCCGGGGGGTTAGGGGGTAGGGGGGTGAGCGAATATTTAGCGAAGCGTGTGAAACAACTCCGCTTCGGGAAATGCTGGTCCGTGAATCGTTACTGCGTTTCTACAGGGTGTCCCAAGAATATTGTTTCTCCTTGAGAGAGATGATTCCTGAGGTCATTTGAAGTAACTTTTCCCTTTGCGGAAATGTTCTCTGAGGCTCGGTTGAGGAGTTATTAACGAAAAACACGGATCCAATCAGAGCGCGGCTGGGGCGGAGCGATCCGTGGTCACGCCCTTATTGGTTCGTGTTTTTCGTTAATAACTCCTCAACAAAGCCACGGAAAAGATTTCCGCAAAGGAAAAAGTTGTTTCCAACCACCTCAGGAATCATCTCTCTCAAGCAGGAACAAGATTCTTGGGACACCCGGTATACGCTTTGCGGACGACGCATCCCTCATTCGCTGAAAGCCCTCATCCCACGTTCCTCCGACCGATGTATCCCGCGATTCTTTCTTTTTCCCCTGATCGTCGACGCGTTTTTTAATGGCCTGGCACAACCGCAAAGACAATCAACTCGTGTACGAGAGGGGATTTTGGGTGTACCGTTGACCGAGAGCACGGCGATGTGACTGTTAGATCCAGCGGCATTCGACGCGGTGCACTTGTATCTTCCGGCGTGCCTCGCCGCCACACTGTCGATGCTCAAGAAGCTGACCCTCTTATTAGTTATGATATTTACGTCCGGCCTGCTCGAGTCTATCGGGGTGTCGTCGAACGTCCATGTCAAGTTCACCGGGAAGTCGCCCTTGACGATCGTGCAAGAGACCGACAGCATCTCGCCGGAGTTCAGGGGATCGTCGCCGAAAGAGAACTGGAGGATCTGTGGCGCGACTGCGTGACCGGCACGCCAGCATGGACCAAACGGTGAGAAACTGTCGTGCTAACCCGAGGAAGATGCGACGACGCGAGCTTAACGCTATAACGACCCATCGCTATCAAACATACTTCTCATCAAATGATCGCGACTCCGTACGAAAACTTGGAAAGACTCGCGAAAGGCTTGGCGAGTCTAATACTATAATATTATGAGGTGACCTTCACTTTAGGGACCCAGAAATTTGTAACTATATCATGTAATCCTGTAGATTTTGGCGAGGAAATTTCGAAAATCCAAGTTTCAATGTTAGGAATCCACTGGTTAAGAAGTTATACATGTTTGAAGTCCAGGGATTTTCAACGTTTTCTCTGCGAGATCCTGTATATGATTCTGTATATTTTAATCACTGTTCGTCAGGAAACCGAATAATATCTCCACATTATCGACATAGCCGTGTAGTTGCGGTGCCATCTAGCGGATCCGGTTACGCAGTAAGTGGCGGCGCACTTACTTAGTCGAAGACGCTGAAAATCGCAGAACTTTAAACACGCACAACTTTTGAACCAGTCGATTTCCAGCAGTGAAACTTGGATTTTCGACGTCCTCTCGTTAAAATCCACAGGATTAGATAACAAAAGGTAAAAACTTCTGGGTGCCTAAGTTAAACCAAGTATAAACATCTGGAGGATCAACCCTCGGATGGCGGGTACCGAGTCCATGTTGACTCAGAGTTACAAACGCTCCACCTAATATCTAGTCTTTTGAGTACATATAGTTCTCTTTCGATATAAGATGATGACTAAGGGAGGCCTTCCGACATATTGCGGATGAGGGTGGCTATTCGGCTTGACCTTGTTCTTGAGTGGTCAAAGAAGCATCGTTGTCTTATATCTAAATAAAACTCTCAATAATACTGTCAATGAAATGGGTTAAAAAATGTGAGGAAAAGATCGATACATTAAGAATTTGAATGAAACTACCATAACTAATCAAAAACGTCCGCCATCCAAGGGTTTATTGAAGATGTCGTTGGTGATTAGTTAGGGGTCGTTAGAGCGTTGACGAGACCCTCAGGATCGCAGCCGCGAACTCACAGATCCGAGCGTCGATCGTACGAGATACTCTCGATCCTCTCTGTGGAAAAGTCGACGGGAGATCGAGAACCGACTGTGGAAGGAGGTGACGATCGCTGGGAATCGGATGCGTTGTATGGAAGATGGTATGTGTGTAAGTGAGAGAAAGAAAGTGAGTGAGAGAGAGAGAGAGTGAGAAAAAACTCTGTCATACAAGGAAGAAAAGAGAGTGACAGTCAAGGAGACAGAATGTGATCTACGCCATGTGTACCGTTCACGGTCAGCTGAGCCGAGTGCGATGTGGCGCCGGCACGATTCGACGCGGAGCACGTATAGTCGCCGGCGTGTCTAGCCGCGACCGACTCGATAGTCAGAACGCTGTTTTTCTTGTTCGTGCTCGCGACGACAACGTCGGATCCATGGTGGCTGTCGATCGGAGTCCCGTTAAAAGCCCACGATATCTCGAGAGGTTGATCACCCTTCGCCACGGAGCAAGTCACGGAGACCAGCTCGCCCCAGCTGGCTGGCTCGTCGCCGAACGTGAAGGGTAGTATTTGCGGGGCGACTGGAACCAACGACTAGAAGAGTCGAAACGGAGGAGGGAGCGAGTGTCGATTCACGTACGACCTTTCGAGATACCGATTTTATATTGACAGACGCCCCACGCGACTCAGCGTCGCCAGATCAAGCTCTGTGTCCCCACCAGGGTTACCATATTCTAGTCTCGCCAGGCCCCTTATCCCTTCCACCCTCGCTCAGCTGCGCAGCGAAGACCGCTTTTGCTTCCCCCATTCTTCCCACTAAAGTTAACTTAGCATGTACCAAGTGGTACGCGTCAGCGTTAGTTGGAAGAGTGGCGGAAGCAATGGCGGGCTTCGCTGCGCAGCTTGGCAAGGAGTGGAAGGGTAAGGGGCCTGGCGAGACTAGAATATGGTAACCCCAGGACCCACTCTATCTTCCCCTTCTACGAGCCCGGTCACGTGACGCGTTTCGTCACTATCGTGTCCGGTACTGCCAGGGAGGGGTATCCTTTTCCTCTCAGTTCGTGCTCCCTCCCCTCGTCTGGCGACACTGACGCGGTTGACAATGTACTGGGGATTCGAGACTGGATCAGCGTTCTTCTCGTAAATAGTTAGTATCTCGGAAAATGGAAGATGATGAACTTACTATGAAGTTTCATGACATAAGAAACATATAACACTCCATTTAAACTTGATATAGATATACTGTAATTTCATCCTCCTCCATTTTTTAAAATACATACTGTTTATGAGGAAAACTGATCCAATTTATCGCGAACATCCTGTATTATATATCTTTGCAACGGTTAAAGATGGAAAAAGATTACACTGGTCGATGAAATTAAATTTTTAGAACCATTGGACTTAGAGCCACTAGACATCATTATCTTTATGTTTTTTATATTATTTATGGTGATCATGAATCTGTAGACCGTTTCTTCATCTTCTTCAGTTTTTGAGAAATTAAATTTTGAAAAAAGTCAAATTTTCAACTTTTAGAATTTTTCTGTTTCAACTCTGTAGTCGAACTATTTAAATTCAGTACGAAACTATCATTAAAAACTCATTTTCTGAATTATCGTGAATTTCTGAGCTCAAGGTCATCCAAAGGTCATTCTTAAGGTCTTTGTTAAAAGTTAGAAATACATAATGCTATATAAAACTAGTCTGGAAAATTTTTTCATAAAAGTACTGAATAACTTTTATTCCGTTAGGATTAAAGCCGTGCATCTAGTATCACATATGTATTTGTTTTAGGACTCGCTGAGAAATCTGATGGTGAATACTTCGATATAATGCAACCATAAGTTTGAGAAAGCTCGTTGGCGTTGAGGCTCACTGCATTAAGGCACCGTTGATACCCTAATTGTCTCTTGCGGAAATATTTTATTCGATCAATCGAAAATGAAATGTGTGTTGTAATGTTTATTGACAGTTTCCGCAGGAAGAAGGTGCGCTTCATCGCGTGATGCATATTAGATTTTGGCTGTGAGACCCTTGCTCGAGAAAATTGCCGCAATAAAGGCGTCTTGCTCTTTTTAAATATTGTTTAAACATGCCCAAGTGTTTATAATATTACAAAAAATATATTGTTCTATTTGGGAGAATCGACAAAGTTGTTATACGATATCATCATTATCATTCGTGTGCGGTTTAAACAAAAAGAATTTTTAGAATTGAAGATTTGACTTTTTTAAAGATTATATTTACAAAAAATTGGAAAAAGATATATGACTTTTTAAAAATGTTTTTCGTGATAAAATTTATGTTGACCAGTGTTGTAAAAAGAAGTTGGATAATTTAAGGTAGTGTTCCTTCTGTAAATAAGTTAATCCATTTTTATTTTACTTTCCCAAATTACTTTCCCTATATGAAAAATTTAAAAAGTTGAAAAATATAAATTTAGAGTACATTTTCTTAAGATTTTGTAATTTTATTCCAGAAAATGTCGACTAACAAAAATTTTTAAAACTTTACTGAGTCATTTACGGTCATGAGTCATTTATTATTTAATAAAAGTGTCATTTACAACATTCTGTATAAGTCTATCTTATAAGTTCCTTGATACACTTCCGTAAACACTGAAAATATTTATCAATAATTGCATTCTTAAATAAGACTGCATTATTTAAAACAAAGGTGCAAGTTATATAGTGCATTTTTATGCATCAACTTATTTTCGAGGGGCACTTCATCTCAAACGACTCAACTTAATTTTACTACTCTTTTTCTATCTATAACTTTTCTAAAGATACACCTTGTCCCAGCTGCATGGGGCATCCTGTACAATTCTACAGGGTGAACACGCAGGTACGAATCAGAGTTTTTTTTATAAATAGCACATATTTGACGAAAATGGAAAAGAAATATATTTACTGTTTTCATAGTCAACACAACATTTTATCGCAAATTATTGAATAAATACTTCCGAACAATATACAAAAATGTACATTTCATCTTAAAAATTAAAGGCTACTTGTGACCTCTCAGCGAAATAACGTACGCTATTGTGTTGCTAGTAAGAAACAGAGAAATTTTACCTCCTCCATTTTGTTCAAATATTCGGTCATCCCATAAATCAGGGGTGACGAGCCACACCGCCGGAAGCCAGAAAACCCCCAATTTGACGGTACACCCACTATGGAGCAGCTCTCTCACTTCCGACCTAACTCGTATGCTGATACCCCACTCTTCCACCTCCGTTCAGCAGCCAAGTAGAGGGGGCAATTCCCCTCTGGCTAACCTGGAGAGAAGAGTGGGGATGCATCAGAACTGGCTCGCGAACCGGCACTTCGTCACCCCTCTCATAAATAATGCAAATGTTCTTCCGTATTTTTCGGTGGTGAAATACTGAAGCATAGTCACAACCATTGCTGTGCTACATACTATTTTATAATTTGTATATAATGAAGGAAATGATCTAAAACATGGTTGCGATAATATTTTCGTATTTCAACTCGAAATATATGAAATCAAATTTGCATTATATATGCTGACCATTATTTAAAACTCCAAGTACGTGACCACCTGCACAATACATACTTCCGCGAGTGGAGAACGACGAGGTTGGTATGGCGGCGAAGAAATGACTACCACGCAGCAAGGAGAAGAGACACCATTGGACACCTTTGGGGCAAGGATAGGGGAGCTGTTGATATTGATGGTGGAACGTGTTAGGTGATATAAAAAGCTAGCACGGGTGAAGAAGGACTAATAACAGGCATCTGGTGGTGGGGAGAAGTCGTACCGTTCACCGTTAAGGTTGCTGACCGACTGACGGAACCGGCAAGATTCGATGCGGAGCAGGCGTACTCTCCGGCGTGTCTTGCCGAGACGCCGTCGATGCTAAGGGTGCTCAGGTGTTTGCTTATTCTGGTCATCGTAATACTAGTGTCTTTCGACTTGTCGATCGGCACGCCGTTGAACGCCCACTCTATGTCCATGGGCATGTCACCCTTCAAGATCGAGCACGACACGGATACGGAGTCTCCCGAGTTGGCCACCTCGGCATTGAATGCGATCGGTAGGAGCTGCGGCCCGACTGTACAACAACGCATCTCAGGACATTTTTCGCGACAGAGATCTAGCGAGATCGCGTCAACGTTTCGGTCCGGTCGGTACTGCGGGTTGTGTGCGACGGTGGACCAGTGTCGCCAGATTAAGAATTATCTCTTGTCTCCCACTTTACCCCTTCTACGACGCCTTCCCCCATTCCCGGCGGCGAGCATCCCCACCAGTGTCGCCAGATTAACACTCGTCTCCCACTTTACCCCTTCCATGACGCTTTCCCCCATTCCCGGCGGCGAGCATCCCCACCAGCGCCGCCAGATTAAGATTGGTCTCTCATTCTGGCTTACCCCTTCTATGATTATCCCCAGCGATGAGCATCTTTGCCAGTCACGTGGTTAATCTGGCAATGGCAGAGAGAGGGTAACCGTATTCCCCTCAATTCCCCTGGTCTGGCGACACTGGGTGGACGTTTGACAGAGACAATTCAGGGTTTCTCGATTGGCGGGACATCTCGGGCCAGGAGAATGTGTGTGTGTGTGTGTGTGTGTGTGTGTGTGTGTGTGTGTGTGTGTGGCTGTATGTAATGAGGTTCGCTACGGTGCGCTTTGCCGGGATTTGTGCATTAACGAAACGAAAGAGAACGTAGTGAAATAAAAAATTTGAAATAATGAAAGAATAAAATGAGAAATTGTATTATCCTCTAGGAACGGATCATTGGCCCGAACCATTGACGGTGAGCGTGGTCGAGTGAGACGCCGTTCCAGCCGCGTTTTCAGCGGTGCAAACGTACTCCCCCGCGTGTCTCGCGGTGATGACAGAAATCATGAGCATGCTAACGCGATCCGCGACCTTCTTCGCAAGTACGCCGGAGGAACCGCCCATCTCTTCTCCGGGATAGCTCCAGCGTATGTTCAAAGGCAGGTCACCGGTCGGTACGATACACTGCAGGTTTTCAAACTCCCCGGCGTTCATGGGTAGCTTCGTGAACGAGAACTGCTGTATCGTGGGCGGCACTGAGGGTGGAGGATCGATGTATGGACGTATGATGATAGGTCGCGAGCGTATATGTTGATATATGTTCGTGAGCGTGTTCGTGTCGTAACGTCGTGTTGATCGAGTAGACGTCGATGAGTCGGCTGCGTCTATCAACGGATTACCGGCCGAACAATCTCGGATTCCATCACTGCCTACACCTCATCTAGCTGATCAGCGGTTTTCATTTTTTTTAGGAATGCAGCTTCTCTCCTCCGTAATGTCGCGTAGCTACGGTGACACTCGAGATGCTAGGGAGCAATAGTAGTGACATATTCTGCACGGTTATTGGCTGAATACTAGCTAGTGCATAGTAAGCTGGAAATTCCTTTTTCAGTGGCCGAAATTGAATTTTCTAAGTTTCATATTTTCAACAAAATTTTGTTTACATCAATTCATGACACTCTTCAAAGCTTCAAAATCCAAAATTTTAGCCATTTTAGAATTTTCTCGAGTTTACTTTTTCGCAAAACAGTGCCAGATCAGATTCCATTTTAAAGTCTCAAACATTCACGATGTAGTAAATCAATTTTTAAATTAACGTACTGACTGTTTGCTCTTAGAAGTTAGTAAACCAATCTACTGTTGTTTCACATTTTTCCTATAACTTTTTATTATAATAAAACAATTTTGAGCCTGTGTTACTATGATTAGACTGTGTATGATATGTCAATACTCTTGAACTCCTTTAATCTTCCTGATAGAAAAACAACACTAAATGCAGCAGTATCTCCGTAACTGTCGTCAGAGTTACAGTTATAGTAGAGGTGTTATATTCTTTATAATCGTAATTATCTCATGTTTGGTGTCATTTTAATTAGAAAAATGAGACGAATACAATGTAAAAAATGTCATTTAAAAATAATCAGAAATTAAAGAAGTTATCTTTTGCTGCGTTTGCGTTAGTGTGAATCTCGCCGATACACCCGACTGTTTACAATGGGAATTTCCCTAGTAGCGAGGATACAACTTTGACAGTTACGGTAGGGACCTTCGCGACAGTTACGGAGATAATACCGTATCTCGCTAAAACACGCCGGTATGGGGGAAAAACTGCATTCACGAGAAAGGACGTTCCAAGATGGCAAAACTTGGAAGTTCTGCAGCCGACTCATTGGCTGACGATATGTATTATATACAGAGACACGGTAACTCTGTGGAGCAACGGTAACTACGAATGGTGGACGCGCGAGGAGAGAACAATTCTGACAAGAATGCACCAGATTTCTTACGGTCGATCGTCGGTCACCGCCATACCAACTTCCAACATTCCAACGAGAGCGCTCTCGAGCCTCTTTCCGAGGCGTTCTCGCGCCACGTGAGCTAGTGTTCGTACAATCTGCAACCGGGTCGTCGTCCGTGTGCGTGTCCGCGTCCGTGTCCGTGTCCGTTTTTGCATTCGCGGATTCTCGGCTCGCGAATTCACGCGCGGTTCGTTCGTCGTACACACGATTTTCACGCGGCTCTCGGTTCGACCGTGATATTCGACAGGACGTGACGTGACTGGCCCGATCGACACAGTCGACATGGGCCAGGTCTCGCTGGAAGAATCGTTAGAGCTGCAATAGAACGTTGAACGCGACATATCGTGATACATTAGGCGGATCTAACGGCTGAATATACCTGTAAAGAACAGTTTACGCAGGATTCCGTTCACGATACGCGTTCGTTCCAATTACATATCTCGTCAGGGTATCTTATAATTCTTTTTGCCAATCGAAAATACGTTTAATCGATATCTGATAGGGCTACACTTCACTTTAGGGGGCCAACATTTTTTAACTGCTTTTATTAGGTTGTCCCAAAAGTTTCTTCCGGAATGTGTTCCTTTAATGTCGCTAAATAAATACAAACAATACGATAATCTTTATGTTAATATTTTAGTACTTCTTAATATGAATTTGCATTATGTGCATGCATCGAAAACCAACTTTTGGGACAACCTAATATATAATCCTGTATATTTTAACAAGGAAATGCCGAAAATCTAAAATTTAATGTTAGGAATTCACTGGCTCACAAGTTATGGGTGTTTAAAGTTGAGCAAATCTAAGCGTTTCTTGCAGGTAAGGGCGCCGCCAATGGGCGGAGTCGTTGCGTACATACCAAGATGGCAGCGCCCTCGCCTGCAAGAAACGCTTAGAATCGCTCAAACACACATAACTTTTGAACCAGTGAATTCCTAACATTAAAACTTGGACTTTCGGCATTTTCCCTAAGGTGAAGTTTAACCTCACGTAGTATAATTAATAAAGATTTTAAAAAATATTTATTGGGTCGTTTCACGTAAAATTGATCGGTTTTTGCTGTCGATGCGAGAGATTTAGTTCAAAATGAAGTGTAATGAAGTGGGGACGATATTAGGGGGTATTTAAGTCATGACTTTGCTGGTTTCAAATTTGTTTATGAAATATGGATCTTTGAATATTGCAATGTTTTCCAAATTTTAAGAAAACAAGCTGTATTTATGAATTTCTGTCTCCGGAAACTACTACTTATATTTAATTTTAACGTAGAAGACTTAATATACCAAAGTACAAAGAAATTCATTTTGCCTATTTCTTAATAATTTTATTCGAATGTTTTTCAAATAGTTTTGCTGCCATTTGATGTACAGTGGCTGACAAAACTAAAAATTGTTTATCACTCTACGTTTTTATTCCAAAGCAAATAGTAATAATGAAATAGTAATAAATTCGAAACTGTGTGTAATCCAAACTATTATCTATCATGTAAAGTTTAATATTAAAACCACATATTCTAAAAATCAGATATTCAATGTGAAAAATCATTTCTAAGACAATAAACAATTACGCATTTTGAACAATTAAGTTGAAAAACTGGTGTTACTTAAACACGTCTAATTTCAAGTGACACTACATCTCATTTGCAATGGACTCCCTGGCATCGACACGAAGAACTGATATCAATTGGACGTAATCATTCGCCGAAAAATTTTTCAGTAAAAGGGGGCAAGAAAATTTTTGCACGCGCGATTTACGATTAACAATTCCGCGCGATCGACATTGATATCTAGAGATAGTGAGCAAAAGAAGTATGGAACTTACCCATGACTTGTACTTCGAGCGTTCCTCTTGCGCTGTAACCTTGGGCGTTGCGTGCGACACACGTGTAGGTAGCCTGATCGCTCATTCTCTCGACGTTCTCGATGATCAGCGTGCCATTGGGGAAGACCTTCTGTTTCCTGTTGATCGGCAGAACTCTCGTGTCCCGTTCCCATACGATGCTTTCGATCGGATATCCGGCGACTGGGCAGGTCACGCGAAGAGTCTCACCAGCGACGATAGCCTTTTTGTCCATGTGGCGGATGAAGGGAAGACCGTAGACGTTCAATCGGGCCGAGTGTTCCGCGGATCCAACCTGTAATCACGAGATCCACGGGACCGTTGTTACCTTTCTCTACCAACAAGAATACTAAGAAAAGGAGAAGGAGAAGAAAGAATGACAACGGTCACCTTCGACGCAGCGATACACTTGTAGAGTCCTCCGTCGTTGGTGTGAATGCTGGAGATGTTCAAATGAGAAACCACGTCGCCGTTTACTGTAACGTACTGGCCGACTTGGAGCCTCTCTGTGTTAGACAATCGTTTGCCGTCAAGTTCCCAGGTGATTTCAGGTGTTGGGTTTCCGCTGGCTACACACTTCAAGAACATGCTGGGTCCGGGCTGCAGGGTCTCTTCGCGGAAGGCGTGACGGATCTGCGGGGGTTCGACTGTGGACGTGAAAAGAGTCGCTCTGGATTAGTATCACCTTCTAGAACCATGGGGATAAGGAACAATGGTAGCAAATGAACAAGTTTGGACCTGGTACTAAAATCAGTTTATGGGACATTCTGCAGGATCCTGGGCTAGCCAATATAGGGGATACGGACTCACTTGTATTAATCTAACATTTGCACCTCAAATGTCTTCAAAATAAAAATATAAAAATATTTGTTTTTAGACATCTCAAGGTCGCCCTCATTTTTTAAACGGGACCACCCCTGAAACAACGATGATAGTCCTTTTCATTAGGAATACAGTGACTGTAGTTACTCAAGGTCATTCAAGGTCACAAAATTTTATGGACATAAAGTTTATGAAGAATTTTACTTTAAAAATTTACTTTACTTTATTAGGGTCCATAGGATCTATTTTCGTTAATTTTTATCAAATTCAATGAGGATTGAGTTTGTAACACTAATTCTTAAAGAAATTGAAACTATCCATTGAACAGATGTCCCAATCTTTATTAAAGTTCATAAAATCTATTTTCATTAATTTATATCAAATTCAATAAGGATTGAGTTTGTAACACTAATTCTTAAAGAAATTGAAACTATCCATTGAATAGCTGTTCCAATCTGAACTAATCTAGAACAATTATCACGAGGTTCAATACAGATGAAACTAGTAATAATTTTTTAAAAAGATTTGCACCTTAGTCAATTGATATTTCAACACTTTTCGGACATGTACTTACATCTTCCACCAAGTTTCAGTTCAGCAGTTGCCTGGGCGCTTTCCTGGTCATTCCTAACGAAGCACTGGTACATTCCCTTGTCCTCTTTCTTGACGCTTTCGATTCTGAGCACATGGTCTTCCAAGCCAAGGGGTTTGCCGTCCTTCAGCCACGAGATAGTCTTGATGGGGTTTCCGCGAACGTTGCAGGTGAAGGTAGCAGGTCTTCCGAAGTCGATGGTCTGGGTGCTGGGTTCGATCTCCGCGGCCAATGGGGCAGTCACCGTCAAAACTGTTTCCACGCTTTCACCGCCAACGGAGTTGTTCACGATGCACAGGTACTTGCCGGAATCCTCTACGCGAGCCTCGCGAATGATCAGTGTTCCGCTGACTTGACGAACGCGTTCATTGAGTTGGACTGGTTGACGACGAGTTGAGCCTTCGATGAACTTGTACCATCTGCAACGAGAGGACAACGGGGTTTCGTGGGCTGGTCGCTGAAAGGGAGCTTCTTATGGTCGCATGAATCGAGGCCAATCGAAATTTATTATTTGATCTTTCTCGAGAGAAAGACAACACATTGATAAATAGACTGCGGATTTTATGCATTTATGACAAACATGGTTGCGTACAGTTCAAAACAGAGGAAATATTAAAAAGATTTAAGGCCACCAGTGTATGAGTTTCACCTTAATAAGATAATTAAAAGAAGTATGAAATTTCTATTTGGCTCCTGTCTCTCGCAATCGACGCAAACATTTTTTATTTTGCATAAAGATCCGCAGTCTATTGATAAAAAAATAGTCAATAGTGTTTCTAGCTGCTTCGATTCACACAAATGTTGTTTCCTAGCTTCGTATGTACACTTGTGTCCACAAGTCACCGGACACTTTGCAGATTTTGGAATTGGCGTAGTTCGTGAATGATCACCGTGTAGCTCACCTCAGGTTACACGTAATATTCGCGATAGCATTCATACCACGTGTATTCATGTTATATACAGTTAAATCTTGATCTAAGAAAAACCCTCGGGTCCGTGCTGTTTCTTAGATCCCATAGTTCTACTATTTCTAGATAATCCTGTAGATTTCGATGAGAAAATGTCGTACATCCAAGTTTTAATGTTACGAATCCACTGGTTCAAAAGTTATGCATGTTTAAAGTGCCAACATGACGGCACCCTTACCTGCAAGAAACGCTTGAAATCGCTCAACTTTAAACACCCACAACTTTCGAACCAGTGGATTCCTACCATTAAAACTTGGATTTTCAGCACTTTCTCACCAAAATCTACAGGATCATATAAAAAAGTTAAAAAATTCTGGGTGCCTAAAGCGAAGTTTAGCCAAAGCAACAGCTACCATTTTCACGTGCCATCTAGCAAACTGATCCCTCCACCTCCTTAACAACTCAAAGAGTATCTGAATATTACTTTCGGTCACTGTAACCCAGAAATCTTTGTCCGCAGTCGCGAACAAAAACGAAACACAACGACGAGAGGGCGCTGAAAAAGAACCTCTGTTCGCGCTGAGATCAGCAAGTGTCCGGTGTCTCGTAGACGGCAGTGTGTATGCAGGGGCTTTGGGCGTCTCTGGGCATGGGCTTCTGTCTCTACTGCCGGCTCATTAGCACGTGTCTCTTGCGCAAACTTAATCAGAAAGAAGGAGAGCTTCAACGCATCTGGAGCATACAGCGGTCATGAAAGCAGAGCAGGTCGGGAAACGGCGTGGAGGGTGAGGAGGCTGGTAGCGGCAAGTTCGTCACGATCGGAAACAAAAAGTGCTTTTCGCGGGATGAAGAGAGAGAGAGAGAGAGAGAGAGAGAGAGAGAGAAAAAGAGAGAAAGAATGAATGAGTGAGATAGAGATAGAGTGAAAGAGAGAAGCACTGCTGTCTGCACGCGTGCTCTGACAAACGATTCGAAAACGGTACACCTAAGGGAGAAAGTGAGAGGCGTTCAGAGCGGTGCCGATTCTACTCTCGATCCTCGAGACGCACACAGGCCCGCGTGACACTTTCTCGAGCGATTTCTGTTACACCGGGAACAGGAGACCAGGAGGAACGTGACGGGGTTGGTGGAACCAAGATAAAAACTGCTTGAAATCAAAATAAGCTTTCACGACGAACGAACGAACCCGTCGCTGTTTCGATCAGAATCGGGACTCGAGTTGGTGGAGAGAGCTTGGGGGGGGGGGATTGGTGGCGATGGTGCAGCGATTGGACAATGCCTGGGACCACGAGTCAAACACTTTCAACATTTCTGGCGAGTGAGAGAAAGGGAGGACGGAAAACGTGGGGGGTGAAAAACACGAAACGGATGAGGCACGAAGGTGGCGAGGACTTACCAGCCAGATATCGTGGGACTTATTGGAGGTGTGCAGGTGCAGGGCAACATTGTTCGCCCCATTGATCGGGTGACACTCTCTCGGACCACCCTGATCAGCACCGAGGTTACCGAAGGAGAAGAGGGCCCGCATCATCCTTTTCGGAGTCGCGCTTCCGTGTCACCTATCTCAGGGTTGCGTCACGGGGCTCCTGTTGGCACTGAAAACCAACACGTCCGATTGGCCCCGGATACACGAGAACGCTTTACTTCTTAGTCAACTTTACAGCTATTCCCTATCCTCTCCCTTCGTTCCCGGTGAGGCTATCTCTAATCGTTGCGGTTCTCGAGCCCGCTTCAACTTAAACCGAGGCGAGACAACACACAAGGCTGAACCACGAACAGAGAGATATCCAAGTTCTACGAGCACAAGATACGACGTCCTATTCGACAGTTAACTCGCCGATCCGCCGCTGTTATAGCTGTCTCTACGACAGCGACGGTCGTTGGGATCTTGGATCAGCGTTATTTCCCTCGCTTGCATTCGAGGCCACTTTTGTCCCGCCATCCCCTGTCTTGTGTACGCTTGGCAATCGACCGTTGTCTCTTTTCTTTCTCCCCCGACTACTGTTTCTCGTTTAGCTTTCCCCCTTCCCTTTTCGTTTCTGTTTAGACTCTCTCTTTTTTTTTTTTTTTTTTTGATTAGCCTCTGTCAAACGTCCAACTTCTCGGATTTTGCGGTACCGCCACCCGATCCGGGGTAGAGGGTAAGGATGGAACGCTTCGAAAATAGGATCCGTGCTCTGCGGAGCAAGATAAACGACCAAACAAAAGAGAAAAAAAATAGAGAAGCTATACGGAACTCTTTTTGTGTACCTAGAGATCGGGGCAGGAAAGCCTTGTGCCGCACACGCCAGCGCCAGAGACTCGCCCTCTACCCCGCGGTACTTATTAAGGCCGTCTCCAGTCCCTTTTGGGGCAGTACGACCGGACGGTTCTGGAACGATATCATTTATTGCCCGGAATGACTAAATCGTCCCTTTATCGTTCGCTTTGGCTTGTATTATATCTATGTATCGGTAATCAGAGTCGCCGTTCCGCCGTTGAATCGTTGCAACGACCCTCCTCGCGACGAAAACATTCCCAATCGATTTTGCGCTCATACATTCAATCATTACTTCATTTTATCTGGTAATAATACTAGAACCACTGGACTAATAGGAATGAGTGATCGCAGATTTTTTTATTTGACACTTTTTTCAATTTTTTAGGAATTTCTACACTTATTTATGTTGATACATACATTAATTATGATTAAAATAATTTTTTACATTTCACCAATAGACGATTCTTATAGTATTCGAGGTGTTGAATACAAAAAAGAAAACTAAGGTCACTCGTCTTCTTTCACCCTCAGTTTTTGAGAAATTTTATTTCAAGGAGAAAGAGATATATTGTCAACTTTATCAATTTTTTTCAGCTACAAACATGCATGGTATCATTGACTCTCGGAGCACCAATTGCCCAGGCAGAACAAATTTCTTCTGAAACAAGATTTCTCAAAGATCTGAGGGTTATAGAGAAAAACGTTCAACATATAAAAATCGAGGAATCATTAATTGATCATCGAAACGCGGAGAAAGTTGCTTAATTATCTGGATAGTATAACTGAATTTATAAAGACACTCTCACAGAGAATTCATTGAGAAAAATGGCACAAAATCCAAATGAACGCAATGTTTATTTCCGTAAAACAATAACAATCAGTCATTTTTACTAACCAGTAATTTGAACGAAAACTGATCTCAGCAAGTAACCGATGGGAACGCGTTCCTGCGAGAAGAATACTAAAATTACATACCTCATCATCCTCCTCAATAGCCAGAATCCTGAGTACACGCGTAGTTATAACATGCAACTTACCTGACGTATAAATCGTTGATCCATGGTATATCGATCGAAAGCGATAATCAACTGATTCGACTCATCGACGACGACGAGGACCACGACGACGACGAAAAAAATGGAAACCAAGGAGCGAAAGGGGATACGGTATATCGTCTACCTTGTCACGGGCATGGGGAATCCCTGAAACGAGTGACTCAACGCGATATTCTGACCTCCAGCAGCTAAAACCACTTCTCTTTCGAACTTCTTGCCCGAAGACCGCGGAGCTATCTTGCTGGTGCCCTCTGAAACGCGATTCACAGTGAGGGAACCGGTCGTTAGGCGACGTGTACCTTGTCACTGGGACAGGAAATCCCTGAGTGGAACAGTCCAGGGCTGCCACCATCGTCCTTCGGACGTCAATGAGTTTGCCACCCTCGTAACGTTCGCCCGCGATACGCGGCCCGACATTACCCGTCGGCTCTGAAAACAGGGGTCAAGAACCGACGCGTGGTGTGTAAGAAGCAATGATCTAGAAAATGACCGAACACCCGAGCAGGATCGCCACCGCCTGACGCGAATCCCCTTGGTCCAATGTCCAATCAGTGTCGCCAGACCAGGGAATTGAGAGGAATACAGGTACCCCTTCTCTTAATAACCTAGAACAGGCGTGGAAGTAGGAGCCAAACAAGAGTTTGCGTAGTATGCGAATAACGGGCCAGCAAACTCCATAATCTTCGGCTAGAGAGAGGGAAAAGAAGGGTACCGCCGCTTGGGCTCCTGGGCTATGGGGTTTTAGTGCGTATGTCCTAGTCTCGTTTTCTCAGACAGGGTGAGTCCCACAATACCCCCCTAACCGCCATTATACCTAGAAGGGAGGTGTGCGTAAAATGCATTTCCCCATCGCCGTTAAAAAAAAGGTACCCCCTCTCTGTCACTACCAAATTAATCACGTGACATAGTGACACAAGGAGAGGGGATAAGGTATATCGTCTACCTTGTCACGGGCATGGGGAATCTCTGAAACGAGTGACTTAACGCGGTATTCTGACCTCCAGCAGCCAAAACCACTTCTCTTTCGAACTTCTTGCCCGAAGACCGCGGAGCTATCTTGCTGGTGCCCTCTAAAACACGATTCACAGTGAGGGAACCTGTCGTTAGGCGACGTGTACCTTGTCACTGGGACAGGAAATCCTTGAATGGAACAGTCCAGGGCTGCCACCATCGTCCTTGGGACGTCAATGAGTTTGAAACCTTCGTAACGTTCGCCCGCGATACGCGGCCTGACATTACCCGTCGGCTCTGAAAACAGGAGGCAAGAACCGACGCATGGTGTTTAACAGGTAATGATCTAGAAAATGATCTAGGACATGACCGAACACCCGAGCAGGATCGCCACCGCCTGACGTGAATCCCATTGCTCCAATCAGTGTCGCCAGACCAGGGAATTGAGGGGAATCCAGTTACCCTCTCTCTAGCATTGGATTAGTCACGTGACATAGTGATACATGCAGGCGGAAACCAAACGCGTCACGTGACCGGGCCGTGCGGAAGTGTGGGGATGCTCGAGCTAAATGTGGGAATAATGGCGCAGAGGGGGCAGGGTAGAGTCTTCATCTGACGACACTGGCACCAATACCCTACGATCCCGCGTACCTGAACATAGGCGCCGGGAATCCTTGAACAGGACATGCCAGGCCCGCCGTTCGACCTATTAGAATGGCCCTCTTCAATCCATTGAAGTCCTTGTCCCGTACGTTCGGACGCACACTACCCCGTGGCTCTGTAAGACCGCAAAAACCGGGGATGGGACTCGTCGTCGTTGTCGAACGCGTCGTTTGCAGCTCAAAGAAACCAAGAAACGTGAAGACAGAGACCGGTCGCGAAGGGTAAGTAGCGAGGGGTGGTAGCTAGCCGAGGTTCTCGTCTGACGAGAGGAGTTAGAGTATTCGGGGTTTTTGGAAAATAGAATTCACCCGGCCGGGTAGCGCGGGAGGGGAATACGAGTTCGTCTTATTTGCCTTATGGCGAGTTAGTATTCCCCTCTCGCGGTCTCGTGGTAGGCTGGACGAGACACCGAAGCGCGACAGTGGTGGTAGCCAATTTTACGTCAGGGACTCTCGGAGCACCAGTTGGCCAGGCCTGCATTATGAGTTAAGCAAACGATAAAACTGTGTCATAAATGAATTCACGGATCTGCTAACATCCCTCGCAAGTCGCTCACCTGTACAAAGGCGACGGACTCGCCTGAGCCTCGCAGAGCAACGTCAAAGTTTCTCCCTGGGTCTTAGTCATTCCGTCGAATTTGGATCTAGGCGGCAACCGGGGAGGACTACTTCCGACCGGCTCTAGAATGCAAAACGAAGGAAGGGGGCATAGTAGTCGACATGTTCGCGTGTCTCCGTGGAGATGTTTTCGCGTGCGGAACGAGGGACTTGGCGCGGTCAGTTAACTGAGACCGTTCCAGAGGCACGGTCCATCGTTTGGTCCAACGGACCTTACTGGACGATAATTGCAGAACGAATCGGAAGAGGCTTTCCCCGTGCCCGTCCAAGCGTACCTGAAGATCGGCAACGGATGCGCCTGAGCTTGGCACACCATGGCCATCGGTGCTTCACTGGGTAGCGAGAGGACTGTTATTTTCGCCGTGGGTGGTACTTTGGGTGCCGCGCCACTGACTGGCTCTGGATAGAGAAACGACAAATCTCTGGAGGTCTATCTGTCTAGACTCTACCATCCGCCGCGACATTCTCTTATCGCAAGATCGCAACCATAAATAGATATACCTATAAGCTGGAAGAGGGTGACCCTGCGCCGGGCAAAGCATCGTTACCGGGCTGCCGACGTAGCTGACTAGCACATCGTACTTGGCAGTGGACGCGACTCTAGGCTTGGCACCGTTCACAGGCTCTACAGAATTCCCGGATTAATTCAATCGGAGGACCGCCGGCTATCGATGACTACAACTGACCTAAACGTGGGAGCAGGGAACGCCTGGGCGTCGCAGAGCAAACTGATCTTGGCGCCGCTCGCTACCTCGAAAGAGTCCGATTTCGCAGACCTCGGGAATTTCGGAGACACCCGACCTGCCGGCTCTGACACAATAGTTGGCATGTTAATTGATTCGCGAGCACTTCAGACCTGGGAGACAATGCGCCACCGCCGCCATTTCTTGTTCGAACTCGTTGACACGCGCTTCTCTTTTAGTCAGGTTAGAGAGTGACGAAGAGGCATCATCGGTCGAGGATTCTGGATGGCAACTGTGTCCGAAAGGTGTGTTGTACCAGTGTTAATTTTGCAGCTAATTCTATCAGACCAGTGGATACAGTTATAAGTCTGGTGTAATTGCTGGTCAAATCTTTTTCTAATGCTTCGCTAGTATTGTAGTTAATTCCATTAGGTGCGCAGACACATTAATGAGGCTAGTCTAAGCAGTGTTAAAAAAGAATTTGATCTCAATGTGTCTTCAGCAATGCTATTAACTTTATCAGTCTCTAGACACGTCAAAATAAGGCAATGTCAACAGTCTACAAAATAAATGATCCATACATTTTTTGCTAATGTTGCTACTGATTTCATTAGCAAATCTATGTATGCTCTTATGGGTATGGTGTAAGTAGCGTTCAAAAGGAATTTTATTCCAATGTCGTGACAGTGTTGTAGCTAGCTTGGCTAAACCTTACGGAATCAAAACTCTTGATCTTTTTAAATATAATTCCCTTAAATTTTGACCAGAGGATGCTGATAATCCCAGTTCTAATGTTAGGAATCCACTGATTAAAAGTGGTTAAAGGTCAGTGATTTTCAGAGTTTTTACAGGAATGGGCGCCGCCACGTTGGTATGTACTCATCAGTGAATTTTTAACATTAAAGCTTGCATTTTCGGTATTTCCCATCAAAATTTGCAAGATTATACTTTCAAAAGTCCAAAATTTCTCAGGACACAAGTAAAGCTTAACCAAAGAATTAAAAAACACTGTTATCTTATTTCCAATAACATTAGGAAACGAATTAAATTTCTTTCTCGCTATAGTCTGTTGCCATTCAGGTAGAGAATTTTTATTAAATTATTATTTCTATTAATGACTGATGAAGTTATCTACAATGCTGACTAAATATCTCTCGCACACGGTTTGCACACCCTGAAAGTTCAAACAATGACACCAGCCCGACTTGTAAAACCCACAAACCTTCAATTCGATGAAAACACAGTTAATTCAGAAATGTTACCTGTGAGTCGGGGTCGGTGAGCCCTGAGCGGCACAGGTGATTGCGACCGACGATTTCGCGGCACGAACGTATGTTACGCTTTTCGCATCACTTTGAAAACTGGGCGCCTTGGATCCTACCGGTTCTACATCGAACAAAAACCCAAGAACAAAGTTCTACGAGCGTATCTCTGTGATTTACCTGAACGACGGAACTGGGAACCCTTGCGCGGGACAAAGCAACGCAGATGAGCCCTTTGAGGGACGTATGAACGAGTGGACTCGATCATCACTCGAGAATTTCGGTCCTTTCGCTCCCAAAGGCTCTGGCAACGTAATGATTACGCGGATTGCTTAGGTGAATTGGCAACAGGCGAAACAGTGGTCCGAATTTGTGAAAACACGAATTAAGGTCGTCGCTCATTCAGGAGCACAACGCTTGAGCGACATGACATCAGCGTTGACATATTCGCATTATTTATACATATATGCGTTTTAATAGAAGTGCTCTTAGCGACAACGTCACAGCATTCACATCATTCCTGTTTTTTGTTTTTCCTCCATTGAATGAATATATCCATATATTGATCTGTTTTCTTGCAGGTAGTGTGTTGTTTACACCCACTGCTCTCTATGTTATACAGGGTGATCAACAAATGTTGTACTTCCTTGAAAAGAGGGATACTTGAGGCAGTCTGAAATAACTTTTTCCTTTGCGGAAATATTCCTCGTATTCAAATATTTATCACTAGACGTTATTATTTTATGTTCACCACAAAAGACCTTTCTGCAATCTGGAATTTACAACATCTGGAATCTAATCATTACGATTACCGTAATTTTGAGAAAATTCTGACGAGGGGTTTCGTGTAAATATTACTGTGACTTCATGTGTGTATATTTCATTTTATAAACCTAACTAATCCGCAGAGACGGATTAAATTAGAAATTCATGAAAAGGTATTTTCCTAAAGGGTTCAGCTAGTTTATCATCCTTATATTACACGTACCCGTAAGTGCAGAGACACGATTCAACCCTTTCCCTACTAACAATGGAAATAGTCATCCCACGGTAAACTTTCTGTGTATGCTAACTGTGACTATAGTTCTTCGTTTTGCCTGTCCATATTGGCACAGAGGTACAATGTAACCCTATCATTACTAACGATGGAAATAGTCACATAACAGTAAACTTTCTTTGCAGACAAACAGTGACTATAGTTAACCGGTAACATTTACTACTAAAATTCTATTATTTCAACATGGATTTGTATATATTTTTTCATGTATTAATTTGAGGTCGATTCAAAAAATCAGGTGAACAATAATGTTCTAGTTTTGTTATTATTAAGCTATACAGAGTGTCCTAAAAATGTTGTACATATTCCCTTGGATAGGGCGATGCCCAAGGTCATTAGAAATAACCTTTTCCTTTACGAAAATGTTCTCCGCGGCTTTGTTAACGAGTTATTAACGAAAAACGCGGACCAATCACTGCGCGGCTACAGGTAACCCGTCCGCAGTAGCCGCGCTCTGATTGGACCATGTTTTTTGTCAATAACTTCTTAACGAAACTGCGGAGAACATTTTGCACAAACGTAAAAATTACTTCGAATGATTTCAGGAATCAACCCTCTCAAGGAAGTACAACATTTTTGGGACACCGTGTATATAGGACTTGAATACAATATCTATGAAACATCTGAACAAGTTTAATTAATTAATACTTTACCTACCGGAAGCCTATTAATAGGATTTTACATAATTGTGCCGTGCCAAAGGAAAGTATAGAAATTTTCTTTTACATTGCAATCTTAAATGAAACTATTAGATGACGTTATTGAGGGTGACTTGTTAGTTCACAATAAAAATTGCTGTTGCTATTGAAGCTTCCATTAAAAAGTATTTAGCCATGTACATAGATAGATTTTTCAAAATCATGCAATAATCACCGGTCTCGATACTATAATTACAATTGTAGTAACATCTGTGACATAACACAGGAAATCAAGAATATAACATTGTTCCTGAAGAGTTTAGAATCCATGTCTGAATTATCACGAACCGTCAAAGGCAATTTAAATATCGTGTTTTCACGTTGTCGGGCCACTGTGCGGCCGCAATGCGTTGCTCAATCGAAGCTCCTCCGCCATAAGGGTTCGTTTGCTCGTGAGGGAAGTAAATGGCATTAAAGAAGATCGATAAGACGGTGGTTGGTCTCGAGTACCTGAACACTGGTACCGGGTGACCCTGCGCTTGGCACTGGATCGCGAATCCCATCGAGTTTTTGGTCGTTTGCCATCGTTTTGCGTCTCCGGAAATGGAAGGTGCCTTACCACCCACCGGTTCTTCGCCAACAAAATAATCAAACGCGTGAGAAGGAATGTTATCAAGGAGCAGCACAACTGCGACAAGAATGTCTCGCGAGTAGGAAATCCACGATTTACCTGAACATTGGAACAGGGTAGCCCTGGCCTTGGCAAAGGATCACGATATCCGAGGCTCTCCGCCTTTTCATCCAACTCCCCTCCTCGCCGAGAATCGAGGGTGCTTTGCTACCGACCGGTTCTAACGGGCAAAGAAACGAGCGTCTTGTTGAAAGACGTACAAAATCTTACCTATAACTGGGCACAGGATATCCCCGAGGGTTAAACTTCACTTTAGGGAGCAGAAATTTTTAACTTCAATTTATATAATCCTGTAGATTGTGGCGAAAAATTCCAAAAATCCAAGTTTTAACGTTAGGGACTCACTGTTTCAAAAGTTACGGGTGTTAAGAGTTGAACGATTTTTAGCGTTTTTGATAGAAAAGGGCGCCGCCATGTTGGTATGCGTCGCGCGTCGTCTAACGGACAGAATCGCTAGGTGGCACTAGGTAGATCTGTCCACAGACGATATCCGAGTACATACCAATATGGCGGCGCCCTTACCCTTACTGAACGTTAAAATCGTTGGACTTTAAACACCCATAACTTTCGAACCAATGAATTTCCAACATTGAAACCTGGATTTTCAGCATTTTCTCACCAAAATCTACAGGGTTCTTCCGTATTTTCAAAGTACCGTGTTATGAGAGGGTCAAGTGTGTATCTTTCTCGTCGTCAGAAATGAGAAGTGGTCTTACTTCCTGCCAGTTGTTCGGCGAAAAGTTTGCAATGAACGGCGTGAAAGGGGACGTTAGCCCACTCTTTAATGGCAATGTCGACAAGAATTTTCGGAGAACCCGCGAGAGGGTAATTCGCGATTTACCTGAAGGTTGGAACAGGGTATGCCTGGCCTTGGCAAGTGATCACGATATGCGTGGCTGTCCGTCTTTCCATCAAACTGCCCTTCTCGCCAAGAATCGAGGGTGCTTTGCTACCGACCGGTTCTAATAGGCAAAGAAACGAGCGCCTCGCTTGAAAATGTTACCTATAATTGGGCACAGGATATCCCTGAGCGGGACACGTCAACACCACGCTGCTCCGCGTGCTCAGTTCCTTCCAACCGCGTTTCATTTCACCCGTCAGTGCCGGTGCTTTGCTACCAACGGGCTCTAACGACACAAACAGTGAACCGACTAAATATTGAATGCTCAATGCACGTTTACCTAAAACTGGGCACGGGATAACCCTGAGCCGGACAGAATAGGACGACCGTCGAATAGTGGAGCTTTTCTTTCCAGCCACCCTTCAAGTCACCTGTCACCGTTGGCTTTTTGCTTCCGACCGGTTCTAGCGGAATTTCGGAAACCGTTTTAGAGAACGCAGCTGCGAGATTCTAACGAATTGTTTACCTAAAAGCGGGCACAGGATATCCCTGGGCCGGGCATGATAGAACGGCGCTGGACTTCGCTCTCTTCTTCAGCCAACCCCCTCGCAATTCACCCGTGAGCGCCGGAGGTTTTGTTCCAATTGGCTCTAGGAATGTTCAACGTGGTCATGCGTTCAAGCTTTGCTGTTCTGTTTACGTTTTTAGAAGCCATTCTGGTGTGCTGATATTTTTGATACGTTAAACTATGCTTTTCTGATTTGGTTTTTTAAGGTTTTGTGTTATTTCATTTATTGAGTTGACACACGACTTTCATTTCACCTTAACGAGACGATCGTTTCTAAAAGCATTACAGATGATGAAGTTTTGTTCATTTCAAGTTGCATTTATAAAAGAAATTAAATTGTCACAAAGTTTGATCGAGTCAATTGATAATTACGAACTCATTAGATGTGCAGACGCAGAAACGAAGCAAGAATTCATATTTTACGAAATTACTGATGATTTAATGTCTGTAACTTTCAATTTGGAGAGAAAGAGACTAATAGATTAAACTATTCAGCATTGCCTTTAACTGTACGAGGATCATCTTCAAATAATTTCTGACTGTCAAAACTTTTCATACTCTGATCATTTTAAGAGCGGAGGACACTCTATAATTAGTTGAAATACTGTGAAACTTCGTAACTGTTCACGCAGTGCGTGCAAATTGTGTCCCTATAGCGACTCCAACTTTAATGGAGGGGCGACATTAAACGTTTCAAAACCATCGTGTGGTTCACACCAGTTTATATTAATAAATTTTTGCAAAAATAACTTGACAATTTATAAGAAAAACATTCAAAAATCAATAATATCTGCTAGTCTTTAAACGAATTGACATTTTAAAAAACTAGTTGCATAATTGAATTTTCTATCGAATGTATACTATTTTTGTTCGAACTATTGTTTCATTGTAAATGGATAAAAAATTTGTGAAAGTCTAGTGTTCAACTTCTAATCCTATGTTAAAGATTCAATGCTTCTTATTTATGTGTGGTTTCTTTTCTTATACTTTAATTTTAATTTCTTATAATAATAATGCTCATAGAAAATTTGAAATATAGATCAGTGTATCATAATAAAATAAATTAATTTCATTATTTTGATTTACTTCTTAATTTGCAACCCTACTCTTTCGTGTTCAACTACTGTATACAGTGTGTCCCGAAAATGTACCTCCCAATTGAATCACCCCTTCGAGAAAGTACAACATTTTTGGGGCAAATCGTCTACAAATCGTTAAGAATTTTTCAAAGTTCCAAAATCATTATACCAAAGAAGAATCTCTTGTTTGTTACGAATCTTAAAAATATTATTGAAAAATAATTAAGAAGTTATTTGATACTTCCCAAAGTATTTTTATTATATAATGATTAATTATTTAATTAATTATTAATCATTTAAATATTATTTAAATATTAAATATTAAATATTATTTAAATGATTAATTGTCACACCAGAATGACCGTTCAAAGATGTTAGTAGAGACACCTGTGCTCATCCGAAAATACACACAGACGAATCTCAGAGCGGACGCTGTTTAGTCACGACATTCAGTGCGAAACAGATTGATTAGAAGGCGCGTAGGGTGATGTTGCAACATTCGGTTACAGTTTGCCAAGCATTGTTTACCTAAATGAAGGCACGGGGTAGCCCTGCGCTGGACAAAATATCACGACGTTAGTCAGTGACGGGACCTCCAACATAATTCCTTTAACGATCCCCATCAACGCCGGCGCTTTGCTCCCAACTGGCTCTGATCATAGGCAAAACAAGGAAGCTGTCAGCTAGTACAATGTCTCTTGGACGCTCCCAATCGCACACAATCTAGTCCGGTGGAACAGGGGACCCCGTTTCGCAAAAGGGAATACGCGAGAAGAAAGGCACAGTTTCGGGAGAAAGTGTGCCCGAAGAAACGAGATCCTGTGATATCGCAGGTTGCGGTCGATAACTCGCGGCTTTTAATTACAGTATCGTGAAAGAGATGGGCACGATATTTGTTGAAAATTTATCCCCATTACCATGGGATATGCCCCAGAAGCTGAGAAGTGTAACGTTACACGGGACTACTATATATATATATCGGTAAGACGATACTAATCCAGTGACACGGCTCTTTTGTTTAATTGTAATTATTTTATTTATTTTTTCGTGAAACTTTGACTATGATATTCGTGGCATTTTTCTGTTTAAAATGAGCCCAAACATATTGTGTTTGATGTTAACACATTACCGACCGGTGATTATTGCAAAATTTTGAAAAATCTATGGTACACGGCTAAACAATTTTTAATGGAACCTTTAACACTGACAGGAATTTTCATTGTAACTAACAAGTCACCCTCCATAACGTCATCTAATACTTTCATTTAAGATTGTAATGTAAAAGAAAATTTCTGTGCTTTCTTTTGGTACAGCACAATTATTGAAAATCCTATTAACAGGCTTTCGGTTGGTAAAGTGTTAATAAAAAATATTAAAAGCTTGAAAAGTTGCAATCATTTGCTTGCATTAGTGTACGTATCACCGATACTCAACCCCACGCTTACTCGGTCGTCGAGCCTGTTTACCGCTTGAGTGGTTCGGGATGGTGGGGATAAAACTTTGACAGTTACGGTAGAGACGTTCGCGACAGTTACGGAGATAATGCTGTGCTGTACTGCTAGAGGTTTACCTAAAGGAGGGAACGGGATATCCTTGCGCCGGACACGGCATCACGCAGCTGGCTCCTGATCCCTTTTCCATCCACACGCCCTTCACGTCCCCCGTGAACGCCGGTGCTTTGCTCCCGACCGGTTCTAACAATGCACACACACGAACGGGCCGCGATTAATTGTTCTACTTTTAGCAGAGGAAGAGGGGTGGGGGCACGCCGGCACCGGACAGGAAAGAAGGCCAAGGCAACATAATGGACACAAATTGGACCGATGAGTGCTCTTCAGTTTTCACCGATTGGAGAACAATGCTGCCCCGATGCTACTTGAGCCGAAGGTCTTCAGAATTCGAAGAGTGCCGCGCGGCATGGAAAAATCGCCGATGTTAACCTTTCGTCGTCTTCTAGTGGTCAGACTCTCGCGAAGCAAATACAACGACATCTCGTTGATAAAAACCCATTCAGATATTATCCTTCTTGACAACGTTAAAGTGTTTGAACACTTGAAAGGGTTCAAACGTACCAAGCAATTAGCGGGGAAGGGCGACAGGTAGCGGTAGCTTTGAAGTCATGGTTTTTGTAAGTGGACTGCGGATATTTGCGCACGCATCGAGATTTACAGCCGTTTATTGCAAAAACGACTTAAGCCGAACAAGTTTAGCCACTTCGTCCAGTTATTTACTGAATAAAGAGGAAGAAACAGTGATTTTTTGAATCGGAAGCAATGCGTAAAATCGTCTAAGAGCAATGGTCTCTTGCAGAAGCTGAAACCATTTCAGAAAATTCCCTACACATGGTAAATTATTACTGTTTTGTAAACTAATTCACACCACTTTTACATGAAACTGCTGATGTATTTAAAACGTCTAGTATTCTACAGCGTGGCAAGTTCAAATCACTTGTTAATGAAAAGCTCTTTTGTTCGAAAATTATACGCTTTCCGCAGTCCTAAACATTTGCAAGATATTAGTTGAATAGGCTATGACCAGATGGCAATATTTAAATTGTCACCTTTAGCTCCGAAATGATATGATACTTTTCTATGCAATATTGAATACGTTTTTCTAAATTGGATATCACAATACAGGATGTCCCAAAATATTTTAGTTCCTTGAATGGACTGCTTCCTGAGGTCTTTTGAAATAACTTTTTCTTTTCGACTCGACGGCAGGTCCCCTCTAAACGTGACTTTAGCATTGGCCGAGCAGACTCCGTTCGCTGTAGCCGCGCCCAGATTGCTCCGCGTTTCTCGTCAAAGCTCAACACAGATAACTTCACGAGAAAAAGTTACTTCAAATAACCTAAGGAACCACCCCTTTCAAGGTTCTCTCCGACATTTTTGGGGCATCCTGCATATAGGAGGCTGTACCGAAAGAAAATTGTAGCCTATGTATCGTCAAGATTCGCCCAGATTTGACTTGTCCAAGAGTCAACCGTAGGTAGCACCGAAAAAGCCGTACGACCGCCAGCAGACAGACCACCACCGCGAAAGATTAACACCGGTGTGGTGCCGAGGGGAGACCGTGTGACACTTCGAGGGGTGAACAGACAGTTACCTAAACGAAGGCACGGGGTACCCTTGCGCGGGACAGGACAGCACGACGTTGGAGTCCGCTTTGTTCTCCATCCAGCCACCCTTTAAATTGCCCGTCAACGTTGGCGCTTTGCTGCCGACCGGCTCTAACGAATCACACAGAGACAGAACAACAGTGGCATGCTGTGAGCACGGCGCTCCTTGATCAACACCGAACTATTAAGCGGCGTTTGTACCTATAGCTTGGAACTGGGAACCCCTGCGCGGGACAGAACACGGTCAGGTCTTGGCCGACCTCACGGTCGTACCAGGACTTCTTCGCATCGCTCGCGAATTTCGGCTTCTTCGTGGCCACCGGTTCTAACGGATCACACAGAGAGACAACGGGGACATGCTGTGACTAACAGAGATCTTTCACTAACTAGCTATCGCATTGCGCTGTCCGGAAAGTTCGTCGCGAATTTCTGTGGACTATAGAGTTCAGGCTTGTTACTTGATTTTCTTTGTCCACTCGGCCATTCAATACTTATATTAGGTTTTTGGCGGCGGATGATGTTATGTGGGGGAGAAGAAAGAGGAAAGGGAGCGTTGGGCCTAGGGCTGATGGAGGACTAGGCCTGATGGAGGACTAGGCCTGATGGAGGACTAGTCTGATGAGGACTAGGTGTGATGTGGACTAGGTGTGATGAGGACTAGGTGTGATGAGGACTAGGTGTGATGAGGACTAGGTCTGATGAGGACTAGTCTGATGAGGACTAGCTCTGCTGGAAGACTAGGCCCGGTAGAAGACTAGGTTCGTTAGAGAACTAGTTCCGCTTGAGGACTAGGCCTGGTAGAGGACTAGGCCTGGTAGAGGACTAGGCCTGGTAGAGGACTAGGCCTGGTAGAGGATTAGGCCTGGTAGAGGACTAGGCCTGGTATAAGACTAGGCCTGGTATAAGACTAGGCCTGGTAGAGGACTAGGCACGCTAGGTGAGGTTATCTAGAGAGAGGTGAAGTTTGTTTCTTGATCGTAATTGCTTGAATAAGAATTAATGATTTGAGCGCCAGGTTCGATCAATTATAAATATCTGGAGAGATATTGGAAGGCAGTTGGGGACAGTGAATAGGTAAAGGCAAAGAGGATATGACAGCGCTCATGGCCGGAATTTGTCTCCTTCCATTTTTGTCACTATGGACAAATAGATCATACCCAATTTTAGCATGATTGACGTTAAAATGAAGCAATAAAGTGAATGTAACTACAGAATCATCTTTCTGCTTAGAAATGTTAAAATTACAATAAAAACGGCTACGTATTTTTATATATCTCGTCCACATAATTTCCTCTAAAAATCGCCACGAACTTTCCCGATCACCCAACATCACATTATACACATAGGTATGTACTTGTAAGTTGGAACTGGGAACCCCTGTGCGGGACAGTATAAGGTCAGATCTTGGCCACGGGCGCAATCGAACGAAGATAACTTCGAGGCGGTCGAGAACTTAGGCTTCTTCGTGACGACTGGCTCTGGCAAATCACACAGATAGAGAATAGGGACAAACTGTTCAGGTGACGAATAAAGCTTCTCGACTAATGGCGATTAGTTTGCAATATGTACCTATATGTTGGAACCGGGAACCCCTGAGCGGGACAGTGCAGGGTCAGATCGTGGCCGAAGATGCGATCGTACGAAGATAACTTTGCGTCGATTGAGAATTTCGGCTTCTTCGTTGCGACCGGTTCTAGTAAATCACACAGACAGAGAATAGGGACAAGCGGTTGAGGTGACGAATAAAGCTCTTCGACTAATAGCGACTAGTTTGAAATATGTATTTACATGAACGTTGGAACAGGGAACTCCTGGACGAGACAGTGCAGTAGTGTCGCCAGATTATGACTTGTGTCCCACTCTACCCTTCCCCTTCTACGACGTAAATTCCCCATTTCCCGGAGGCGAACATCTGCACGAATCGGTCAGGTCACGTGATGCGCGCACACAATTCGCGTTGCAAATGCGGCGTGAGTGTAGTGCAGGCAGTGTCACCCGATCAACGATAATTCTTGGCTCCCACTCTAACCTTCTCCTTCTACGACGCTATTCCTCCACACTCAGCATCGGCCCAGTCACGTGACGCGTTTCGCAATGTCACGTGACCAATCCGGTAGGACAGAGAGAAGGTATTCCCCTCAATTCGAGTCGATTCCCCTGATCTGGCGACACTGAATGCAGGGTCAAATCATGGTCGACGATGTGATTGTACGAATACAACTTTTTGCGTCGATTGAGAATTTTGGCTTCTTCTAGCAAATCACACTAGGGACAAGCTACTGAGGAGACGAATAAAGCTCTTCGACTACTAGCGACTAGTTGGCAATATGTACCTATACGTTGGAACCGGGAACCCCTGAGCGAGACAGAGCTGGGTGAGATCTTGACCGAAGGCGCGATCGTACGAAGTCAATTTTGTGTCGCTTGAGAATTTCGGCTTCTTCGTTGCGACCGGCTCTGGCGAATCATACAGAGAGACAGTAGGGACAGGCTGTTGTGGCAACGAATATTTTGAACTAGTAGCCAGCGATTAGATTAGGATGTATATGTATGTACCTATATGATGGAACCGGGAACCCCTGAGCGGGACAGAGCAGGGTGAGGTCTTGACCGGTGGCACGATCGTACCCGGACAGCTTCAAGTCACTCGAGAACTTTGGCTTCTTCGTGGCTACTGGCTCTGTTACAGGATTAGCCGAATAGAACTGAAGACCGCTGGCGAATCATGTGTTTGATCGGACCGTCCCATTGGCAATGCGAATACAGTGAGGACTCACTAGGGAACCTCGATGACTGATACACAAGTTTTCAAACTACCTGATTATTTGAGTGCAAGTAGAAGCACTTCAAGCTACCTGATTGATTGAGTGCAATTAGAAGCACTTCAAGCTACCTGATTGTTTGAGTGCAACTGGAAGCATTGGTTTACTAAATGATGTGCAAACAAACTTTTGGAAAAATTGAAATTAATTGTAATTACACGACAAAATAAAAATGCTCCTTTTTAAACATTGTTATTTGGGCCCGTAATGAACATTTAAAATGTCCCTTTTGTAGATCTATGTTAGTTATACACATGATGAAAATTCGCTTGCAAAGTGTCCAAATCACTTTTTACACTGACTATACGTTTTACAAAATTATAACCCCGGAAGGGGTACCCCATTTTAGTCGACTACAAATTGACATCGCAAAAATACTGTAAAATTCAGCGAAATGGAAAGGCGATTACCACCAAAATTGCATAAAAGCGTCAATAACAGAGGACAGCATTGTAGTGACTGATAAAAAAATTGATTGTTACGTAAGGTTAACCGTCAAAAACAACGATTAGCTCCCGGGCAATCGTTTACATCACAGATACATTCAAATCAATATTTTTAAAAAACTTTTTTATTATTTGGCATGATATGCGAAAAAGAGATATTCAATTTTTACCTTTTAGGACCCACATAGATGACTATAATGCAAGACAAAAATGCCCATACTTGCTGAAGAGAAGGTGTAATCTAAAAAGTAGACCAAACCACCTGACATAACCTCAAAATCGCATAACTTTTGCAAAAGATGGATTAAAAATTGGCAAAAACAAACAAAAATGTTGAAAACTGAAAATTATATGAATGATTACTGAATGCAAACTGTTTCATTTTAATTTTAATAGATGGAGAGATATACTCGCATTGCTCGTGGGACGACTCGACACTGGCCTAACTGTATCGGGTTACCGAACACGATACTTGCGGTGGGAGCGGGGGTTTGGCGCCCCCTTAATGGACTTTCCGAATCATTTTACCATGATCTAGCCACGGTGCCCTCCAACGCAAAGACTGAGGCTTTCACGGTGCGTTCGATCAAAGACCGCTGAGAAACCTTGCAAGAATGATTCACAGCCTGCGTGGTAGTCGATGCCTTTCAATGGGTAATTTAGTACCTGGTTACGGGAACAGGATGCCCCTGGGCATTGCACGGCATGCTTACTTGCGACCCTTCTCCTCGGAGGAAGAAGAACGATTTCACGTCGCCGAGGAAAGCGGGCGCTTTGATCCCCATTGGCTCTGCGGCAAGGGAATAACGAAGTCACCAAGGCAGAATTTCTTCTCTTTTTTTGGTAAAAAATATCGATTTTTTCCCCAATTTTTAATCATGGGAGGAGTTAATCAGTCTCGAGCCGTATTCTGTCTGTTACCCAGAACTAACCCAAACTTGTACAGTTTTCTTTCGATATAAGACGATGGCTCGGCTATTTGGTCACTATGGGTCCCATAAAGATGTCCGGATGACCATAACGTAGTCCACTGAATCGCGATATCAAGGGTTGATTTCTCCCTTAGAATAAAAAATGGTCACGACCGAAATGTGGCTAAATTCTCAGGTATGTTTAATAAACATTTGTGCAAAATTCCCTCGTAAGCGGACAGAGATTTTCTTATTGCGAATAAAACATCGTCGTCTTATATCGAAAGAAAACTGTACAGCTAGGTACACTAACGAGCATAACTGATTCAACACGCTTTAAATCAGAATAACTTTTTTATGAATGGACTAAACGACTTCAATTTCTCTGTAAGGCTAGAAAAATTAGTTTAGTAAATGTCGTCTAAAAAATAAAATATAAAAACTGATTTTTACTATTTTTTTGGCTGGGCCAATAACGAACATTCGAAAGATGTGTTTGGTCAACTCGTATAAATGATATACGCTCTGGAAATTCCATTGAAATTGTTTAATTGGTTTACGAGTTATGAACGATGAAAAGTGGTAAATCTTGAAAATCTTGAAAAACCGCTATTTTTACCACTTTTGATCGTTTATAACTCGTAAACCAATTAACCGAATTCAATGAAATTTTCAGATCGTATATGTATAATTTATACGAGTTGACCAAGCACGTCTTTTAAATTTTCTTTATTGCCCCCCCCCCCCAACTAAAAAAGTAGTAAAAATCAATTTTTACTATTGTTTTTCACAGTTCCGACCAAATGCATTCTTTCTACATATTTTTTAGACGTCATTTACTAAACAAATTCTTCTAGCCTTACAGAGAAATTGAAATCGTTTGGTCCATTCATAAAAAAGTTATTCTGAAGTGTGTTGAATCAGTTATGCTCCTGACTGTATGTACGATTTTCACTGTGGGCGAATTTTAACTTGTATAAGAGACATTGTTTCATGAAAACTGCCTTTGAAGATAGAAGTTACGATACATTACGAGATAGTTGATTAGTCGATTAACTTTACCGTGTGATTTATAAAGGGTTCAGCGACAACGTCGACCTCTTTCACCAAAAAGAAGAAATTCCGCTGGGAATGTCCAGACATCGTTACCGGAGTCCTTCGGACAGGGTGCCCCGGGAACTTTTAATCGATGACGCCGTCGAACGCAACCGATAGCTGGCCGGTAACGTTTGCCTTTCGGGAACCGTTGTAAACTCTCTTTCGAACCCGAGTCACCTAGTTTTTTGTCGTACCTATATACTGGCTTCGGATGGCCCTGGGCGTTGCAAGGCAGACTAACGTGGGTGTTTACTCTTCGTACCAACAGAGATAGTTTCGCGTCCGCGGCAAAGCCTGGCGCCTTGCCCCCGACAGGCTCTAAACAACAATTCACGTTCGATTATTCCGCGGTGCGCGAGTTTTGTTTGCCGAATACGGGTAACAGGAAGCCGGGTTGACAAACGACACAACCCGTCGGGGCCCCGTTAAACGGGGCGCAACCAACGACGCCTCGGTTTTTCCGCGTTGGAATTTCATCGATAAAACGGTACAGTGAATCCATTACCTAGTGGTGGGCACAGGGCTTCCCTGCGCGGCGCAAAAAATGGAAATCGGCTGACCCTCGGCCCGTCTGATCGTGCGGCTCAGATCGTCCGACATTAATCGGGGCGATCGCGCTGCGACCGGCTCTGAAATCGATCGTGTCGTGTTTCGATCCTTTAATAAGGTACAGCGCTATTGGCTAGCTTAAATCAAAGTTTGCTTTCTAATTGCTTTGCTCTCATGCGGATTGATCAACGTGCCAGCACGTTTTCGACGATACATTCGTCAGGAAATACCCACAATTAACTGTGTTAGTCTATTTAATGCGTAAACTACTGCGTGCGTATTTGAGTGGCTGTTATTCTCGACTTTCGAATTTCTTTTACGGAGTCTCTCGGATTTGTTCATATTTATTTATTTTCTTTTACTTTTGCTCACTTTAGAGGGTTTATCGAAACGCAGTTCTCTTCATAAGACCTTGACACCCTTGGTAAAATGGAACCAAAGAATTTTGTTAAATAAGCGAAATAGTATGCAATTAAACAAAAGTAAGTTCCGCAAGTTCAAACAAAAAATACACATTTTTCGCTAATGTTCATTGATAAACGGTAATGAGAACACACTTCAATTTTCAAGTTTCAGAACAAATTTTTGACAGAAAAGACAGCCTGTTCAGATCTATATATTATTGCATATTTTTCGACGCGGTAAATAATTTAGAAGATATTCGAGAAAACGATTTTACGAGCATTTAATCAATTATTTTCATGTTTTCCCGTTATCCGTGGGAGCTCAAACTTTACACAGATTTTTTGTAATTACTTCGAACAATCCTGAGGGGTGCCGTAAAACAAATTTCGACAAGAATAAATAAGAGCCACCCAACCTGACAAAATTAAGTGAACGACCTTTAAAGATTTTTACTTAAGACTTTGTTAAAATTGAAGTGAAAATTAGAGTGTAGCTTCCAGAATAAGAGCCACCCAACCTGACAAAATTAAGTGTATAACCTTTAAAGACTTTTACTTAAGACTTTGTTAAAATTGACGTGAAAATTAGAGGGTAGCTTCCAAAATCAGCTATAAGAAAAATTGATTTATGTAGTTCCAACAGTGCCGTACCCGGTGGAAGCGACCCGCGCTAGATTTACCTGGTGGTTGGCACGGGGAATCCCTGAGCGCTGCACGCTAACACCACGCTCGTGCCCTTGCGCCTCGCGTATTTGCTCAGGCTATCGTCGTTGGAGAAAATCGGCGACTTGAGTCCGACCGGTTCTACGGAAGACGGTACACTCGAGAGACGGTTCACCAAGAAGTTGATCGTGTTAGAACACTTATTCGCGGCGTAATCGGATCAGAAACTCTTCGGAATATTGTTTAAAGCGGAACAGTTTTACCTGGTGGTTGGCACGGGGAATCCCTGAGCGTTGCACGTGAGCACCACGCTCGCGCCATTTCGTCTCGCGTAAGCGCTAAGGCTAAGGTCGTTGGAGAATTTCGGCGACTTGAGTCCGACCGGTTCTACGGAAGACGGTACACTCGAGAGACGGTTCTTGAAGAGTTGATCGCGTTAGAACACTTATTCGCGGCGTAATCGGATCAGAAACTCTTCGGAATATTGTTTAAACGGAACAGTTACCTGGTGGTTGGCACGGGGAATCCCTGAGCGTTGCACGTGAGCGCCACGCTCGCACCATTTCGCCTCGAGTACGCGCTAGAGCTAAGGTCGTTGGAGAATTTCGGCGACTTGAGTCCGACCGGTTCTACGAAAAACAACATGGAACTCGGGAGAACGCTCCGATGTACGGTTTTCTTTCGATATAAGGCTTTGAACGTATTGCGGATGAGGGTACCAATCAGGGGACATTGTTCTTAAGTGGACTGGAGTCATGGTAATGATAAAGAGTTATGGTAAAGGATAGAATACACGTCGATTTTGACGAAACATTGCACAAGTGTTCATTAGACCTACTTAACAATTTAGCCACATTTCGTTTGTGCCTGTTTTTTTATTTCAAGGGAGAAATCAACCCTTCATAGCCCGTAATATTGTACGATGATCGGGCTTGTTTACGTTTTCGGCCAAAATTTTTGAAAAGTAGGTGAAGGGGTTAAATCTGGAACGACAAGAGGTATCAAAAAGTGGTTGAAGTAAAAATTATATCTTTGGGCCACTACATCTGTGGAAACACTTTTTTGAAAACTGCATACTTATTTTCGAAAAATAACACTTTTTCTAAAAATTTATCGGGCAGATTAATGGGCCCCAAAATTCGATATAACTTTTGCTTCAACTATTTCTTGATATCTTTTGTGGTTTACGATTTATAGGCACTAGCCTAAAAGGATAGAAGGGTTGATTTCTCCTTTAAAGTGAGCAACGGGCACAAACGAAATAGTGCTGAATTGTTAGGTGGGCCTAATGAACACTTGTGCAAAGTTTCATCAAAATCGGCATATATTGTCGTCGTCTTATATCGAAAAAACTGCATTCCCTCTCTTCGGGGGTAAACTTTGAGCTTTCTAGGGGATTCTCGCGTAACAAGTTGGAAAGGAGTTGAGTTTAAATGAATCGGTAACTATATGTAAAATACTCTGAGCTCGGAGCTATTGTTTTGTACAGTTCGCGAATATTGGTTCCTATTTCATATTTCTGATTTTATAGTTTAAAATTTACCTCCCACCTATATACCTTTTAGTCACTCTATTAGCATCCCTTTTAGTATCCCATTTAATATTAAATTTGATCGTGTCCTTTACTGTCCCTTTTAACCTAACAATTTTATATTCCATTATGGTCTCCCGGTTTCTGCGCAAACCTTAATCAGATGCTTTAATGAACCTGGCGCTCTCTCACAAAGACTGCATTCTCCCTATTATCTCTTCCTCCGAAAAATCTGTACCCTGGGGTTATTTGCATCTAATAACAACTATTATCCTGTCACTATTTCCTTTATCACTTTTGTTTAAGTAAGTTGTTTACCACTTTATTTTAATCCAATTGTCTTAGAGGTAACCTTGTCGGTGTGATACCTCTTATTCGATTTTGACGACCTTGAAATATGCTGTCGAAGTCTCCATTCTGAACGACATTTCTGAAATGCGTGGAAAACCTAATCCAAACCTAATTTATCCCACACTTGACTACCCTTCGCTCCAACAAAACGATTAAAGACCCGTTCCTCTCCACGAGAAAGTGACTGTGTAGTACTCCCCAGAAAGTTCGCCAAGAAATCAAATCAACCGAGGTTTCTACACCATTTCATCATATATCTGTTACACCCGAAGACAGTTTAGCCTGGCATGATTGCTAGTTTCCCGAATCAAAGTTCACGAAAATCGCCAGCTAGTGGAGCAGTTACACGAGAATCCCCGTTTAATGGGTGGTACAGGGTTGAATTACCTAGGGACCCGATAATGATCGCGCTCGCCGATGGAAATGGTAAACAGTTCGGGACCGGTACCGGTGCGATATTTTCGAGTATCACGCGAGAGATTACCTGGTGGTTGGCACGGGGAATCCCTGAGCGCTGCACGCGAGCACCACGCTCGTGGCCCTGCGCCTCGCGTATTTACTGAGGCTATTGTCGGTGGAGAAAATGGGCGACTTGAATCCAACAGGTTCTACGAAAAATATCACCACACGCCGACGAATTACGTTTGATTCGAACCTGGGGACACGACGGGAAGCGGCGAGAGAGCGAAAATTAGAATTAATGGTTTCGGGGTCGGGCTCGGCGCGAAAGCCAAGTGCTGGTCATTCGAAACCAGCGCGGCGTGGGACAGGAGACGAGGGGGATTGGGAAATTGTATCGATCACAGGTGGAAAACGTGGCTGTAGAGTACGTGTGTGCTCTCGCGCGATCAAATGTCATCTCACCTCGAAAGTGGAACAGGGTAACCTTGCACCGGACACATCAAACTGACCGTCGCGGCTGACTTCGTGTCCACGAATTCGACTTTACGATTGGTCGGTAGCTTTGGCTTTTGGCTAGAGGTCGGTTCTGGTGGACAACAGAGGAAAATCGATTAGTCCGTTACTGACCGTGTAACAGGAACAGGGAACCCTTGAGCGGGGCAGGTCATCGACACCTGGCTGGAAGACGGCGTCGGCCTCACCACTTTAATGTCAGCGTTCGTGAACTTTGGTTTCGCGCTGGACACCGGTTCTAACGAACAGAATCAAGTGTGACAGGACTCTCGAGGCTGACCGCGACGCGAAGTCTTTGAAAACTGTTTTTCTCTATTTCTGTGACCCTATTCCGAAGATTGAAGTCTCGTTGAGTACCTGAACGCTGGAACCGGGAACGCCTGCGCCGGGCAGGACAGAGTGAAGGGCTGAGACGGTCGCACGCTGTACGTGGTCAGGGTGCGGGAGTTTTCCGTCACGGGGAATTTCGGTTTAGCGCTGGACACCGGTTCTAACGGATAAAAATCACAGGCTAGTCGAAGTTAGTGAGAACTCCTGCTTAGGGGATCCAGTTCCGATGACCTTGATCTGGCTGTCAAGGTCAATGTTCTGAACAACTATTCCCCATACGTGTCGGAATGCTGCAGATTTCAAGATATTCATATAAACTTACAGGGGGTACCACGTAACTGGGTCATTCCATGCCAAATCGATCACTTTTTGCAGGCACAATCGTCGATTTTGTTCTATATGAAATATGTTCTAGTCCATGTGAAATTAGGGGGGGTTTAAGTCATCATTTTGCCGGTTTTGGAATTTTTTAGAAATGACAGGCTTTCAATGTTTTCAATTTTTGTCCATTTCGGCGAAAACGGGCCTCGCTTACGAATTTTTATCTCGGGAACTGTTCGTCCGATTGAGCTACATTTTTTTTTGTTTTATTGGGAAAGGATTGGGCTATTACAAAATAATTTTCTCAACCTCGAAAATCAACTTTATAATGTCTATCGACGACGGAGCCTGCAAGAAGTAATCGATTTGGCATGGAATGGACCCAACTGTCGTCACCTTTTTTTTCGGACACTATATATTTTTGACTGGATAGTCGCTGATGCCAAGACGAGTTCAACAACCTACTTTGACCTTGAGACGACCTTGAACCTTCAAATATTGACCTCATTAAGGGTAACGCTACCGTTCTAAATTCTTTTCTCACGATCAAATTACACACTGCAGAGTGAGGTCAACTCCGTGATCCGACAGATACACGTACAGGTAAAAGTTGTACAGAATATTGACCTTGCCAACATCTTTCAAGGTCAAGATCATTGGAGCTGGCTACCCTAAATAGGAATTTTACCCCGATGAAGTCTATGACAATTGTTTGCTCAGTGCCCTCCGATATTCGTCGAGTCTATTCGATCACCGACGAGACTGAACTGTGGTTTGTCGACTACCTGAACGCTGGAACCGGAAACGCTTGCGCGGTGCAAGACAGTGTCAACGCCTGACAAAGATTGAAGTCTAGCTTGTTAAGTACCTGAACGTTGGAACCGGAAACGCCTGTGCCGGACAAGGCAGTGTCAAGGGTTGAGATGGTCGCACAGTGTATGTCATCAGCATGCGTGAATTTTCCGTCACGGACAATTTCGGTTTAGTGCTGGACACCGGTTCTGACGAACAAAATCAAATGGCAGGCTTCTTGATGCTGATCAAGACCAAGTCTACGAAGGCAATTTGCTCTACAATTCGCGTGGAAGCTGTTTCAGTAGAGATAAGGAGATCGACGAGTAGCTTGTGGAGTACCTGAAGGCTGGAACCGGAAACGCCTGCGCCGGACAAGACAGTGTCAAGGGCTGAGAAGGTCGCACACTGAACGTGGTGAGGATGCGTGAATTTTCCGTCACCGGGAATTTCGGTTTAGCGCTGGACACCGGTTCTGACGGATAAAATCAAATGACAGAATTCTTGAAGCTGATCAAGACGAACGCTATTGCAGGATTTTAGGGACAGTGAGCTATCAAACGGCTCTCACACATTCTCCTCCTTTTCCCCTTCCCCAACGTCCCCCACTAACCGTTGACCACGGTGCCCGTGCCGTAGACTGGTCTGGTCATCAGAGAAGGGGTACATCATCTCACCGTGATTCCCCTCATCTGGCGACACTGTCGCACGCACGGTCGCTATTGGGCGAAGACGATGATGATTCTCCGTATGACCTCTGTCGTTCTTTGTCATCGTCTTAGGCAAAGAGCAATAGTGCGTGCGATGGTAGGGGAGTTAGGGTGGGGAGAGAGAACGTAACCACTTTGCCTAACTATTATCTAGCGCAGACCTGGGCGACGCTGGCTCAAAAAACACATGTTGCTACTACTCTGGGACTGTCTTACCGAGCAGGAGAAGGAGAGCTTATCGAGCAAAAGAAGTAGAGAAACAGCAACATGTGTTTTTCGAGCCAGCGTCGCCCAGGTCTGATCTAGCGGACGGACAGTAGGTGATCAGCTCCTGAGCAATATCGCCAGACCGGAGAAATTGAGGGGAACATTTGCCCGCGTCACAATGTCACATAACTAATCCTGTACTGGCAGAGAGAGGGTAACTTTTCCCCTCGGTTCGAGTCCATTCTCCTGATACGTCTGTCTCGATTGAGATAAAACCCTCCCCTCATAGCTCCCACTGTTCCTTTCCAGCAAGTATCGCTGCCGTGGAGAAAGGAGTGGGGCAACGAAGACAAGCAGCACCAGCGAACAGAACGAAGCATGAAACAGAGATTGTTGGGGGAAGCAAGCGTTTGAGGAGCTCAACCGTGCCGGGTCTAAACTAATCCGGAGCGGATGCAGCGAGTTGAGTACCTGAAGGCTGGAACCGGAAACGCCTGCGCCGGGCAGGCCAGTGTCAAGGGCAGAGACAGTCGCACAGTATGAGCAGTATAGGTGCGCGAGGTTCCCGTCATAGGGAATTTCGGTTTGGTGCTGCCCACCGGTTCTGCGAGAAGAAGAAGCCAACAACCTCGCTTTAACGTCTGCTCCAAGTGACTGGGACAGGGCCTCCGATAGCGATCGGCTAATTGCCGGCATCGATTCGCCAGCACTCCGAGTCAATTGGATTGCGATACCATCGAATTCAGGGAAAGAAAGAGACCGGCTGGAGTGCTATATCGATTAAACTATTCACGCTGGCGGAAGAACCGCCGCCGGGACAAAGGCTGTTTCATTGGCTGCTCGTTGCTCCCGCAGGTGGATCGCGACCCTTGCCAAATTACCTACCAGCGATAGTTTACCGTTTCGTGGCGCAAGGTAGGGGAACCATGGAGTTCACGAATTTACCTGAATGCTGGCACGGGGAATCCTTGAACGGGACACAGTAGGGTGGTAATGGTACCGAGCATCGCTCTCGGATTCGTCGATTTCACGTCCAGCGCGGTTAATTTCGGTTTAGAGCTCGACACCGGTTCTGCGTCACACGAGAAACCAAAGAGGTGTTTCAGGCTTTCGCGACTCGAGTCGCGGAGTTATTGTACGAGCTTCCCGGGCGTAAGCCGTGTACAAAGGATCCTCATCTAGACGGCCGGCCTGCATTGCGGCTGGCTAGAAATACATATATCTACTCCTTGCGCAGGGTGACTCACCTAACATGGAAAGTGAAAATATCTCCCTTATTTATGATCGTAGGAAAAAGTCAGGACCAACTCGTGCACGGTATTTTCAGAGAGCGGCCCGGTTTGGAACCGCTAAAAATAACACCATTTTTGCGATTTCTCGCAAGACACTATGAATAAGTTCCCTTTATTGCTATACGAGAATAATCTCTATCTCGTCATGAAGGAATTCGTGCTAATATTTTTGTTGGTAATTATGCTGGGTGGGTCACGGAAAACGGAACACCCGAATTTTTCGAAAGTTCCAAAAGTGAAATGAAACCGTTCAAAGGGGAGACAATATAATGATATCAACAGATCTTAAATGGCACTATATATTTTCAACTCCTATATAGTGTTGTACTTGATGTCAAGACGAGTTCAATGATGTGTTACACTATGACCTTGGAGTCAATGACAAATTTCCGAATTGTGAAATGTCATCGATATTTAAATTGTAATAATTTCGTTCTTAACAATTTCTACTTTCATAAGCTCTCATTCATTTTTACCTAACTCAATTTTGCAATATGTAACTGGTTGATGCTTCACTTGACACTTTTGAAAGAATATAATTTTATCCTGAAGAGTTATTTCGATACGATTATAAATAACGAAGATATTTTCAGTTTCCACCTTGCAAAGAGGCGATTCAACCTATGTATACGTAGACTCTGCGTTCACTGCACTGGAGCGTTGCTTCGATAATTAATTTAATTGGTCAGCTAATCGATTTAAAAACGAAACAAGGAACTTTCTTAATTTTCTAGAATTTTTAGAGGAAGACTCTCTGCAACAAAGAGAGGAATACGAGGAAGAAATCGATGAGATATAAATAAAAATGGATATAATGCATACTATTTTGTATATAATCTTTAAATCTGATGTTACAATCCAAGCGCACCATGTGTTAAGTAAACGGTACCAGCCTTTTTCACGTACAAGAAAATTCCTGTTGAACCGTCACGCGACAACCAAGCGTTGCCGATGCAAATCATAGCATGTTTTATGGTAATTGAAAACCTTGTTAGTTCCGTATCTTTATCATAAATGTAACGGACGTTATAAAATTCTATCCTTAAAATAGGCTTTTACCCTAAGTAGTGTTTAAGAATTCTTCTAATTTACACGGAAAACAATAATTAATCTTATGAAAATGAATATCACTATATTTACGACATCAGGATGACGTACCTAACCGCTAAAGTTGATAACAAATAATTTTACATTACCCGAATGTCCATTAATAGTAATCGCATGTGGTACTTACAATCTCAAAATTTTTACTTTCGTCGACTACAGTAGCAAATATCTATTTTGCATTAAAGTAGTTATTTTGCTACTCGAATAGCGTTTCACCTCGAAGCGTGACGGATCAGACTCATTCACTGCCCAGCAATTGGATACGCGGTGCGCCTAGACAAGTTTCACTTCAGAAATTTATTTATGTTGGAGTTATATAAAGTTGTGTAGAAAATGGAGGTAACTCGAAGTAACTATTCGAATACTAACCGAATTTACCGTTCCAGCAGCAATGTATAATATAGCTCATCAGTTCTACTAAAAGCAAGTTTGTGTATACAATTAAGGATTACTTGCTTCCAATGGAACATAAGGAAGCAATAGGAATTACGAAAGAACCTGAAAGCAGAGTTGAAGGCCATTCCACCTGGAGAATTATGATTGACCGATCAATGTTCCAGTGCAGTAAACACAGGCTAGATAAGGAGCGCATATATTGACGCACGACATCATCATCGACGCGTCTATGGACTCCTAATGAAGTCAGCTGCAATGCTAGCGAAGAATATTTACAAGGAGCGAGGTATAATTTCAGTTTGAAGAAGGCTCACACCCAGTAGCGTCGAACAATACCGAGGAACGAGGTTCCATCCTGAACAAGGGATCATTCAAAGAGCCTACGCGCCTTCCGGACTTACTTGAAGACTGGGACAGGATACGCCTGTGCGGGACAGAGAACCGGAACGCCCTGTGCTTCCGGGACTTCGAACGTTCGGCTCTTGTCCATGGTCGCGAACTTAGGCTTGGCGAAGCCGACTGGTTCTATAAGGAAAATGATGTTGCTCTCGAGTAACTAACTATGACCGACGTAACAAGCTGGAAGAAAGTGAACTCGGCTGCTCAAGTGTGTCGTGAGACGCCTCGGCGCTCGCTTTCAGTTTCGAGGAGGGTATCCAGGAATTCTAGTTGGTCCGCGCGCCTAATATACTGGGACAGGGTGAAACATGGAATAAGAGAGAGAGAGTGAGAGTAAAAGAGAGAAAGAGAGAGAGATTCGTTTATTTTTCACCGGGTTGCGGAGAGAAGCCGAAGCGACGGATATATCGACCTACCTAAACGTGGCGACTGGATACGCCTGTGCAGGACAAAGCAACGAAAAGCCCGTGCCTTTCGTTACGCGTAATCCGACGTCGTTCACAGATGGAAACTGTGGCTTGCTGCTCGAGGCGGGTTCTAAAAACAGAACGCGAGACGAACGGCTCGAAGGTCGTGCGTAAAGAGGACGCTGGCAAGAGTCTTTGGATATGCTGGAATAGGGACTCCCCTTTGCCATACAGGCTCGTAGATGTGCTAGCTATGTCAATACAGCATCTATGCATAGCTGAACAATCGCCCTTCGGTGTACCGCATTTAACTTACAGACCATTTCTAGACACCCGCAGACTGGCTCCACGGCTGGAACCTTGGGACTGCTTTCGGTTCGAGTGGAACCATTTCGGGACCTTTGCAACCTCGATACTCGGGGGTGTTACCGTTCGACGGGTCGTACTATTCTATCTTTTAGCGGTTACTGGTCTTGACGCTAAACCACCGCTGCACAGTAGCTCGATTGAAGAAGCACAAGATATTTTGCGAAAAAATCAACTTTCTAATTTTGATATTTTTTAAATTGAATATCGATTTAATATCGATAAAATTAATCAAATACAATAGCAGTTCTAGTTGTGATACCCGCATGAAGTTAGACAGTTTAGGAATATCGATTTTCCCTGCATAATTTGGCTGTTCATTCTTAAAGTGTCCTGATTCTTGCCCTGAATCTTTTTCTACATCAAAATGCACACTTTATTGACAATTATGATATATAACATATTTTTAAAAAATACTCAGCAAAATGAAAATAATCTATTAGTGTTAAAAGTATTTTTGCGAAGCACTGTGCAGCAAATTCCCAAAAAGTGAACAGTCGAACGGCACTACCCCCTGAAGTCCCAGGTGTCTGAACAATTCTCGCCTCTCAAGGGTGACTTTTGACTAGGTGCCTACCTATAAACAGGAACTGGAAATCCTTGCGCAGGGCAGGGTAGGGTGACACTCTTCAAGGAAGATGCACTGAATCGTAGAAGATCAGTCAGTCCAGATATTTGAGGTCGAGCACTGGATGCTGGCTCTGACGATAAAATCACGCGATTCGCGTTATGTGTGCGTTACCTGTACGCAAAGTCGCCAGATGAGTCTCCCCATTCTACCTTTCCCTTCTACCCCTGCTATCTATGTCACGTGACTAATACGGTACTGGGAGGGAGAGGGCAATCTGTTTCCTCTCAATTCGAGTCAATTCCCCTGATCTGGCGACTCTGCCTGTACGACGGACGGGAAACCCTTGGGCAGGACGTTGCAGCGTCATCGCACCACCAAGTGCCGTTATAATTCTCTGGTTGAAGGTCACGTGAAGGTCGACATATCGCACATCGTTGAATTTGTTTCCTTATTGGCTACGAGACTGTTGTAATGAAAATATATGTATAGTCCTATTTAAAAAAAACTTCGATGATCTTGAGGAAATTCTTAAATGACTAATATTTTGAATTAAAGCTCTGAAGAAGCTCTGAAGAAGCTCTGAAGAAGCTCTGAAGAAGCTCTGAAGAAGCTCTGAAGAAGCTTTTCGATAATTCAAAAATTCAATTTTGGCCACCGAAAACGAATATCCAGCCCACTTTGCACTAGCTCCACGCTATCCCCCCTACCAAGGCAGCATCGAGCCGCCAGCCAATAAAATTTCTTGCGAATACACTTTTCGAGATATTTAAGGTGGTCCAAAAAGATGTGTAAAATAGCCTGTATAATACTAGGCACATTTTCTCCCAATAAATATAACACGTCTGTGAACGAGAGAAAATTTATGGGCTATGTTAAGGAGAAGCAGCTGCAGACGTTCAAGTAACGGCAGTAAGGAAAGAGGCTAGTGCGAAGAGAGTGAAGAAAAAGATGGATAAGATATAGCTAGAGAAGACATGCTATATGAGCCGAGAATCTGGCATATATTAGACGAAGATGTATGTGCAGAAACTTTCAAGTTGCTTATTTCGAAACAACATCTTTAAACACGATGTTTATCATAACTTTTAATTAGAGATGCGGAACTTTTCCGTCGATGATGTCTTGCTTTCGCGCGAATATTAGACGATTAATACTTTGAAACTTGTTAGAGATTTCTTCCGTATAAAGGCGGATGAATTTATTCGTGCGCAAACTTTCATAATTTTGATTCAAACTCGTCAGAAGCTGACTCTAACTTTGGTCGTAGAAATGATTTATGATGGACATTTTAGAGAGATAGAAAAAACTAGTGATATATAACAAATGTTAGTTTTTACAATTCTGATTCATATGGCAGAACACTTATTCATGAGCCAAATGAACTTCGCATTCAGTCAAACTATTTTTAAACATGTTTGTGCAAACCTTTTATATTAAACAAGCTCTTAATCTTTTGAAAAGATTTATGGAAAATTTATACCATCAATATTATTCCCTTTAAAAAGGCTTCAAAGCCTTCATTAAGAATATATATATTATTATTTACCAAGTATACTCAGAGAGGGCCCAATCTCTAAACCAACAAATTTAAATTTTCGTTGTTATCGTCAGTATCAAGTCCAAAAGCACCTCAATAAGAGAATTTAACAATTTTTAACCTTCTAACAGGGCGATTTTTCAATCAAGACCTGTTATGAAGAAGTAGTTTATACCAAAACGAATACTATAATTACAATGAAAGAGTTATTGGTGAACTTGTAGAAAAGGGAACTCTCCTCAGATTACAAAGACCTCTAGATATGTTGTCAGAGTCATCATTCAATAATAACGTAGCAAAATGAAGCCAACCACAAAAAACTTTACAGAGAGATGTTGTTCAGAGTGGTAGCCTCGACAACATGCTTCACTGTCATTTAAATTTCAGTGCAGAACCTCTCTACAAGTTCACCAAAGGCTACGACTTCATCTAAGAGATTACAATCCTATGGTATATGCTTCAATAACGATTTAATGAATAAAGTTGGAGATAGTCATAGATCGAATCCAAGAACACTGTAGTCTAACTCTGACAGAGCTTCGATTCTATGCAGCTCTTATAATTTTCAACCTATCTCGAAAGTTCCTCGACTGGCGTTATCAACAATCGCTGCAAAAAGTAACCACACACAAGGGATTGAATTTTTTGGTGCTCGAACGAGCGAGTGCCTCGCAAAAGGAGTCGCGAGACGGTCTATCTATGCAAGAAGTAGACGTCGAGAAATAGAATCGCGTCAGCTATCGCTGATGGCATTTCCTTTCGCGTCCTTGGTTTCTTTGATAAGCCGAATATCGATTCGCGTCTATCTTCCTCGAGCGATTCTATTCTGAAAAATTCTCCGCCCTCTGTACCTGAAAGCTGGAACGGGGAAAGCCTGAGCCGGACACATTAAAGTGAGCGGCTGGTCGCAGTGGACCGTGTACGTTCGCGAGTTCTCCGTCATCTGGAATTTCGGTTTCGCGCTCGAGACTGGCTCTGAAGAGAAGAAGCCGGACTTGTAGACGCGATCATTGGGTTCGTATTCGCGAATGTTGAACGGAGGGACAGGGTAACCACTGGTCCCCGAGATAATCAATGATCACACCTTTAGCGATAGGTGAATCTTGCCTTGATAACTGTCAGCCGGTAAGCTGACACCTAACTGCGTCGTAGACCGACGACCAGGTAGAGTTTATCACGATTTTTAAAGACTTGGACAGATAAAGTGAACTTGTAGAAAAGGGCCCTCCCCTCAGATTTGAATCAGGTTTAGATATGTTGCCAAGGTCGTCGTTCTGATGAAACCCATTTGTCGATGTGATACTTCTTATTTTAATCACCTTGAAATATCCCTAGTAGCATTTATGGTTGACATTTTACTCGACAGTTAGCCCACCTATGCGAAGGAACTGGGAACCCTTGAGCAGGACACAGCAGCGTGATCCTCTCTCCACGACCGGAAACGAATCCTCGAGAGTTATCCATCGTTGGGAACTTCGGTCGCACGCTCCCCACAGGTTCTGAGGGGAAGTCCCGAGGGAAAGAAGCGTGTAAGGATCGACAGCGCCACATTTGCACCCGATGTTTCAGGAAACGGGGACAGGGGACCCGCTGGGGTTTGAAGACGTCGATGTTTTCCCGCGAATCCGTGGGTATTCTTAGTCAAAGGGATTCGTAACTCCTTGACACGATGCTTCTCATCATCGAAGATGGGCGAGTTAGACTCTTGTAATAAGATCATGGTTTTATCAAGTGTTGAAATCACGTTGAACATTTGTAGAGTATACTTGTAAACACATAGCCAAGTCTAGCTAAGTACAGAACGTGACCAGATGTATGCAATTAAACAATTTAGGTCGTTCTACCAAACCGGGAGATGAACAGCAAAGCTTTATGTATCATCAGCGTTCCGCGTCGGAGGAATCACTATGCGCGGGCCGGCAAGAAAGTTCGCCTATTGTTCAGGTAACCGAGTTTGTTTGGAGCGAGGCGTTTGATGTCTTGCGTCGGGGCGGCACGTCGACGCGGCTAATAAGCTTTCGGAAACTAACAGGCCCGGATTCTTAACCGTAATCGCGTCAACTTGGAACATCATCGAGTTTCCTCCCTACCTATAGGACGGAACAGGAAATCCTTGGGCGGGGCAGAAAAGCGGCAAACTCCCGTTCGCCTTCGTCGTGAGTCCAATCAAGTTGATCGTGCTGGAGAGTTTCGGACGCGAGCTCGCCACGGGTTCTGCGAATCATTCGCCGGTTGAAAGCAGTCGCGTCTCCGCCGATCCGTGATCTCGTTGTCGACTTGGCAGCGCGCGGGGACAGGGAACACCCTCGGGCGGACCGCGTCATCGTGTCGTCTTCAATGGTCAGATAGTTTGACTTGACAAATGAAACTGGCTTTGATTGAGGAATTGAAACATCGGGGAAACGAAGTTAACCGTGGAATGCCGCGATGCTTTACTACTAACGGGCTCTGCGCTGGAGCTCGTTTCTAGGACTGTGCTGTCGATAAATGGCGGACTGAGAATCACGCGGAGCAGTTGTTTCAGCAACTTTAGGAGCGTAGTTAGAAAGGACGAAATAAAAACTTGTAAAAATATTTCAATATGTATTCAATAATCTCCCTAGTCCTAGGTCCCCCCACCAAATTCCTGTGAAGTTCTCTGAAACTCTGATTATCTCGCTTGTTAGTGCGAATTTCCAGTTAAGAACATTCGGTTCGTCTTCTTCGGAAAATTCCCTCATAAAATGAGTATAAACTCGCCATATCTAAGATGAAGGCAAATTCTTTTGAAAATTCTCTCCCCCTCTCGTCTTTTATAATGTTCCAAAAATGGGAAAAAAAAGTTTTCCCCCATTTTTGGAACGCCCTGTATCTCGACCAAGGGTTAGGTCAAGAATAACCCTCCCCTCTCTAATGAAAAGTTCTTATACTACCCTTAGTTTACTACCCCTTGCCAACCCCTTGGAAAATGGAAAAATTAAAGAAATAAATAAATCCCAAGCCCTTTGTTATATTGAATTTCAACTAAAAAATACCTGTTATCTCAACCACGAATCTCCACGAGAAGAAATTCTGAATATCCGAGAAGAGATTCATTATATTCTCCGTAAAATTTGTATCAAGATCGTACCTATGACTCGGCACCGGAAATCCTTGCGCAGGACAAAGTAGGGGCAGTATTCCGTTCCTAACGACTGTCAGACCATTAATGTTGCTGACGGAAGGGAATTTCGGCCGGACGCTTCCCACAGGTTCTGCGTTTAGGGTGTCCGGAAGAAGTATGGAAAAAAGGTGTAACGTAGAACCGTAGTTTTTAACGAGGTAGAACTTACTTGAACACGAGGCTAGGGAACCCCTGAGCGGGACAGAGAAGGGTAACCGAGCCGTCCTTGACCGTTCGGAAACTCCAGGAGTCGGCGATGGTCGGGAATTTCGGCCTCACGCTGCCGACTGGCTCTGATCATGCAATCAAACAGGAACTTCTGTTTCCAGCCGCTGACGATACTGTCGAACCTCGATAATTCGAATTTCAAGGGAAGATTTTCGAGTTACAGTAGTATGTCCGTAACATATATCCGTACATTCTCTATAATGTAGCAAACGTAGAAGATTGCGATTGAAAAAGAAACAAAGACTGAAGTTTGCGCATTCGGCAGACATCAAAGGAATCGTTCAACTGAGCCTGTTAAATTCCAAAATAAAAATTTCTTTTGTTTACTCGTCAATGAAATTTTTGCCATCGCATTCATCTCACTTTTCTGACTAAAATGAGACCAAACACGATATAATTACGATCATAATTACTCGTGTAACACGTGATTTCGGACTTAACATTTACGGTAGACGTGTATGAATTTTTAGATTGGCATGTTACACGTGTAATTATGATCGTAATTATATCGTGTTTGGTCTTATTTTAATCTAAAAAAAACAAGACGAATACGATAGAAACAATTTCATTAAAAAAATCAAAAATTATAAAAGTTGAAATCTTTTGTTTTGCTTGTATGAGCGTGAGAGTCTCGCCGATATTCTACCCCCCGCTGGCTCAGCAGTCGAGCATATTTACTGCTAGACTGGTTCCAAGGGGGATCTCCGAGTGGTGGGGATAAAATTTTGACAGTTACGGAGATAATCCTGCATACCAGTTTCGATTTATCGAGATTTCTTAGTGAAATGAATTTAACAAACAAAAATTCGACGTACAGATGCGCGGATTCCGACTCGGCGACTGGTCGCGCCGAGTGTGACGTTGGCATTGGTCGAGGCAGAATCCGCCCACTCTACGCACGCTCTCATTGGTCCACGTGTATCTTTAATAACTTCTTAAAGGCGCGCACATTTCCGCAAAGGAAAAATTTAGTTCAAATAACCTTAGGAATCAATCCTTTCAATGAACTAGAACATTTTTAGGACACCCTGTATAAAAAGAAATATGGGTTCCGAAGCCCCCGTCTTGGGAGTTCTACGATAGTTCGAGCCTTGGGAATTCTAGGATTATGTTGCTGACGTAACGCAATTTCGGGCGGACGCTTCGCACAGGCTCTGCGTTTGGAGAGTGCGGAAGAAGTATGGAAAAAAGTGTAACGTAGAACGAAGTTCGTAACGAGGTAGAACTTACTTGAACACGAGGCTAGGGAACCCCTGAGCGGGACAGAGAAGGGGAACCGAGCCGTCCTTGACTGTTCGGAAACTCCTGGAGTCATCGATGGTCGGGAATTTCGGCCTCACGCTGCCGACTGGCTCTGATTATGCAATCAAACAGGAACTTCTGTTTCCAGCTACTGATAGTACAGTCGAACCTCGGTAATTCGAATTTCGAGGGGAGATCTTTGAGTTACAGTAGTCTCTCCGTAACTGTCGCATCGTCGTGTCCGCCGAGCAACAGTTATGGTAGAGGTGCTACATTGTTTATAGCAGGCCTGGGCAACTGGTGCTCCATGTGAGTCGGCCTGTCATACTAAAATAGCCTGTCCTAAAGATGCCTGTCAGGCAAAATAAAAATTTCTTACCTGAATTGCAACAAACTGGAGTGAAATAGAAATTTATTTTCTTCCCTATTATGTTTAGCAGGTTCAAAGTAATTGTAATAGTATGTTTAAATTTTCCCAAGATTGTAGCTATTTTAAATTACACATTCATTTTTGTCAAAAATGCATAAAATCCGCAGTCCAGTTATTATGTATTTAAAACATCCGACCAATAGAGGTAAGCTTCAACTTGCTTGAGATTTGTTCTAAATTCAATTTAATGAAACCTAAATTCGAGTAAAACAATATGTGGTAAATAATTTGAGTTGAAGTAAGAGTTTCGTTCCGACTTATTGAGATTCTCAGAGCGGAATGGAAGGGAATTAACGAAACAGCCGAGTTACCGAGGATCAACTGTACATGGCTAGCAGCAAAGTCTAGTTTCGTTTCGCGTTTTATTTCTTTGATCACAATCGTTTCTCTACCTGTTTGAGGGAACGGGGAACCCCTGTGCTGGACAAATCAAAGCCTGAGACCCGTTCGCCGGCGTCCTGTATCCACGAATGTCGTCCGTCGAAGGAATCTTCGGACGAACGCTGCCCACGGGTTCTAGAGGATACACGAGCCAACGCTCATAGACGACAGGTTGGAGATTCTTGAGAACAGGTAACCCCTGAGGGGGACATTCCGACTGCCGCCTCTTTCGATTTCAATTTGCTAACCCTTGTGCGAACAACCAAAAGATTTATGATTGCTTTGCTAACCGGGTATTAGTCGTGATTACTTTATCATGGATTTTTATGCAAAATGAAAACTATCTACAGGGTGTCCCAAAATTCCTTCAACAGCCAAAAATGGGAGGTACCTGAGATCATTTTAAGCAACATTTGGCTTTGCAAAAATGTTAACCGCTGCTTTGTTGAGGAGTTATTAACAAAAAACACGGACCAGTCAAAGCGCGACACAGACGGGAGTTGGCACAGTCGGCCCGGCTGTCTATTGGACGACTGTACCAATTGGTGTCTAGGTCGCGCCCTGATTGGTCCGTGTTTTTCGTTAATAACTCCTAAACAAAGCCACAGATAACATTTTTGCAAAGGAAAATGTTGCTTTAGATAATCTCTAATATAATATCTCTAGTATAATAATTAATTTCATCATTTTGTACATATTTTTATTACAACAGTCGTGTAGCTCATAAGAAAACAAATTCAACGATGTGCGATATGTTGACCTTCGCGCAACCTTCACGTGACCTTCAACGAGGAAATTATAATATGTTTGACATTAATTTAAAAAATGTGTACGTCAAGAAGCAGTCTCTTAAGTGGTACCAATTTTAAACAATTTTTTACTAAGTGTATTGCAAATAGTTAAATGTTACGTGTCTAACTGAAATTAATGTTATAAAATAAAATATTATATTGGGGAAAAAGAAATCCATTATTTGTACGTTATCTCAAGCGGAGAAATGATGGATTACTTTTTCCCCAACCTAATATATATTTAAACTGATAATTGGAAAATGTCGAATCACATTCGACATAGGAATGCGAAACACTAATAATCTTAACAAATTTAAAATAGCACAACAGCACAGTTTTGAACCTCATGTCCTCAATTCACTAATAAATGCACAAAATCCTAACTATGGATTATGTCTCCCTGTATCGCGTATAGACATGAACAATACTCAACGTCATCGAATTCTAAATTTACCCATTCCATAATCCGCACCCGAGAGATTTCTCAGCATACAGTGAATCACCTCGGATCCTGACGGCAACATCATAAACTCCACTCGGCATACTTGCACAGTAATTTAAAAAATTCCCTTCCCACCTCCGAACATAATAAACAACAATAATCTCTACCACCCAGCCAGCTTGGAACCCCTTTGCTCAGCGATCGTGCGTAGCGATTCTTTCATTCCACTTGCCAGTGATTAGAGATATCGTACCTATGAACCGGTACCGGGAATCCTTGGGCGGGGCACAGAAGTGGCAAAGTGGCTTTCGACTCCGTCGAAAGTCCGTTTATGTTGTCCATCGAAGGAAACTTTGGCCGTACGCTTCCCACGGGTTCTGTTTCATAACGAATGGTCTGTGACTGCGGGGTCTGTGATCATGAGCATGTGGGTCCCCTGCTCGGACCCTCTACGATTCTCGTTACCACGTCTCGGTAGACATCGTGCGAATCTCTCGACTCCATCGAGCATCCTCCAACCACGCGAATCGATGCGAATCCTCGACCAAATACAGGGTCGTCGAGATAAATCCGAAATGTTCTTGGGCAGTCTCGTACACAAGACATGGGCAAGGCGAATATAAATAAAGCAATTGTTGATAAGCTAACTTGCTATATAAGCCATCAATAAATGAAAAAGTGGGAAAGTGTTAGGCAGAAAACGAAAACCAGTGTCGCCAGATTAAGACTTATCTCCCAGTAATCTATCTTACCCCTTCTGTGACGCCATTGGCGAGGAGCATCCCCACCCAGCAATGGCAGAGAGGGGCAACTGTATTCCCCTCAATTTCCCTAGCGATACTGTCGACAATATCGCGTCGATACTCGAATCGCCCGTGCTGGAAAATCGCCAGTGGAAATCGTGGTTTGGCTACAGGAAGCCGGAAGTTTACGACCTAGCCAAGCAATTCCTAAATTCTGACGAGCACAGTAGGAGGCAACTGCATCCCGGACAATTCATAGGAATCGTTCTGATGTGGGAGAGCGGCGAGTAACGTTCGGTTTCGTGTTGTCCCCCTCCCAGTTAGCCTAGGGATGGTCACCGTGGTGGAGTTAGCGGGTACACCAGGCCCACCGGTCGCCCGGGGTCCGGGTTAGGATCCGCATGTCCCTGTCACCCCTCAGGAAGGAGAATAATGAGTGATTACCACCACGTAAAAAAGGAATCGTTCTGATCGCAAGAGAAGCGCGGAATTCGGGATCCAATTGAAAGAGAAGATTGATCAGGGTTTACGAAGGGTTGTCACTGGTCTCCAAACTTATGGGCTTCCAGGGGCCCTGACAAAGGTGAATGCAAAGCATCGCAACTCCAGAAATACCCTAAGCATCACGGGAATGATAAGGAAAGTGGACAAAGAGGTGGTGAAGCTACCCAGCAGCGGGTTTAGGTAGATCTCAGTCTACACTTTATAGGTAGATGTAGAATAGCGGAGAGTCTACATCGCGTAATTCCATTGTTTATAAGTTTTGTTCCGATATAAGACTCGGGAGGGCACCTATACAGCTTGACTTTGTTCCCGAATGGGCCGAGAGTGGACACAGAGAATGAGCGATAGTCGACCTCATTCAAACATTTATGGTGAACGATAGGGATTTTGTCCGAGGCTGATGCTACTTTCCGTTATCATCTTGCATCTATGACGATGGCTCGGGATCGGCTATCGTCGTATATTGGATCAGGGTACCTTTGATTGATTGGTTTACGTCGCTTCTTCAACTACAATGGTTATTAAGCAACAGGACCTACAGTTTAAGGTGGGTTCCGAACCACCACGATCAGGGCAAATACCTATGTGGCTTGATTTTGGTCTTGAGTGGACCAACAAAGAACAGGGACGATGACCTAAAGGTATGAAGTAACAAACTATACAGTGGTCGAGCGAGTACTGATATTGTTAATTGAAAAAGGATAGTATGACATACCCACCCTTTCGGGCACTAAGAACAGTGTAGCCAGATCAGGGGAGGGAGCACCAATTGAGGGGAATAGGATTACCCTCTCTCTGCTAGTACCGGATTAATCACTTGACTTTCTGTCACGTGACCGGACCCTGGCGGTAGGGGAAGAGCGTCGTAGAAAGGGAAGGGTAGAGTAGGAGACAAGTCTTGAGCGGTGTCGAACGGACAACCTCATAAGAAGAAGAGCGGTAGCGATTTTCTTATTTCGAGAAAAACGTCACGCTGACTAAGCGGTGTCAAAAGGACAACTTCATAAGAAAATAGTGGGGATAGCGATTGTCTTATTTCGAACTAAACACCGTCGTCTTATATCGAAACGAGACTGTACTATTGACAATTCCCTGGACCGGTTCCTCTTCGCCCAATGACATCTCCGGATCCATCTCGACGGCCCCGTAAATACCGTCGCGAGAGAGATCCGCGTGACTCTCGCAATTAGATCTAGCCCGAGAACGTTCCGCAGGTCTGTGGAGAGAGCTCGCGAGACGACGTGTCATTAAAAGTCGGCAGGTGCAATTCCGCGTGTGCCGAGAGTGTGTCTGGAACGTCTTCGGACGTCCCGCGTGTAGAAGTGACGTTGAACTTACCACGCGAGAGCGAAGGACAGAGCCCGGAGATCGCGTGAGGGCGCGCCGCAACGCGCGTCGGCGCGGCGCAATCTTGTCGTTAGCTTTCAATGTTCAATTTCCGTTTTCACACGACTCTCGCGAGTCTTCGAGATCGAAATCGTCCGATACCGATCATGCCAAGAGTGAACAATTATGGGCGGGCGGTGGCGCGTGCCCGCAGGGGTACCCTGTCCCAGCATTCAGGTTCGCCAACGAGCTTGATCCAACATTCTTCTCATGATTTTCAACAATTTTAATCGGAGAATCTACGAGACCAAAGTGTCCCTCCGCGATCGGATGCCTCGACGAATTGCAACGACGCTTGTGATCAAGCTCGTTGGACGTATGTGATTACACACGTACGTCGACGTGGTTACTTAGCCGAGAGCAATTGATTTTGCAAGGTACTCCGTTAGGATGCATAACTTGATTGTCAAGGTAATTAGACGCGAACATTGTGTGTCTGAATCGTTTCACTCGGGCTCGCAGGGAATCAATTGCCTCGGTCAATAGCTTCGAACCCGGACAGGTATTCACGAGATGCTGGCTTTCTACAGAGAGTTTAATGTCCAAGCTTTCAAGCTGGACGTGGCACAACTATCACAAAACAGAAATGTCATTAAGATATCAATCACGATAGGATCAAATAAATGACTCGAACACGAAATTCTCGTCCAGGTTCGAAGCTGGGAAACACGATTCCGATTCTTGTCTAGTTAAACATGTTATCCGACAGCAAAATCCCGGGTTAATCACGAGAAAGAAGTGTAACACTTAGAGGACGGACTCGATCGAATCGGAATCGTAGTTTCGATGTTAATGAATGTGTGAGAACAGCTTGCTGGTGTTCAGTCACTTACCGGTAATGACGAGTCGTCCCTTCGTAGCAGACAGTCTTGTTTCGCCGGTGAGTCTATGCTTGGTGCGGCACTGGTAGGTCTTGTATCCGTCCTCGGGGCCAACGTCGCGGATGTGCAGTTCTCCGGATGGCAGTACCAAGTATTTTCCATCTGCGATGGCCGACGATCGGGGCAGAGAAAGACGGAGATTAATTCGCTGCTGATTTGCCTCGTGCGACTTTCTACCTCTCGGGATAATTGACTGATCAAAGAGCAGGACCGAGGCGTCGATATTGAAACAGTTTAATCGAGAAGAACGATATTTTACGCTTCCCGGCCGGATGGTTATCCGGGATCAGAAATATTCAATTATCCCGAGAGCGACCGCATGATACTCGTCCTCTGCACAAACACGCGTACACACGGACACATGCAACCGTGTGTCGACGAGTACAATGCTGTCTTGATTAATACATTGGCCCGCATGCACTCTATTACCTTCTACTACCTTGGCCAAGTTCGTTGAACGTTGAATAGCGACGGACTCTGTGTCTATCTCGCGCTTTCAACGTTCGACGAATCGGTTCTATTCCGGTTCGTTCGTCAAACAACACAGCCCGGGAATATCGGGCCGATGCATTGTTCCCCTGATGTCCGTGAAACGTAAGAAGCCGATCGCTCATGATATTCCCTTTAATCCTTCTAACCCCGCGCGGCATGCTAATGGCTAACGATAGGATCGAACCACCCTCGAAACATTTGTTCAGGATCAGGATACTTAACACTGTTCAACTATTTTCAAACTTCTTAATCTTCTTAAACCTTGTTCTTCTTAAACCTTGTTAAATTTTGAGATTAACACTTTGACTACGAAAGCAGCAACTGCGAAAATTCCATGCTATCAGAGTAATTGATGATAAAAATTTAAAAGATAAAATATGAGCATCTTCGAGATCATTTCAAGATCGTGGTATGTAGGTCGTTGAACTCATCTTGGCACCAACTACCACATCACACAACAACAAAATGACCTTCGCATGATTTTTTATCACCATCAGATGCATGCCTTAAAACATTTCCATTACAATTACAGTTTAAATACTTCGTAGAATGCTTTTTAATCGTTTTCATTAACGATGATCTTTGGTTATTGATTTGCAATTTGGTTTTTGTGAGTGTACTATATTTCGTAAGATATTTCTAGAAAAAGATTTGCACTGTTTTTCAATATTTTTCGAGAAGCATACCTTTTTACGTTTAATGATGAGAGGTGCTATTGTAGATAAATCAGAGTTGGGCAGCATTTAAATACTTCTGTACCACTTGAAATGTATTGACGGGCTTGAATTGGGCAAATGAAGCCTCGGCTCTACAACGCCATCTCTGTACTACGATATGGAGTAACGAATAAACCATTAACCAACCATTAAAATTATTTAAATACCGATTAGAATAAAAGATACATAACTTTTACTCGTTATTCGAAGGTTCGAATAAAAAAGTATCTTTCATTCGACTTTTATTTAAATAATTTTGTATTCGCCGAGAATGTATTCGAAGAAGACACGATTATTTAAATAAAAGTCGAATAAAAGATACTTTTTTATTCGAACCTTCGAATAACGAATACAAATCTTATATCTTTTATTCGTTATTCGAAATTTGTATATCAATACAATTTAAAGACAATGTATTTAAATACAATTTTTGCCCAACTCTATTATCTTAATAAGATAATAGTACCTACTGTAAAATTTATATTCACTATTTTAATTGCGAACACGTTGTATACAATAGAATATGTAGCCCCTTGTGACTCGTAATTAGAGTTGCGTAAATCTCGTTGTACATTTCACCAGTAATAATTATGCACTTGCTTGTCCCATAAAATTATTCTCTCTCGAATAAAGTGAAATAATTTAATATTAATAACATTGTGAATATATAAATGTATTTGAGAAATTATTCAAAATCATTGTTTGCCAAATATGCTACATTGATAGTTGCGATACATATTGGATCAATATTGACACAGTAAACATTCTTAAAGAAGGTTTGCAAATTTCTTGTTAGTGCACAAATGTTTACAATAAATACCTATGGAGGTTAAAAGTTTAAATATGTAATGAGCAGTTTTCTACAGTGTTGAACAGTTGAACTGTATCACTGCGACTCGATCCCATCACTAACGTCGATAACACGTTGACGATAAAACTTTACTATGAATCAGACAATTAATTAATTAATTTTTTCGCTGTCCTGTACTAAAAAAAAAACCCGTGGCAAGGTCTGGGTCAACGTCCGACTCATTGCGAATTTCGCGTATTACATGACGGCATTCCATTCATACCGACTTCCGGTTATCAAACAACGGACGAACGAACCGGACGCATGCAAACAACATCGACTAAAAGCATCCACAACCTGTATAGCGAAGACACAGGGAAGGAAAGGTTCGAGAGAGTTTGCGGTTGCTGACGAAGTTGAGACGGAAGGGAAGGAAGTCTGGGACAGCGCGAGCAGCGGCAGTCAACGTCGTACGAACAGTTCAAGAATAGTTCGGCGTTTCGTTTCCGAAACGAGGGGCATCCGGGCTTTCGAACGATTTCATCGGCGCGCCAGTATATTCATGTTTCCGTTGCCGGTCGATCTTTGAGAAACACGAATCGAGATTCGAGCGGAAGCCGATGGAACGAACACGCTCTGATAAAAAAAACACGTCGACGCACGGAAATAGATTCAACCATCTCGCTGATCGATATCCCACTCCATATATCTTTCCTCCGCAATTTCATCTATCCCAATTCATTTGTTTCTGTTGATCTACGATAAGCCATTGCGATATGCAGGGTGCGAAGAATTGTTTGCCGTATCCGGGCTACAGATCTGTGTGCACTTTCGAAAAGATCAAACAGATTTCAGCTTGGGTCGTAACTCGAAACTTTAGGAAGCAGTTGACGTCGCAGCTGGAACGTATACTGCGCTCTGTTTCGGAGTTCCGTTTCAATATACACATTCCACGACGTGCATTGACATAACTCGCTTATTGCGGAATTCTGTTTCCACGTTCGTAAAAACAGAGTCAGCACGGAGGGTAAAGGTTCCGGCAAATAAGCGTCGGCAGTATTCATGTTCGAGGAATAGTGCCTTTTTGGTCGAAAATATCGTTTCAAGAAGTTTCAAATATCTATTCACCCTCATAGAAGAGATACAAGAACGTTTAACTTTGTAAACGATTCTCTCAACTCTTGTATGAGATATTCGAATGATTCGAAGTACAAATCCATATCAGATTTACTTTGTGTGTTTTTCTCAAAATTTTCAATGTTTAATTCGGGGTAGAAAAAATTATTTTTCAGGATAGTTTTCCGGAACAACCCCTAACTGATACCTCCCCAAAAGAGTGAAATTGACAGTATTCTTTTAAACTTCATGTCGTTACTATAAATAATTGAAATACACTAAGGTATATTTAGCAACACTAATCCGAATTATAACTTGATTGTTATTGAATATATATACAGGGTGTTCGCATCATTACTAGCCAGAAAATGGAAGAGGAAAGTTAATAATAAAAATTAGTTTAGTTTATAATAAAGAAAAGAGGAGGTAATAATTTTATGGACCCCATTTGTATTTAATAAAGCATACTAAATCAAATTCTTTATGTACAGTGAATTAAATACGAGATGAAAGAGGGATGTAAGAGGGATTCCCCCACAACAACCCCTCAAAAAATCAACCCTAACCCAACCCTAATTTCAATTTAATCAAGAATGATTGTCGGTTAAGTTAAGTTTCCTCCGGGGTAAGGGTGCAGATAAAGCGACTGACTCGACGCAATATTAAACAATTATTGTAATGGGGTTGGCACCGTTATAAATATTTCCCACAGATGGCAATTAGGTAACCCGTTTCAGGTAGAACACCCTGTACAACTTTTAATTTTAGGTTAATATCTTTTCTCATATCTTTCAAATGATTCAAAGAGACTAGTCGCACTGGAAGAGATATTCGTTTTTCTTAGAGCGTACAGTTTCTATTGCACAATGTATCCAATGCTTAAAATTGCACCAACTAGTTTTTCTGATTAATACATTAAATCCGCAGTCTAATGATTTCATTGCATAATTTTCAAGCTCGGTGTATTCTCGCAAAAACACCAGTTAGCCCCGCTGGACCCGTCTGGACCGTGTTAATCGAGCACCGCCGATATTCCCTGGTCGCTTTATCGGAAGGCAAACAATTATTTCGCAGCCTGTATACCAACGATCCGTACCTGTTGCGTGCTTCCTTTCGTGTTTGCTATGAAACGATTCCTGCCCGGGATCGCAGAGGATATCGCTCGTTACGATTTAACGATCGGTTTAACGTTCGAATCCTTGAAAACGCTTTCGAGTCCCAAGCCGACAACGATGTTCGTCGCGCGGGTTATGAATGAAAACGATCGCTCAGTCGTTTTTCCGCTTCCACCGCGCCGCGCGCGGCCCGAGGCGAAATGGAGCGTGTACGCGCGAGTAACCAAGCCGCGTTACTGACATTTCGACCGCGAAAAAAGGAAAAGCGTTCGCGCCTGTAACGTGGCGAGACAGATGTAAGAAAGGAGAGAACAAAAATCTACGGTATATGTATGAATGGGAGAACTTGTTCCACTCGCTCCGCTTGTTCTGCGAGCGGAACGAGCACGTGGGCGCTGTGCAGAGGTGTGCGAGAACCCGAAAGCTTCGTACACACGAAATACTCGGACCGAACCGGGCCGGGATTCCCGAAATTTGGAGAACTGTGTCAATTTTGTTGAACATGAGCATGCATCGTGTGTCACTCCGATTTTCATTTTCGCGACCCCCCCCCCCCCCCCCTACTATGCACAGTGTTCTCAGCTTAAGTTAAGTCAGTTAAGCATTTTTTCTCAGCTCGAAGAAACTCCAGCCCCCAAATTACCGCCCTCTCCCGATATAAGGCGACAGCGTTTGTTTCGAAATAAGAAAATTGTTTTGAAGAAAAATTAGAAAATCGCTTTGAACAAAAATAAGAAAATCGCTTTGAAAAAAATTAGGAAAATCGCTTTGAACAAAAAAAAAAGAAAATAGTTTTGAACAAAAATAAGAAAATCGCTTTGAAGAAAAATTAGGAAAATCGCTTTGAAGAAAAATTAGGAAAATTGCTTTGAAGAAAATTAAGAAAATCGCTTTGAAGAAACATGAGAAAATCGCTTTGGCCAAAAATAAGAAAATCGCTTTGAGGAAAAATAAGAAAATTCTTTTGAAAGAAGATCAATCTTGAACGATCCAAGATCTTCATTTTTTTTTAACATGAATCTCCTGATATATTCGCCAGTATGGATGTCTCGTAGGAAACTCGGCCACCGGGCAACTACGATCCTCTGTGCGAGGATAAAGAGCGTTCAATTTGCGGTCGTTCCTAACGAAGCTCGTATTGAAATTTCGAGAATCCCGATCCGAATACATAAAACAACTCCTAGCATCGGACACCCGAAGTAGTTTCGAGTTCTCGCATATTTATACTTTGGAGAACCCGACTCGGCCCGATAGTTTCAGGTTCTCGCACACCTCTAGCAAATTTGTTCCACTCGCTCCGCCTGTTCCTGCGAGCGGAACAAGCACATGGGCGTATATGTGTGTACCGTAATCGGAGTTAGGGTATATTTCAGTGGTCTCGTCTTCGATCCAAGAGTCAACCTCGACGAATTCGGCAACGAAGCTCGGTATGTGACACTTGATAATTGCGGCGTTCCCCCGAAGGACGTGTTCGTCCATCACGTTCACTGCATACCGCTGCCCGACAACTGCAACCAGACACCGGTTTCCGGTTTTACCATAAGCCGCACATCTACATACAGCCTCGTATCCGCGATCGATCGCGCCGGGGAACGTTCAAAAATTCGTGCCAGCTTATTTTCATTCTAACGGTACACAGTCTCTCGCGCTCGAAAATGATTAATCGGGGGTCAATGATTGCAGGCTGAATCAATCGCTTTTCGAATATTGCTCAAAATAATGTATGACGTAGTGGAGGGAAAATTATGGCGAGTTTAAGTCGTCGCTTTGCTGATTACTAATTTGTTTATGAAGTATGCAGCTTTCAGTTCCGCTATTCACCCGTTGCTATGGGAACGCGTTGTACTTGTGAATTTTTATTTGTCAAGTTCAATGGGATTTGTTAAATTTTGATCTAAAATGTTATGATAATTGTTGCAATCATTTTTTTTCAAGAACTATTATTAGCCTTCTCTAAATTGTTAAATCTCCAATCCGTAACAAAGTAGACGGACAATTTATCTACTCTTTCTAGTATCACAGAATTGATTTTTCAATTTAAAAAAAGTCTATTATTATAAGCAGTTTCCAAGATAAAAATTCATAAGAAGTGTTCTCATGAAAATGGGCAAAACAGCGGAATTCCACATTTCATGAAAAAATTAACCAATAGAATGATAATTTAAATTGACCACCTAATTTTACTTGCACTGGCATCAACTGTAAAACCTGATTGATTTGGCATGAACTGACCCATATGTAATCTTGCCTACGAAAGGGTTTTCTGACAGACATGATCCCGAATTTTCCCAATGCTTACGATCAATTTCTAGTAATAATTAATTTACTGAAGCTCAAGCTGAAGCTGGGTTATAGAAATTGCTTTCAGAGTAGTCTCAGGCATATGTATACGTTTAGTGTTGCAAAACCTTTGTAGCATTCCTCAGAATCAACTGTCGCTTTTGAGAGGATGTATTGTTCAATTATAGAGCCAAATGTTGCATTACCTACAATGTCTAAAATATGACTAAAACAAAAAAGAATAAAGGATAATTCTCAAACAGAAAATTAAAAATTAATTGACATATATATGTTCGAGTAAAATAATTCCGAAGTGCGTTTATAAGCACAAGAATACTTTAGTTAATATCTATAATTAATAATCTATTTAATAATTTATCATACCACTCAGGTTACGGTATGTCTTACAAATAAATTAAAAAAAAATTAAGTCGTTAAAATATAACAAATATAAAACGAACAAATTTAATTAATTTCTCTCGCGTAACTACATTTCCTAGATTATCCTAATAATAGTAAAAATTAATAAACATTCGAATAATCTTTTGTACAATTCATTTCAAAAACAAAAATGTATTCCACAGGACGCTACGAAAATTCGTATAACACAACACCAAACTTATAATCATTCCAAAAGCGATTTCCACGCCCCGAGCCCTTCAACTAAAACACTAAAACAAACAACTCGAACTTTCCTCCGAACAATCTCTAAACAAATGATAATTTAAGACTTCCGTGAAATCTCGAAGGGTCCCCCACCAAGAGTATCTCAGCATCCGAGCGGTAATAGTACTCCGTTAGGCTTTACGCCCATAAAACTGATCAAGAATCTCTTAAACACGGCAATAACATCAAGGAGGAAATCTCTTCGCGAACATCTGTTCCTCGCGGAAACGATTACCCACACTCTTAAACTCGGCGAGCACGAATTCGAGAAAGTACGCCCACGCGACTCCGAAGACTCGAAGGAGCAAGCAAGGCGAAATTGAACGCGCGGCAGCAGCAATCTCTCCCGACGGAAAAAGAGAGTGGGAATGGGGGTGAAACTGCAGCTACCCCCTCCTATTTCCATGATTTCTAGATATGTCGTAGAAATCGCCAGTTTGAACAACTTTTTCCTTTACATGTTAGCGGCGGTTCCGCTTTCGTTTCCGAAACACTCGCGAGAAACTATTGATACCACTACTGATCGTGTATCAGAAGATCTGCGAGACCCCACTCTTCACGCCAGGCTAAAGACCGCCCCCCTCCCCTCATAAGGATGACGTTATGGTTGAATTCTGGCGGGAATGGTCGACAGCACCAGTTGTCCCTACAAGTTTTTCACTGCCCATCTCCCGATGGACGATCAGTTCCATTTGAAGCGGGTCACTTGTGTATCTCCGAAATGTTTAATTATATCGAACAATGTTTCAAACAAAATTATGGTTTCCAGAGTGGCACAATTCAAGGGAATAATGCGGGGCAATTGAGGGAATACAGTTGCCCCCCTATCCCTGTCAATACCGGTTTAGTCACGTGACGGAGCATGAAACGGGGACGTTTACACTTATCGGGGAGTAGACATCATCCTAGTGCCGATATATTTTTGCGAATATCTCGGAAACTAAGCGAGACCGCCGCCAACACCCAAAGGGAAGAGTTGTTCAAACCGTTGAGATTTACAACGTATTGAAAAATAAAGAAAATCGGAGGGCGATTGTTCTGCTGTTTCGCCGGGAATGGTTGGTCCCCGTTTGTGCTGCATGCTGATTGGTACCGTATGATTGTCCATCGGCCATGTAACTGCCGTCGTTCGAATCTACCCATCCCACCACGTCCACGTGGTCGGCGACGAACGACGGGACCTGACACTTGAATATCGCGGCGTTCCCGCGGATCGCGAACTGATCGTAAACCTGAATCTCGAAGTATTGGGCGACCACTGCAATCAACCGAACACAGAGGTGGCGAATCAAAGTGTGCCGCTTCGATAAAACAAAACAGACAAACACACACGCGCACACACACACACACATATCCACACATCCGACGAGCTGTGCTATTCGGGCTTTGATCCGGTCGATTAAAATTTCGATGAACCACGCTGGCTCGCGCGCGAGTCGTTTCCACGGCGGCGCTCTCTCTTTGCTCGGATGGAAATTAAGCTAGCCAGCGGACATCAATTTCCTCGTCGGTTTGATTAGTCTCCGGTTTAATCTAATCCGAAATCACGAACGGGTACGACCGCCGACCCCGATTCGTTGCTCCACTTAATCGGCCGCGCTCGGCGATCGAACGATCAAACATTTGCCGGGAAAATATTACCACGGTCCCCCGTTTTATAACGTTTACTCGCCGCGATGTAGCCGGACCGTCGCGTCCCGCGTGTAGACCAGAGGTAGCCAACCTTACTGTACCTACCACCCATTTTGGTATCTTTATTTGTAGTCTTTTCTGACCTGCTCTGTCAGTGGGTGATAGATCCGCGATGATAATGGGAAGTAGCTTCTTCAGCATCGGACAAAACCCCTACCACGAAAGCTTGAACCACTAGTGAGCGCTAGGAACCAGGTTGACTACCACCTGGTGTGCACTATGAAGTAACATCTATCTGCCCGGTCAAACAAATCGGCGAGTCGACGGAGATCTGTGAGATTCAGGCGCTGGATGGTTTAATCCGATCGATCAGTGATGGATACTTCGGCTTCCTTCGGGGCGCTAATCCACTAACTGACCGTGAATTAGATTCCATTACGCGTTACCATCGGCCGCCGGTCAACCGAACGAAACTGGATGGCCCTGTTCGCGGAGAACGCTAATGGGATCTATGTGCTCCATTAATCCCGTCTCTTGTGGATGATCCCGAGGATCGCGACGAGGATCAAGGCCACTGCCAGCCGCACGCTCTGCCTCCGTTTCTCGTTTACATCGTCGGCGAACGGAATGGGCAAGCTGGCTTCTCATAGACGAGCAAATTGCGCGTTCCACTCTATCAGACCGCCACGTCGCCTCTCTCTCTCCTTCCCTCCTGGTTGCTTTGTGCATCCTGTGCACCCTGAGACCCCGGCAATAATACCCGGCGCGTCAAAGCGCGCAGCGAGACCGGCCTCTGTTCGCGCGAGGGATGAGCACGATGCTGATTCAATTTATTAATTCCATTAAAACCGCCACGCCGCGCCAGCAGGACTCGTTTAGGAAAATTAAACGCAGGCCGCTCGACCGCGTTAGTCGCTCTGCGGAAACTGATCTCGACGGCTGAAGAACGTCTTTGTTGTCGGCCGATCCCTCCACGATTATGCCTTTTGTCGTTCCAGATCTCTGTTTGATTGCTCGAGATTGCTTCCCCTGTTCACAGCTGTTTGCCAGAGTTTTTATACTGGAATTTTAGCGATACTCGGGCACCCGAAGCCGAATTTCCGGGTACCCGCCCGCCCCTACTATTTGCGCGACACGAATGTACAGGGCGAGCCAAAACGTGCAGAACTTCATTACGGAAGGTCACCCACCCACCATTGTTGAAAATGGAGTCGTGTGTATATTTGAACGTATTTTCAATGATCATGAACATCGAGGATTGCTCGAGGTTACAGTGAGGCTACTTTCAGATGATTCACCCTGTATACTATCAACCGTAATTGTATATGTGAACACTTATGGCGTTAGCCTTACGCCTTTCCCATGACACATTAATTGCAGTCAGCTCTACTACTGATGCCGGAGGCTCTAGAGCTGAGAACTTTCAGGAAATGAGTACTTATTGATTAAATCGCTGGTTTGCTTCTTCACATGATTCACGATAGAGTTAGTACACTACAGATTTTATTTTGGTTTCAAATATTTTGTAGACGTAAAGAGAATTTGTTCACTTAGTTATCATCTCTTTGTAAATGATAGATCATCTACATATACATCGATTGATAGATCCACATCGATTTTTCAAAAATGGGAAAAAGGCCGAAATTTTGAAAAATTGTCATTTTTACCACTTTTTATCGTTTATAACTCATTAACCAATTTCAATGAAATTTACAGAGCGCGCGCGCGTATGTAATTTATACTAAAAATCAATTTTTACTATTGTTTTTCACGATACCGACCAAATGTATTTTTTCAAAATATTTTTTAGACGTCATTTACTCGACTAATTCTTCTAGTCCTACAGAGAAATTGAAGTCGTTTGGTCCATTCATAAAAAAGTTATTCTGATTTAAAGTGTGTTGAATCAGTTATGCACGTTTGTGTATGTTCTGCGAATTTTAACCAACACCGTTCAATTATGTATTGACACAATAATTAATTTTCAAATATAAAAGAATAATTGCATCACCATGAACAATTTAGCAATCATCGTGTTAAAAAAGGCAACGTACTTTCGTAATAGGGGTAGTAATCTCGAGAGACCAATTGCTGGTAAATAATCGATAAATTATTTCAACATTATGTCATGGCAATCCTCACTTTTAATAAACATCGTCCGAAGAATCGACTCGTGCAACTCAAAACGTCTTACGACAATGTTCTACAAATAAATCTGGCAAGTTTTACGAGGTGTGTCGAAAATGCCTCCCCATAAGAACATGAATTTCTCGTTGAAGGTCACGTGAATTCGTTGAATTCGTTTTTTAAGAGCAATAAGACTGTTGGAATGAAAATATACATCCATTTAAAAGAACCTGAAAAAACTTCAAAAAGAAATAAAAAATAAAGCAAGATATTTAGAACAGTCAAGTTAGACGGAATACATTGTATATTATAGTAAAAATTCAATTTGAAAAAAGGATGAATAGGATGAGCCGCGTCACCCTTCTATGTGTGATGCGGCTACGTTAAATGTTATTCTCCCACACGAAGGACCTATTCCTCCACATAAAGGCACCCCTATCGTAGCACAATTTTCGACACACCCCATGCATCCGGCAGCAGCGAAAGGGTGGAAGAGGCTCGTGCTCATCGCAGGCCCGCTAAATATTCTCGTGCCCCCTTATTCTTTTTAATCGAGACGCGAGAAGTACCCCTTTCTTCTTGGCTATTCGCAGAGTAGGTGGACCCATCCTCGACAGCCAGCCACTCGATCACGTCTACGAAATCCGCCACAAAGCTGGGCACGAGACACTTCAAGGTAGCCGTGTTGCCGCGCAAGACGAACTCGTCGATGACCCTCGTCTCGTAGAACTGCTGGACCACTGCAACGCGCGTATTCCCAGAAGACAGGCCCACAAGATACCAGCCCGTATAACGTACACCACGTAGTGTAGTAAACAGTAACGAAGAAAAACACGGAACAGTATCGTCGTGTCGCGTGACGCTCTCGCTAACTCCCACGCGCCCTTGTGTTCCCTTGACGATTCGCCTCTCGCGTTCGAGGGAGAGGAGAATTGAAAAATAAATGGAGGAAGAGAGAAGAAACAGAACATAGACTATTTGTTGAATGGGCGATCTCGAGAGAGGACGAGAAAGTTGTCGCACGTCCTTCTGCGCCTACCGTATTCCTCGCCGGCCGTGTATATCGTTCCATCGTCGGCTATCCATTGATCCACCTGAACGAACTCGGACACGAAACTCGGTATTTTGCATTTCATGATCGCGCTGTTCGCCCGAATCACGTACTCGTTCTCGGCCTCCGTGACGTAGAACTGCGAAACGACTGCCCGCGCGGGCACGCCAGGATAACGCGTGTTAAACCATCAGGTTGCAACAATGCACAAAGGTCGCGCGGCCATGAGGCACACGGTGCGAAGCTGGGGTTTCTACTTTCTACCGGTGGACGAAACTGTGAGACACTCAGGACATTATTGGGACAAGAGACTCGTTTTGCCAAGATGACAAGGGTGCAGGAGATGCGCCATTTCCTTTCTCGATACTGCAAAGATGGGGCTTTCAGTAGTCAAACGCGCTAGATAAAAGGTCAGTCTAGGCCGCGTTCGCCCTCGAAAGTCCTATTTTTACGTTTACGAGGCACAATTTGCATTATTTGAAAGCACAAAGCTGCGACTTAGCTATTTTCATAGGGCTGCGATAATTACATGCTGCTGAGTAACGCAAATTACGCCTTGTAAAGTAAAAATAGGACTTTTGAAAACCACCATCGTATTATCGAGAAATGAGGAGTCTACCTCCTTTAGGGACCAAACAGTTTTCACGATTTTTATACAATCCTGTAGCTTTTGACGAGACAATTCTAAAAATCCACGTTTTAATGATAGGAATTCACTGGTTCGAATGTCATGAGTGTTTAAAGTTGAGCGATTTCAAGCGTCATCATTGAAATATAATGTCGACCATGAAAAGTGATTTGCCGCGGGAACCATACAATTTAAATAGTAACAAAGACAATTGTACAATAAAAATCATACAGTGTTAGTGAAAAACATAACCAAACATGCATACAAAATTTTGAGACACTTGACCTACTATCATGTAACAATTTTTTATGTAACCAATTGTTTAAAATCGGCGACTCGAAATGGGAATAATGCTTTAAGGAAAACGTAAAGTTAGTGTACGTTATATAGAGTATCCTATCTCAAGTTTCACACTCAATGATTTCCCAAAATATAACTCCTTTTAAAAAATGTTTCAAATAAAACCCATCCTATTTTGGATTATTATGGTGCTCATAAACTAGATGAACATGTCGGAGACGGATTCATTTACCTATACGTTGGTCTTTGAACGTCATTGAAGATAATTGAAGATCATTCATTGCCATGTTCTTGAAAAGTTGCAGAGTATCTTTAGCGTTCAGAAGGACCATCTTGGACACCACTATAATAATTTATTCTACACCCCTAACTGATAATTCCACCCTGTAGCCTGAAAATTTCTTATTCCATCAATATTTTCAGACTTGACACCTCTTTTACTTCTTCTTGTGGCATCTTATAAAAGGTTTTTAGCAAGACCACTCCTACCACTCTGTCACTCCTGATGAAGGAGTGAAGGCTCTGAAAGATGAAGTTCGCGAAGTCTCTCAGAGATGCCAGCCAGCAAATTGGACGTTCAACTTTTAGCAAGGTTGGAGACCACCATCTATGGATAGGATTAAATCGTTGAAACGATGTCCGAAGTCGTCCTTTTGAATACAAAGATGCTAAACAACGTTCAACGAAAGCAAACTTTAAAGCAGTGACGAATGACCTTGAATGACCTTGAGTACCTAACACATTATAAGTGAACGAATTCGTCATAGAACATGCTACACTTCTTCTCGGTAGCACGTCCACATAAAAAACATTCGAGACCACCATGTCCGTCTGAAACAGGGTAAATAATAATTAAAACACTTTCCAGAGAGAGTTCTATTTTGGGAAATAATTGCGTGCGAAAGTTCAAACTGAACACCTTGCATGTAGTCAGAAGATTATTGGAAGAGGGTTTTCTGATGACGTCAAGATAGACCAACCCCATGACACAACACGGTTCGACCAGCTTACGATGAAGCCGTTGCATGTGGCCGGCACGTTTCAAGCTAAATGATTAATGTATTTTCAGATGAGACTCTATTGTGGCTCCGATATTTCAGGAATGGTGAACAAAGGCCATTATTGTCTGGATCCGGGCAAAAATGTGTTTTAGCAAAAGCAACATTGAGTTAATCTGGTAATTTCCTGAGTGTCTCATGATTTTGTCCAGCGGTGTAGTGGTTCGATCACGTTAATTCACAGAACCTGACGACAGACACGCCTCAGGGTAGGCGGCAGATTCCCTGGCAATTCGCGTCTCCGTGAAGCGGGAACGCGCGACGTTTCAAAGTAATCGTCGGACGTTCCCCGACGCGCTTTCACGTCCGTCCCGTTCGCGTTCCCTCCTCGACGAGACTCGTCTGCGGCGGCTGGCTCCAGGATTAATCGTAATGCGGAGTAAAGTTACCGCAGAGCCGTCGCGTCGTTGGAGAGAGGACAAGCGAATTCACCGTGAGGCGTGTCTAACCCCGATTAACTTGAACCTATAGTACCCTGCCCGATAGCAGGATCCTCCGGAAGATAGACCTCGCCGTCCTCCCTGATCCACGCCTCGACAGTAACGAACTCCGCGATGTAACTCGGGATGCTGCACTTCAAGATCGCGCTGTTGCCCCTGATCACGTATTCCGTCAGAATCTCCGGCTGATACTGCTGCGTCACGACTGTCGTACAAAATTGGCTACTGGGCTAACTAGCTTCGATCGACGGATTCACCGAAAAACGATAGAATCGCCTAATTCGACAATACGGGGTCAACGCACAGTCCGGACAAAGATTAAAGGGGTAGACTCTCGTTTCCAGGATTGCAAGGGTGCGGGATGCGATAATTTTCTCGATAATGCAAAGATGGGGTTTTTCAGTAGTCAAAAGCTAACTGAAAGATCAATCCAGGCCGCAATCGCTGTTAAAAGTCCTATTTTTAGGTTTACGAGGCGTAATTTAAATTATTCGGAAGCATAAAGCTGAGCATGCTGCTATTTTCATAAAGCTGTGACAGCTGCATACTGCCGAATAATGTAAATTACGCCCTCAAGAAGGTAGAGGTTGTTTTTCTAGGATTGCAAGGGTGCGGGATGTGCCTTTTTCTCATTTCTGGATAATGCAAAAATGGGGGTATTCCGTAGTCAAAAGCGCTAAATAAAACATCAATCTAGGCCGCAATCGACCTGAAAAAGTGAAATTTTTACGTTTTCGAGGTGCAATTCGCATTATTGGGAAGCGCATGTATTTTCATAAGTCTGCATAATGCAAATTACGCCTCGTAAACGTAAAAATGGGAGTTTTGCGGGCAATCGCTACCTAGATTGATCTCTTATTTAGAGCTTTTGACTATTGAGAAACCCCATCTTTAGAAACGAGTCTACGCTTAATGTTGTCCTGACTGTAACTGGACTGACAATGTGAGCTATAACTCTTTCGATTGTAGCTAAGAAAACATTGCATTGATTAAAAATTTTAAACTGTTTATTAAGTTCTATTGTCAAACAGTTCCATCTTTTATGGAGATACATCGGTGCAATTGTAAGGTGCCGCTGCTCTTTAAAAGAAAAACGGAACGTTACTTGTTACCTTATTTAATTATTGTAGTTCGAATATTGTTAGTCCGAATAAAATATTTTTTATTCAAAAAATATTCATGTCAAAAAGACATGAAGATTAGTAGCAGTATGAACAATCAGAAAACGTAAAAAAGTTTGATGCGTTCCACTAAAAAAGCACAATTGAGCTTTTTCTTGAACAATAGAGCTTAACGAACAATGCAAAATTGTTCTCTGCAATGTTTTCCTATCTGCAGTAGAAATAGAGTTATAGCCTGGCCTAGATTTACTCTGTGTGCAGGGTTTAGTAAACAATGGTAGGTGGCGATTCTACAGGGTGTTGCACGTTGCAATCGCCACTAAATTTCAAAAATATTTTTTGAGCTACACAAACTATTGTTTTCAATAATGCCTAAACTGTAAATCAGTCTATAAAATCTCTATCTATCTCAGATGTACCAACTTATTTTGTCTGATTATATTTGCTATTATTATAAATTGAACACTGCATAAATTGCACTTACTTTTTATACATTATTTGTAGCCAGAGTACTAAGTTCATTAACTAAATAATTAATTCCTAAAGGCACTGCATGAACATGAAACTTGAAAAGCAATAAATTATTGTAACAACTGTGCAAAATGGAGATGTTAAAATGTATTAAAAAGAACATGATATCCGTGAATCATTTCCAACAGTTATTAAAATTTCCCGCAAACTGAAACCTTAATCTTAATCTGTGCATTCATCGTTTGATGTTCGCAAATATTGGAAAAGGATTTATAAAGGAGAGTTTACACCGAAACTCATTAAGACTTGATAAGTTTGCGCTTACCCGATGAACTTCCAAAGACATTTTTCTTAGGAGGCCGAGTATAAGAAAATCGCAATCTATATTTTTTTATTCTGTATTATGTTGAATCACCACCTCCATGCTTGTACCATTGGTTACTGAACGCTCTGTATACACAGAAAATCCCGGAGACATCAAGGTGGTCGGTAGTTCAGCCGAGCATACGCTTGAAGGAGATTTATTCGGGATGTAAATTAGGAAGATCCATTACTCTCCCCGATCTCCTAGTTTCAGATTTTCCTCTACTATCTCGCAGTACTCTCCTTAAGAGGGTGTGCCCATTCCTGTGTTCGTTTTAAGCCTATATTTTGAGATCTTGCTCGGTAAACAACCGATCTTTACGGAACTGCTCACGTTTATTTGCGTATTGGGTTGGCAACTAAGTTCGTTCGGTTTTTGTGATTTATTCCAATGTAAAAAACCGAACGAACATATTTGCCAATATATAAGATTTATATATTGTCGTCTTGGAAATTATAGCACATTGGCCAATAAATTTTCTCCATTTTGTTCCCTATAGTGATGTTCTCCTTTTTAATTAATTATTTAATGTACAATATCTTCTATGATTCTTGTTATATTCTTCAGTACCTAAGCTTATTCATTCTCAATTAATAATTCATACGCGAGTATTGTATATATTTAACTGAAAAATTTTTTCTTCAAATTGATGCTATTTTTCTAAGAATACTTCTTAGGTTATGTTATATTCTTTTCTAAGAATAATTATTATGTTAATCAAAAATTAATTTAGAGTTTTTTCGACTAATCTATTTGCTAGATGAATAATTAACACAGTTTTGATAACAGCAATGTATGAAAATTCATTGACACAGTTCCAATACATTTAAATAAAAAAGAGCTGTGTCAAAATCTATTATTTAATGCATTCGCAAATAATCTCAAGATATATCCCCAAAACAAATTAGGAATTAGGTGAATCCCTGGCTTAAAAATAATACCCACATTTGGAATTTTTTCTTGATGGAATTAAACATATTTTTTGAAGATTTGTTGTTTTCAGCTTATAGAACACGAAAATATTTTTTTAATTATCTGTTTTTATAAAGCTTTTACCAACATACATATTTATTTGTGGCATTCTCCTGATTAAAACGAGACCAAACATGACATAATTCGGAGTATATTTACTCGCTTAATTGACGATTTAGTAGAACCTCGATTATCCGAACCGACAATGTCTGAATTCTCCATTACCTAAATACGTATTTCACTTGTAAACAATTCAAACATAATTGTTCTATTATCCGAACAACCATGTTCCACCAATCCAGTACGGATAAACAAGTGAATATAACCGGAAGTATGTCATATGTTTGGTGTCATTTCAACCAGAAAAGTGTCACGAATACGTTCGCAAAAGTATCATAAAAAAAATCATTAGAAAAGTTTTGAAAAGGGGTCTTTTTAATTTTGTCCTCGACTGAATTTCGGGTGGAAAGAGTCCACCAGACTGTGAGACTTGGCGTATAGTAAATTTGGTAAAAATGATGTCCACTGTTTAGACTGATAGTCAGGTTAACTTTCACTTACAATAATAAATGAATCAACATAAACTGGACAAAATCGTTTTTCCTGAAAGTAGGTACTTGTTGTGTTTTGAAGTAGGTATTATTTGTTGCGTTTTGAAATAGGTATTATTTGTAAACCGCCAAGAAGATCCCCTCATCTTGAGCACCCCTTCAAGAAGACCCCTCGCGCCACGCTACTTTCAAACCTAATTCCTCCTCCCTAGGACTGCGTTTCGAATTGGCGACTCCGCAAAGCTAGCATTTCGATTCGAATGAACTAGCGTGTCCGAGCGTGCGATTCCCGACTACCGTGGATCACTATATGCCACTATGCGTCGCAGCCCAATTCATCCGTATCCTTACAATTAGAAGAGCCGTGGAATCCCTGCGTGAGAGCCGCGCAGCGGATGGTTCATTAACCCGTCGCGTTGCCGCCGCCGTACAACTGCCGCCAGACTGGACCGCGCCGGAAACGAATCGTTACCACGTGCCACTTTGAACTTTTACCAAGTTTGGCGGGGAACGGGGGTGCCCGGTGTAGTAGAAAAAAGAAGAAGCCTTCAGAGGGATTTGTGCCTCGGGACAGAGGGACGGGAAGGACGTGAGGGAGACGGAACAGAGTGGGCGAGAACGATGACGGAGGAGTGAGAAATAAAAAGAGTTAGGGTCCACGCGAGTTTAGTACCATAGTCGTTGGACGGTTTGAAGGTCGAACCGTCGCTTCCCACCCAGGAGTCAACCGACACAAATTCCGCGACGAAACTGGGTATGGTGCACTTCAAGATGGCTGCGTTGCCGCGGATCACATATTCGGACACGACCTCGGCTTCGTAGTATTGAGTCACGACTAGGGGAAACAAGAGCACACAATAGAGGGGCTGCGCGAAGGACTTTTCTGGATTTCCTGAGCGCTCGTTGTCTGAGGTTTCCGGCTGCGGGAGCAAGTGGCCGAAGGGCTTTGCTCTTTCATTCAGAAGCTGGGAATTGATCGATCGAACCGTGAAGAATACCGATTAACCTAAAACTGGTGAGGTAGATTCTGGAGAAGTCCATACTTCTGATTGATGGGAGCTACTCTGCGGGATCTTCGGATTGTTGGCTCGTTGCAGATCAGTTAGAGATCATTTGTTGACTTTTAAGTAGACAGTACCGTTAAATTTCAGAAAATTGTTTGTGAGACACTCCATTGGTAGACTACTGTTCTTTTAGTAAAATGTGATTTATGAAAACCAGGGTATTTTATAAATTTGTCAGTACTTTAAACATATAAAAATCCATAGTTTAGCTGTTACATTTTTAAAAATATAACATGATAAACATATAAAAATCCATAGTTTAGCTGTTATATTTTTTAAAATACTATGGAATCTCCCATATTCTACCTCAGCAATTGAGAGTTATTTTATGAAAATATCTAAATGTCCAGTGGATTTTAATAAAATTGGCAACGTGTAACCTCATGCACACGTTTGATACATACATATTTCATTGCATGGAAAGTCGCTCGTATTGAAACAGTGAAAACAATTTTCGAGTCCGCTGGTGATAAAATGTAAAAACGTTTAAATAGTAAAATTGTATATTTATCGAAATCCTGTGCAAACAGAAATTCCAGAAAACTACATTTATTGCAGTAACAAATTAATAAACAGCAATTTTTTGTATTTTCTAGTTCTTGTATATTAAAGCTTAAAAAGTAAATATGTGTAAATGAAAATAAAAATTTGATATCATTTCTTGTTTGCGATTTACTTTGTTGATTTCTCTGAAACGAAATACGGCTGAATTTTAAGGTGGGTCTAATGAAACCTTATACGAAGTTTCATCAAATTCGGCATGTATCAGTCACCGGAGTTCCCTCCTTGTTAAGCCGTGAGAAATTTTTGTTGAATGTCTAGAAAAATACTGAAGCTGGAACAAGGGCTGAAGCAAGGGTAGTTCAAATGGTAAATTTGTGTATCCCTTGTAAGCCTGTTTTCACATTTTCATCATGAACGACTGTCGATTGCACAAATACATGTACCATGTGTGTGAAATAATCATTTTCTACAAAAGTCTTCTAGATGTCACTTCGGCGACCTCGCAAGAGCGGAAAATGAAGAAATACAATTGCACAATAAATCTCAGAGTACGCGACAGGAAGCCTCAGACATGATCAGCGATAACGGTGACATAATGAGCGTCCGGCATGGCTGTGTCAGTCCATCTATCGCAGTCGCGTGATCTTTTCCGATCGGGCACCCCTCAGAAGAGAGCATTTGCGAACGGATTCGCTTATCATACGACGTTGACCAACGCGTCGCGACTCGCTGCCTAATTTCGACCCTCTAGAAATCTCTACCATTCTTCTCCTCCGGGTTAAAAAAGTTTCCTTGGTCGTCCTGCCAGCCGACCACTTGAACGAACTCGGCGACGAAGCTCGGTATGCTGCACTTGAGAATCGCTGCGTTGCCGCGTATTACGTATTCGTTGTTGACTTCGGACTGATAAAACTGGTGCACCACTAAAATGGAGGTCATGCGCTGATAATAACGGAGGTGTTGAACGCGCGCAATTCCTACGGTCGTAGCGCCTCGACACGGCGATCATCGGTTTAGCTACCGCGGTGGCAGAGATCTGAAATAGCTGTGGCGTTATCGATCCGATAATCTCGTCGCCCGGCTTCCGGTGGTGCGCATCGCGACGCGGTTTTCGTGGACCTCGATCTCCAGCCGGGAATACAGTGCTGCACGGTTAAATTTACACGAGTCAGAAAAATTACACGTGTCTTGATCTCAGCGAAAAATGTCAACATGGAATAAGAAATATTCCATTTTCAGTAATTGTTGTTTCAGCTTTGTGAGTGTAGCCTCAATGGATAGCTGAGATTCTCCCGATCAAAATAAGTCCAAACACGAGGTGAATCGGACTAGTTTTACCCATTTAATATGGAGCAACGCCAGGAGTGTACTACTTCTTGCTCACGAGCTGCCGACGCTCGAGCCGCCACCCCCACTACTGCGCTGATGCGGTCGGAACGCGGTAGTGGGGGTAGCGGATCGAGCGTCGGCAGTAGCCCACGTCTTGATCATGTCCTCAAATCGAAAAAATAGTCCGATTTATGTCGTGTTTGGACTCATTTTAACCGGGAGAATCTCAGCTATCCATTGATGCCACAATTATAACGCTGAGACAAGAATTACTGAAATTGAAACTTCGTTTGTTGCATGTTTATTTGTTGAATCAATCCTCAGAAAAAGATGTCGCGCTCGCGGGAATTGAACTCCAGGCTCCTGAGCCGATGTAAATTTAACCGAGCACTGCTGAAACTGGACCAGGTGTCCCTAATAACCCGGTCGCGCGACGTTGACGACAGCTTCCCGGGTTGTGGACGCGTCGTCGTTCGCCGTTTCGAGCAGATCGATTCGCATAAGCATCTCATGCCGCGCCCGCAACGAGTTTCCAGCTTGCAGGAGGAGAGAGCGTCGACGTCGACGTGCCAGCCAAACGATCGGTGCACTCGGTGAGAGAGGGAGAGAGAAAATCAAAGTGCGCCCCGATAGAGAGAGCAAGAGAGAAGGTCATTCTTTCGCACTCTCTCCTCCCGTGTACATGCGAGACACGTCTCCACGCATGTGCCGTCGCGACGCGACGCGAGAAACGGAGAGAAACGAGAGACGTCTCTCGTTCTGACGTCGATGTCGACGATATGCTCCAATTATTTCAGTCAGCACGCTCCGGACGGCGAACGTAACGGGCTGGGAACAATGTTAATGAGACGACGCTTTCGCGTGCTCGTATAAAACGATTATGCGACAGCGGGGAGTGACCGAGCCGAGCTTTCGGAACTCCGCTCCGTTTTATGGACGGGGTATTTGTGCTCGGACAATTGTCTGCGATTCCTGGCGAAGGACGTCTTCGCGATCGGCCGAGTCGCGTTGTGGCTCGGATCGGAGAGTTCAGTGACGTTTTAATAGAAAGTCTGGTTTTAATTAGAGATCGAAACCAAAGGTTTAACCCTTTGCAGTAGACTGACGCCCTTTAAGGGGACTACAGTCTCGCACAAGCGTACAAGTGACAGCTTTGGAAATAATATATTAATTATTATACACGGTGTCCCGCGTAGCTGTCGCCACGATCTTTAGTGGGAACAAAATTCATAAAAGAAATTTGTTCATGAATTTTATACGAATTATATTATATTTCATTAAATATTCTGTTCCAATTTTACTCTTAATTTGAATGAAAAATTTCTTCTGTTTGCAACCTGAATTACCTCAAAACATATTGAATATTCTAACTCTATTTCTAAATGTTAGGTCCTCCTATAATACGAATGTTCTTTTGTATCTCAGGAAGATAAAATTCAAAAACATTCTATATACATATATGTATTGGGTATACCGTTACGTCACATAGATTGTAGTATGCATACATAGCTGTAGACGGTTCTAAAGGTTATAAAAAGCAAGGAAACTTTTAATAATTTTGAAAAATGAGAAAATGCCGACTGCTAAAAGCAACAATATCTCGTTCTCAGGAAAATCAATTTTAAACATTTATAAAAATTTGTTATTTTCTATATCCTATAACCTATTTTCTATATTCTATAACCTATATCTTTTCTATATCAAGGTTTTGCTGGACATGGAGTTCGATAATGTTATACAACTCCAGCACTTTGCAATTTGATGCAATAAAAAAAAATGAAAATAAAGCTAAAATGTTGCTTAATGTTCCCTAAAAAAATGTTTATCATTTATCTTTTTATGTTAAAAAGAATGTAAGATTTATTAAATTCCCTTAGGCTTACAGGGTTGCACACCCACTTAAACTGCACCTACTGATTTATACGATAAAGTCGTCAAATCTACAGTTATTTACGTCACAAACCATAGAAGGTATACCTGTAAAAAGCAGTTACTTTCCGACATGTTTAACTGCGAATTTTCTGCAATTTCTTTATTGGTTCAGAAGTTCCACCAACACGTCACTAAACTTCTCGATCAGGACAATAACGCGGTCCCGCGATACCGGTCGGAGTTTGCCGAGTTTGCCTCCCCTGTGATACCGGTCGGAGTTTACCGAGTTTGGAGAGCGCGGAGGCGATCTGCTCGCGGGAACGACGACAACTTCCGTTTCTATCGGATAAAGCGAAATGGTTCGTGTCGATCGAATCGATCCGGTACCGTAATCGTCGCCGGGTAGGAATTCGTCTCCCTGATCGGTTTGCCAGGATAGAACCTTCACGAAATCGGCGACGAAGGACGGGACGACGCACTTCAAAATGGCACTGTTTCCACGGATCGCGTACTCCTTGTTCACGTCTGTGTCGTAGTACTGCGCCACCACTGCGATATCGTCGTCGAAACCCGTATTAAATCGCGAATGCATCGAACGGTGCTCTCCAGCCTCTCGTTTTGCAATCTGCAACACGTTGCGAACGTGTCGGACTTCGGTTTTCGGGGCTTTCTGCTTGGATCGCGTGCGACATTTAGGTCAACATTGATACGCGTGCGAACCTTCCCACGTAAAATCGCTGGAATTTGACAGATAGTCACCGATCTGTTCCTAACTCGCAGAACTTGTACAGGGCGTCCAGAAATTGTGCGTAAAAATCGTAACAGCGTGACTCTACACCTCAGGATCGACGAAGATTTATTAAAAAAATTTTTATGCGAAATTGACCTCGGCAGATTTTTTCAAAGCCACAAGTGACAGAACCATCTTCTTGAACGAAGCGTGGGTCAAAAATGAACCGTTCTCTTGAAAATTGACGTTAAAGCTCAAATCATACCGAAACTTACTTGATAGAGAATTAGGTTTCTTTGTTATTTAAACGTTAACGTCAATTTTCACAAGAGAACGGTTCATTTCTGAGCCATGGTTCATATGAGAAGGTTGTTGAGTATGTAGAACACGATACAATCATAAAAAGATTCCACCTTAAAAAAGTCCGTCAAGGTCACCACGTATTACCACTTCGATCTACACGACTATTATTATTCATAGTGGAAAATGATTCACACAGAGTTGAAAGGTGTTACATTCTGACGTTAATAGTTGTTTTTGCATCTTGATACTTAATGCATCTTGATATTCTTTAATCCAGAATCATTTTCCACTGCAGTGCAACTTTTGCAACGTGCAACATTTAATAAAAGACCAGGGACAAAAGCTGTTTGTATTGTAAATTATACAGAATCGCTGTTGCAATTCATGTGCTAAAAACATTAATGCAACCATTGCCCCCCCCCCCATAGCTATTATAATGCAGATAAATATCAGGATTAATGTAAATTGAATACAACGAAACTGAGTAAAATGTATATTGTTCCTCTCGTGTTCTGTTCGGAATAAAGTAACGTTATATTAAACGATTCACTGCGTTTATAAGAGATTTCTTGTGGTTCAAAAACATTATCGAAACAAACGCTATTATCTCGAAAACGATTGGGAGCAGAAAAACAATTGTAGAAAATCAAATGCTCTTTAAATATTATTTGAACGAAATTTCGATGAGGCTTACTATTTTTGAGAAATTCGTGAAAAACTGACATCGTTGAACTCGAAACTTTTCGAATATTATTTTTTGGATTGGAGTTATTTTAAAAAAATAAAAACAAGTTACCAACATAAAATTAACAATAATTCCATACTTTTTGACACATTAATGAGCAATTGAAATCGAATATTTTATTTTCTGTAATTGTCGTCTTAGCTTTATAATTGTGGTGTCAATGGATAGCTGAGATTGTCCCGATTAAAATGAGTCCAAACACGAGGTGAATCGAGCAAATTTCAGAACTAGGAACTGCTTGCTCGCGAGCTGTCGGCGCTCGAGCCTCTACCCCCACTACCGTGTTCTGATCGCACGCTCGCGGTGGTAGTGGGGGTAGCGGCTCGAGCGTCGACTGCTTCTGACCAAGCAGTAGCCCAGACCTGATCGAGATCTTCATCATCTACTTAAGTCAATAAAAATAGTCCGATTTACATCGTGTTTGGACTCAATTTAATCGGCAGAATCTCGATTATCCATCGGTGCGACAATTATAAAGGTGAGACAACAATTACTGAAAATAAACATTCCTTTGTTGCATAACAATCGCTAAAACCGAATTAAAAGTTCTGCACAAATTACTTCTTGAAGACATAAATAAATAAATGCTGATATTTTTTAATAAATCGGTGACCATATGGGAAATTCTGTGCGACATGGCTTGATATGGCTCGTGTACAGATTGCAAGCGAAATTTCAGGATTGCTGTCAATATCCTCGGGAGACTATTGAACGACATGTATGCATGTTTCAGTTACATACTAGTATTGATTCGCAGCATGTGCACCATTACAACCAACAGAGGCTGGAGAGCAATAAATATTATGATAAACAACGGCGGCGGCGGCAGCGAATACACGTACATAATTCTAATCCGACACCTAAAATTCGTGGAACCGTGATAATTGCCACCGATATTTTACGCTCGCTGAATATGTCGCGGGACTCGAAATACTGACCCATATTCGACGACTTTCGTCAGTCGTTGTGTTCTCGAAATTGCTGAAAAGAAGATGTGTTAGTTCGCTGTGCCTGGCCCTTTGAACGTTTTGCCATTGTCATTATTTAATCTAGCTGTAAGTCGTAAAAACACTTTTTGATTTTCGAAAAATGGGTTTATGTATAAATATACATTCCTGATAATGTTTTCTTTTAATTTTGTTAAATGATTCAATGGTACAAAGATTGATTCAGCAATAATTACTAACAAAACCATTGAGCTAATATTTTTTTATAGTATTACAATTAAGCTAAGAAGTTTTTTATATTTTTTACACCATTTTGAGAGTAAAAAATAAACAAATTTTAGGCCTAAATTATATTTATTAATGTAATTGCTATTTTTCGCAAAAACGTAGATATACTTTTAAATAAATTATAATAATTTCTGCTTCTACCCCTAAAATTTTTTGAAAATATTTCCTTGTTCTAATTTAGATCAAAATATTTCTATCGCTACACAAAAGATATTTCTCATTATGATCAAAACTGTATACTTTCAATTATGGACAACAATGATCGATAAAAAATAATCCTAGTTTTACGATTCTTAGGTGTATGTAATCAATTACTTTATAATTTTTTAATTAATAATATTAATATTATGACCCCTTCGCGGTCAAAAGAATAAAAATAAAAACAATTTAAATTAAAAACCTAAGCAAAAATAAATGATACAAAAATTTTTGTTGCTTGAGTTAATTGAAATTGCTTGAGTAGACCCCCAAACAGTGTTAGCCCAGGGTCCCAAAATGCACGGTCCGCTGGTGTTGCATTCTAGCTATAGAGGTCAGTCTATCTTCGTCAATAAAAATACGAATTAGCATAAACGTCCGCAGTCTAGCGTGAAATCTGCTTCATTGTTAGAAAGTACAAGTAACCGCGGTTACTAAAGTGGGGCGACCTCATTGTTTGACAGTGGCAAGACGTTCGATCCGTGCATCGCGCGCTGTTGAAACATAATCGCGTGTCGTTCACCTCGTTATCTTGTTTGAAAAGTAAGTAGTATAACAGCTGGCCAGGCAACAGCGAGAGAGCGAGTCCCGGAGTGATTTTGGAATGCAAGTAAGAGGATAACACTTACCGGCTCTCACGTTAACGTCTCGGCTGTGAACTGAACCCGCCGGTGATCGCGCCAGACAGCTGTAAACCTGAGCATGAACCTCCTGACGGTAATCCTCGGCGCGGAAGGGTGGGAACACCAAGTTTCCATTCGGCAAGACCTGCACAAAATTTTTCATTTCGTCACGAACGGCCATTCTAATTTGCCGCTAATTAAGCGACAATTAATCCGGCCTTCCTCCTTAGCCGAACTACTGACGTAAGATCGTTAATACGCCGCTAAACAAGCGACCCGTGGGAGTCAAAGTTCGATAGTGGGAAGTCAATTACACCAGATTTCCATAATTCGTATAATAGGTGCAGTTTTCTTTCGATAAAAACCGAAGCACAGTGGGATATTTGGCCAGAAAAGTCGGGAAAAGCTATTTTACCACGTTTCTATTAGTTTGCTTTCTTGTCTGTCTGTCTGTTTGTTCGGTGCAAATTTTGCAATTGATTTTGAACTAACTTCCCGATCAGCTAGAGACTTGAAATTTTAAACATAACTCAGAACTGAATGACAATGCAATATCAAAAAAAAAAAAATTTTTAAAAAGCCTATACGTTTTGAAGATATAAATTATTAATAAATTTAACCGTTACACCTCCCCACGCCACACAGACTTATGTGCCAAATTAATTAATTATTTCAATTTCATTCAATTATCGCAAGAATTAATTATTTCAAATATTACAGTGATAATGATAATGATATTACAGTGATTACAAGAAACATGAATCATAAATTTAGCTAACGAGTCTATCAAGAATTCAACTGGTAATCACAGATAAAAATACGACTGAAAAATAGAGTGGAACTATGAATATTTCGCCTACTATACTAATAACCAGTTACGAGTAAAAGGAAGTCCAATCTAGAACCCAACGATTGGCATTTAATTTCTTTCGCGGCGTAGGTGCTTTATGAAGAATTACGATCGGATACTGGTCGATCTTTCTCTCGGTGTGCGAACGCGGCGAGTGGGTGTCACGTGTAGTGCCTCTCAATGAATTGCATTGTTAGCACGGTCGATGATCGTATAAAAATTTAATTTATTCGCTATCGAGTAGGTAATTAACTCTTGTTCCATCGACTAATTTTCATATGCATCAGCCCCCGTAAGTATCCCAACGATGGAGATTTTGCGCTTCGCCCAACTTTCGGCAGATAAATATAAACAAGCGGTGATTTCGCCAGCATAAATCAGTCTCTGTTGGAATAATTAACGCTCTTTTTATCGCACCACTGTGCTAATTACATGTGCAATGGTTCCCGTTAATATTCGGACAATGTTGAATACAGAATATCTGTTTTAAAATTGGATTGAATGACTTGAGCTTTTGGAAAAGATTGGATCAGTCTAGTATTGTGTATAAAATTTTCAAAATGCATTGTGTACGATTATTAGACAGCGGATTTTATGCATTTCTGACAAAAATGAGTACGTGTAATTCGAAACAGTGAAAACATTAGAAGAATTAAAAAATACTGTTACATTATTTTCGACCTATTAAACATACTAAGAAAGAAAATAAATTTCTATTTCACTCCAGTTGATTGCAAATCAAGTTGAAAATCTTTATTTTGCATAAAGATTCGCTGTCTAATGATTATGTACGATTGGAAGCGATGTCTCTGTCGTGGTGTTAGGGTTGTCGACCCACACTGTGATCGATCCGTTCAGTTTGCCCGACTGGTAGTCTATCAACGGCCGATCAACGTCGAAGCGAATGCAAATAGGAAAATTTAAATTTCATATTCTACAACAGACGCAGCATATGTTCTTTTTAACACTTGGTTTTCCGAACCAGCGATCTCAATAATTCCATAAGATCGAACTAATTTATTTGATGAATTAAAAATGAAAACGTTCCACTGTATGATACTGTACTCAGCTTGTATTCTCCGACCTTTTGCATTTTACAGATCCTAACCTGAATATGCTACACTGAATATATTAGTGGAAAAATCCATTTCAATTTTAAATCTCGACGTATAATTCTGAGTAAATGCGGTACTCAAAGTGATGAGTGGATACTCGGAAATATCTTGTACGTTGTTGAAGATATTGCAAAATTATTATTCTGAAAATTGTCCAATGAAAAACAGGGCTTAGCAGAAACAGTTTGCTCATACATGAAATTGTGAAAAGGTTTCACGGTCAACTTATTCTTTTCAATCCTTGTACGAATCCATCAGAGTCAATTTCTGATGAATACTTAAAATTGACTGTTAATTAGACATAATGACAAGAGACCAAGGTGTGTAGAAAAGGTAACCTCAAAAATATGTTTCGTAATACAAGACGAGCAATCCTTGCGAAAAAGAAATCCATGCGAAAAAATTCATGAATAACGTAGTATGTATATCAAATTTTCTTTTTTCCAGTATCTCTTTTCGAATGAAGTAACCCTTGCATTGACACTTTTTCGTATCGTTCACGTTGCTACAATCAATGACATAACACAAAATTTGCAGGTTTTAATTATAAATCCAACTGGATAGCTTCAATACTAATCTACAATATTTTATCAAAATTTCAAAGAGAAGGCACATATTTCATAGAACCACTGCTTTACCATTAATGATACATTACTGTAACTAATAACGAGACTGCGCATCTTTATGCAAAATAAAAATTGTCTGCAACGATTGCTACTCAATTTTGCTATAAATGCCTAAATATCCGCAGTCTACTTATAATTTCATTAAAAAAAAAAAAAAATAAACAATATGGCTTCTGTTAGGGATTCTTTTCAACAATAATGAGGTATTACTAAATAATTCAAACTCATATTAAAATATGATTAATGTTAACACCAGAAATTTATATTCTGTTTTAAATTATAAATTAAATCAATTTTCATTTATTGAGCTTGTAAAGACGGATTTCTGAAGAATTATTCAATAAATTGATTTGTCTGGTAACATATTGTTATTCATGTAACGTTAAGGTTAAATGAGCATTTATAAAACTTTATAAAATTTATAAAACCAATACTATATTTCTACATACATTCAACAAATAGTCTTTCAATAGAATATAACGTTTTCGAAGTATTTCAAAGTGTTATAACAAATCAAAACATTTACGTACATTTCCCCTAAAAGCATGCAATTTGGAGTTACATCATTGTTGCAGCAAACGAGCAGATTTGTTGAACTCTCGACAGATGTTCATACATTTCCAATTAAATTGCGCATTGTAGATGCAATAAAATCCGTTATTCCGTAGCAACAATCGATCCGACTCTATATACAGGGTGGGTCACCAGATATTATCGTTACGATTTACGCGGCTGTTGTTGTTCGTAGTGAAAAATGTTTCACTTGGTATCGAATAGCTCCACGGGGACACATTCTGATATTTTATTTTGTTCGTAGGGGGACGCATAAAGGATATATGAATATTATTAACGCTATTTCAAATAGGAACGTATATTTCTCATTGCACCAACTGATGCATCTACATTTTTTTTTGTGCTAAAACTGTCAATAAATTAGAGTGTAGATATTTTAATCTTACTGCGAAGAAAATTAGAGTGTAGAAATTGCAGTAATTTATTTAAAATGTCATTTTTTAAAGAGAGAGAGAGAGAGAGAGAGAGAATGTTGTTTATATATTCTTTTTTGTATGAACACAATTACGTTGTGTTAGAATAATTTCTTTCATTTACAGTTACAATTTAATTTGATAAATATGTTGATTCAAAACAAGAAAGTATTGAGGAGAAAAGTTAACCTCTTTCTCCCAGTACCGGATTGGTCACGTGACATTGTGACACACGTAGGACAGAGACGAAACGCGTCACGTGACCGACCAGTGACGGATGCGTGGGGGAATGGGTTCGTGGAAGGGGAAGATAGAGTGGGGACATCATCATCAGCGATAGCTATGTAATATTTTGGTACATAAGTGTTCATAAACAGTCTTTGCGTAATCGACAAATTATTACTTTCATATAGTTACTTGTCATCACTAAAAATTGTTGTACCATTATTAAAAATGTTGTCTACGTTATTGAATATCTTGGCATCTAATCAATTACTAAACATTTAAGTATTGTAAGAAGCATAAAATGAAAGAATCATTTAGAGTGGAACTATTCTAAGTCGGAAGCAATGTTTAATTTTCCAGTTAAAATAGCACGGACTGCAAGGGGTTAATTTTTTCAGAGCTATCGCCAACAGGTTCTTGTTGGACAGACAGGAAAGCGAAGCAGTAATACCTAGTGGACCTCCCTTGTGCAGGGTGTCGGGGGTAAGGTAAAATAAGAATAAACACATACCTGTCGGAGTCCCGGAACGTCCCCTACAGCGCTTCCGTCGGCACGAACCCAAATAATATCCGGTTGGGGGTTTCCTCTAGCTTGGCATTCAACGACAGCTCCGGTTCCGTTCGAGAAGTCAACTCGGTTTGGTGGTTCCTTGACAAACACGGGTCCCATAGATTCATCCTCAGCGGAAGCCACTGCGGACAAAGAGAAGAGAAAAGTTTGCTAGGTGATCAGGAAAACGGATTCAACGATTCCGGGAGTGTTTATCCTGTTTATCGGCCCGGCGACGACCCCCGGGGGTTGAGGTACCACGGGGAAGCCACGCTAAGAGATTAATTAGTCCGAAACTGTCACCGGGCGATGTAACTTTTGTTGCGTGTCTTTCGGTTTCGTTAGACGGCCGTCTCCGCCAGGATATACGCGACACCCACGTTCAATTGGCGCGTCGCCAATTGTAGCAAACAACAGGTTGCCGGTCTGCTATTGAATAATATGCTATCAACGTCATGTGACCATGCGGGAGACGGTAACACGCGTGATTTGTTTTCCGTCCCAGGCATCCGCGATCTTTCACTGCAGCATCGACAGTAATAATGTAACTTTTTCATAATTTTCCCTTGGAGTTTAAAATCGTTCAACGGTTCCAAATTGTCTGCTGCTTTGTATATTGTACCCTGACCAGACTTCTCCAACGATTATTAATAATTCTTGGTGCGGGAGATTTTGTTAAACAAACCAGGATTTGAGTTTTTCGAAAAAATATTCCTTCACTACCTGTTCAGTATGAATTACAGCGTTTCCGTGTTGGAAAATGAATTAATTTTCACTTGTAAATTTCACTAATTTTCACTTGTGGCATGTCCGTTTATTGTAATAATTGAGAGACTATCAAGTTCATCTAACAAGTTGCGAATCGAATCTTTTCTTATTTCTAAATACGACTTTTCTGCAATCTGCTTTTGGAATTTGTCGACAAGTTTTGGTTGGCAAATTCACAGCAAAGAAGGACCAAATTCTGCTCCAGGCACCAAAATCACCGCCTTTGCTCGCGAAGTACGATTTCAGACGTTGATAAAAATTTATTCGAAGCAGGCTTGGCTGACTGGGTACATTTTCTGCTAATACATTTTCTACAAATTGCTTTTAATGCTCCTTAGGTGCAGTCTTTGGAAAATCTGCACCGGCAGTAAGTTTCCTCGAGCCGATCGCTGCCATTCAAGGCACGATTTATTCTTAGAACCATATTCAGTCGGTTTACACGTGTTTACGATTATACAAGAGCTCATTGTGCCACTTTCTTCCCGCGTAACCGCATACCTGCTTAACCGCGTCGTGAACGGATAAGCGCGAGCACGGGTCGCCGTAAAATCGAGTTACGAAGAGAACCGGTTGGCGAACCAACAGTACATACACTTGCCAAGCAACGCGAGCGGCAGGAGGTGTGCTCAGGTACGGAGGAACAGGTGTTCCGAACTTTTGTCGTATCTGGACTCGGACTGTGCACGGATTGCCCCTTCCGGTCGGTCCGCTTTTATCCTTACATTGGCTCGTTGCTTTCGCACGAATTCAACCGCACAATCAGTGGTTTTTATTATTAGGTACTTGAGGAAGTTTTTGCCTTCAACAAAAGTCATTTTCACTCACCGGCGATCCGTTAATTTTTGGGGCCCGGGCTAACACTGTTCGGGGGCTACCCGATTAACCCAAATTGACTGAAGAGCCAACAATGTATCCATAATTTCAAATTTTCTTAAGTTTTTATTTTTTTTACCACCATTGAGCATACATTTTTAATAAAATGGCATTTCAAATTGTATATCGAATTTTTCAATCTTTTTGTATATATTATTTTGCTGAATGATGTTCAATTTTTAACCCTTCGCCCTCGACTATGAAACCTCCTCAGGCATCACTGACGTCACAAGTCATTTCTTGATATTTGTATTATTTAATCACATTTATTTTGCTTTACATTTAGTGTACGTTATTAGTTTCAATTTAATAAGATGATTAAATGATGAAACAATTTTTTATTTGGCACCTGTGCCTTGCAAATGATGTAAACATTTTTTACTTTGCATAAAGATCCGCAGTCTAAGAATAGCAGCGTATCTAACGTCTGCAAGACATACGATATTTAAATGTTGGTAAATGTTAGTAAACATTGGTTGGGCCAATTTAATATTATCATACGCAAATTTCCTGTTAGTTAACCAACGATAATAGGTCCAATGGATAATTGCAGGTCCAACGTTGGATATTCGTTGGGCAAATCGTTATAAATTTCATAAAAAGATCAGGGAATTCTTCCTGGCGTTCCGACCGGAAGTCCTCCCATTGCCAATCTCCGCCACTCGTTGCGCGGGAGTAATTGGATGCAGGAATTCAATAATATTTCCAAGAGAGAGAGAGAGAGAGAGAGAGAAAGAAGCGATTCAAGGATCTACTCCGCGCGAGTTGAATGAACAGTGTTCATTAACATAGGCACGAACAGAGGCGGCGCGGCGAGAAAGGTCGAAGGCACATTGATCACTGACCCGATCAGCCCGAGCCATTTTTCGTAAAGTTCCAGCGTTACGCGCTCACGATCAAAGACGAGTTTCCGTGCGGTCGATAACCAGCCCATAATCTATATATAGACAAGCGTTTGAAACGACCGGACACGCTGCATCGAATACATTTCTAGCAAACGTACGCGTATGCACGCGGCTGTAATATAGTCGTCGTATCCCACATCAACGGTTACGCGCCTGACTCACGGCCGCGTTTACGCGTGTTGGAGCCGAGAGGATCGTGACGATCATAGTGATCGAGCCTCCTCAAAAGCTCGGACCTGCGCATGGTGTCCCTAACAATGCCCGATTCCGAGATCCTTCAGTTTAGAACTTCGGAGATCGGTTCTTCTGGTTCTCACTGATAAAGTAGACACTGAAGATTCTATTTATTTACATTAAATGTAATTGTTTCCTTTATCCCGATCGATAATTTGTTAACGAATTATATTGACGTTTTATTTTTCTAATAAATAAAATCTGCCAATTGGTTTAAAGTACATCAAAAGTAGATTGAATGTCAATTAATAAATTACCACAACTTTGTATGGTATACAAACAATGGAAACTTGTGCTTGGATTTTTCACGGTTCATATTTACCGCCAAATATGGATTGGCCAATGGGTCGATCGATGTTTTCTGACTCATTGCCTCTTCAAATCCTAACGTTTACCTCAGTTCGTATATCACAGGCATGGAGCCAACACGTGGTTATAAAAGTGTAAAGAATTTAAAATAATTTGTTCACTTAGCAAGTAGGTTTGTTTCTTAGAACATTTGGTTTTTTGTGCAGAATGTAACATAAATTACATATTATACATTGATTTAATAATTTTTTACAGACGCAATTATATAAAAATTTTTTCTAAAAATAGACCGAAACGATGAAAATTTTGTGATAATTTGCAAAATTGCTTAGTAACATCAGATCGAACCAGCGCGCTGTAAGCGTCAATATAATTAAATGTAATGACTAGGAAGCGGATTTAATGCATTTGTCACAAATGAGTAGCATTTTGAAACATTACAAATACTAAAAGTATTCAAAAATATTGTCTCATTATTTTCAACCTATTCAACATATTAAAAAAGGAAGTAAACTTCAATTTCACTCCAGCTTGTTAGACTTCAGGTAAGAGATTTGTTGAATAAAGATCTGCTATCTAATTATTAATAACAATTCAGCGTGTTCAAAGTGGGTGAAACAGCCTTAACGCACTAACTAAAAAGGTAATACCAAAATATATTTTTTCGATATGGCAACCGAGGATGAGGATGAAGATTATTGTCGCAATCTCAAACGGTGTCGTTGAGTGACACAGTTTCTGACACTGGCGTCTAGTTGTAAACTGCAACAAGATGCAAGTGAAGGAAAGAAAGTTGCCGACAAGTACGTATCATGTTATGTAGGTCAAGTTGACCTCAGTAAAAAGTGTGGAAGAATGCGAAAGTGCAATCAAACATTCGTTTGATCAACATTTCGTTGAAGCGGTATGTCATATATGTCTAACATATTAAAATTTACAATGTTTAAACAAATTGTAAATTACTATCAGGTCTTTATGTTTAGTGCTAGTGACCAAATATGTGATAGACAACAAAGCAGATCGAATTGAATAATCTCTTCCTCTTCGAGGTCGTTAAAAAGATGGCATCTAATTTCGATTTAAAAGGAACGAACTCCATATTTAGTATATAAATTCTATTCGAAATTTTTATTACAAGTCCGACTTGTTATTTTACGGAGAAAGATTAATATTTCAACTTTTACGAGCATTGGTGTGCCAGGGAACATGTTAAAAAATTAGATGAAAAATATAAAAAAAAGTTATAATAGTTGAAAAATGAAATTTTAATGCTCACCGGTGCACAGTGGTCGATTTACTCCAAACGTGGCCAAAAAATTTAAAAATGAACTTTCAAATCAAAAGTTTCGTAAGCGTGGGTTGGCTACCCTGATAGCTATTGGATGAATGGGGTAAAGGACCTGACCTTTCCACCTGATGGCAATTTTTGTAATGTACTGCATAGGCTGGAAACCGGCTTTTTGTGATCTAAACTATTGTAGCCTTATTTCAATGTTTAACGTAATATTATACAGCTACAATATTATAAAGTAAAAAATATATGTCAATATTTAAAAAATTTAAGTGACCTTCATTTTTTAGTATTAACATTATTCATTTTATATCAACTATTAATACGAATTTGGTAGTGACAGAAAATGTAGATACAACAAATGATGATTCTGACTATTCAGATGTTGAATAAACAATTTGATACATTCGTAATTACAAAGCTTTCTAATTTATAACCTTCCATTCTTCAAAACACATATTTAAAACAAGAATTTTTCTTCTATAATTTAATAATTAGTCGGCTACTTGTGTTTCTTTATATAATTTGACATTAGATTCACATTTAACAAGTTAAAAAATTTTGAGATATAAAGTTTCAGCTGTATTTAATGCTTTCTTACTACGTACATCCGCCATTTTGTTTTCTGTTCTTTTAATTTCAGATTCATAATTAACGACTTCAGAACCCCAAAATACCAAGTTTTATCCCATTCTGACAGTTTTCACAGGTTCAATCTCCATTTTACAGCCGCCCTTTTACTTTTTCGCGATTTTGATTTTAGATTCATAATCAGCGACCTTGAAAACGTTGAAAACGCCGAGATACCTAGAGAGTTTCGGATAAATCAAAGAAAGATTGATTTTTGGCCACATTTTGGAGCAAATCGACCACTGTGCGGTGGTGAGCGGTGACCTTGGGAAACAATGATTCGAAACTTGTATACCGGGTGAACCGGATGTGACCAATCATATAAGACGTCATTAATTCTCACTGCTATTATAACATTAGCTGTAAATGAAATTTTCCTTCAAATGCATTCCTTTAACTTTCAATGCAGATATGCAGTCAGTACACCTTAAATGTTTACTTGTCCCATTGACCCAGTGCGATTCGCATGACGTTGTTTCGCCCATATAAATAGCAACATGTATCTCAACCTGTACGAATAGAATCCAGACACGAGTGAAAAGTCGGATAACGGACTTTTTAAGAGCGACTCGATTAAACGTTTCCGTTGCCGAACCTTCGCAACAGATTCTCTTTCATTCTGCACGCGAAGGATCTCTGACATCATCGGATTCAACATTTACACATTCCATAGACAGCAACTGAAAGACGTCTCGACAAACGCTGAATCATTTCGGAGAGCATGACGAACTCGCAACGCTAGAAGATTCACCTGGCGCGGTGGCTTCGGGCCGCTCCAGCAAAAATGCGATTCTCTTTCAGGAATGGGCGTCCGTTCTGGGAACAGCAGCTGTTCCTTTCCCTCGACTCCCTCCTCCTCACACTCTGGTTTTCTTGGTCTTTTCTTCGGCAGCTGCACTCCGTGCTCAGTTTCTACCTACGCCTCGTGGACCTTTCACGTCCATCCGCGACGGATTCGAAACGAGCAGAGCCTGGAGATTGCATCGACAGCTGCGATCCCGATTTCCTATCCGCTCTTCCTCCTCTTTCTTTCTATCTTCCGTTATAAATTCTTCGAAATTGCACGGAGACCGAAAGCAGCTTTACGTCTTGACGAGGTTCTAATCTGTTGACACGCCCCACAGTGTTCCAGAGTGACCCCAATCAATCCAAAACTAATGCATTTCCGATCTGAGACGCATAATACATTTTTAAAGAGCTTATGAAGATATATCAATTGATGAAAAAAATTGGGTAAATGCAACTATGAGATTAAGACACGTAAAAATAAATATTATGCTTTGAACAAATTTGTACAATTCAATGAGAATGTATTCTCGTTGGCTAGGCAAACAAAATTCTCAATCATTCTCATATTTTTATAATCTCAGCAGTTGAAAAAAACATTCTTTATAAAAGGTAAATTTCTTCTATCTCGATCACCAACGGACTGCTTCTCACATAATTATATAGTCTTTATATTGTTTTAAATTGCATTGGAGTAATTATTATTATTATTTACATACCCTTAACAAATTCGTACAATTCAATGAGAATGTATTCTCGTTGGCTAGGCAAACAAAATTGTCCATCACTCTCATATTTTTATAATCTCTCGAGTTGAAAAAACATTCTTTATAAAAGGTAAATTTCTTCTATCTCGATCACCAACGGACTGTTTCTCAGATGATTGTACATTCTTTAATATTGTTTTAAATTGCATAGGAGCAAATATTATTATTATTTACATACCCTGAACAAATTTGTACAATTCAATGAGAATGTATTCTCGTTGGCTAGGCAAACAAAATTGTCAATCATTCTCATATTTTTATAATCTCAGCAGTTGAAAAAACATTCTTCATAAAAGGTAATTTTTTCTTCTATCTCGATCACCAACGGACTGTTTCTCACATGATCGTACATTCTTTATATTGTTTTAAATCGTACAGAAGCGAGTATTATTATTATTTACATACCTACTTCGATGCAATAAAAATATAAAAAGAAACTTCTCTGGTCTTTTTAATAGAAAAATTAAGCCCTCAGCATTGCGTACATTAAAGGGGAGGAGGAGCTCATTACTGCGGCACACAAATCACTAAGATTGTCCCTAATACTGCAGTGTCAATTGCAACTACCATGAGAAACGAACTTCACTTCAGCCTAACGTTTTTGCTGATCATTTACATCGTAACATTGATTTACACACGACTATCATTATTCATAGAAAATGGTGCACGTAGGACTGAATGTTCAATGGAGGTTCAATTCTGAAATATTGATATGCGTTTATGAAACACCACGTATATTCTGCAAGAACCTGACGTGAGTAATATTTGAAGAAGTTTCGGCGAAACCGAGGAGGACCACTTGGTAACACCTCCCACCGGGTCACACACATTTTCCAGTTGCTGAAAATTCGAGTCGAAATCTGTGCCGGGGGCATGACGTAAATATTCAGCAAGGAAAGAGGCAGGATCATTAACGTTCGGAATTAATGAGGGGCCGATCTACTTTGCACAGATGCTCCTCGCTTACAGCTGAAGCACAAGAAACGCTGAGAAATCCATGCTTGAGCTTCAGGGAATCTCGCCGGGTGTGTGACGTCAATCCATTCGTTCTCAATAAAAACCCGTCCCTCCTTACTAAATACTTTAATGATCACGCTACGTCGACAGATATCGCAACAGTTAGCGGATTCCGATCCGAGATCGAGGAAATTTTTCATTCTTATATTCGTAATTCTAATCTTAATGTTTTACACTATTATAATGAAATAACATTCATAAAGACAGGGGTTATCTTTAAGTTGATCCTATCCAAAAGATCCAACAGTTACTTCTGCTCATAAATTTGTCAAAAAATATGTCGAATTACAAAAAGAGAAATCATACACTCGCTATAATATTTGTAAGTGGAGGAGTGAATGAACCGTTAAAAGGTTATCATGAAATAATACATCCAGTTAACTTCGTAACGTGTACAACAAAATGAGTAAAAGAAGTGATGTGTATTATGATAATGTTATCGCTATCGACAGCTCAAATAAAGAATGAGTGGTATTGTTAGTAATAATGAGTGTTGTCAGTCATGATATCGTTTAAAAGCATTAATATAAAATTTGCATCAATTCCATTTCGCTTATGATAACATTTAAGAATTAATAACCACGACACTTATTAGTTTTTAAAGGCATTACTTATACTATTAGGTCGTTCGAAAAGTCATTTCGTTTTCTTAAAGGAAAATGAAAGCCAAATTTTTACTGTTTTTATTGTTCTTTGATTAAAAAAAAATCTAGTAAGTCATTGCCACTAGGTAAGCTATTAAGGTTTGTTCTGTGTTTTTGAGATATAATTTTTGGTAGAATAAACCGATTAGAATAGATTATTTGTGAATAAAAATTCAACGACTACAAATGTGCTCGATTTTCAGCAGTTTTCGAGTTGTTTCGTCTGCTAAATTAAGAAAACGAAATTAAATCCGCCCGAATGGGAAGTATTGATGATCCATGAAGCTTGATATATCTCATTGACCCTCTTTAACTACTTTTCGCAGCAATTTTTTACAAGCGGCTCTTAACCGCTCGACCCAAATCTTCATTGATACTTATTCATACTACTCTTGCCACTAAAAACGTACTGAGATAATAAAATTTCATCTAAATCCACTAGCAGTTATATTATTGATAGTTACACGTTAAATAGTTATTAACAAAATGTGTGGAAGTACGCAGGCCCGAATAGTTGACTTAAGGATTAAAGGGGTAGCACCCCTTATAAAGTTCAGTACATCTACCATTCTTTTTCGCCTATAAAGATACTATAAAAAAAGATTTTTATCACGTATTTTCTATTACATAAAAATAACAAACCGATGGTAGCTTGCACCAGACAGTAAAAGTGACTGGAATGTGAAAAATAAAACATTGTTTTATTAAATAAAACCGAAATAGATTATCTTCATAAATGTTTATGAAATTGAATTTTAATAAATGTTTAAAGTTGATTATTTTCAGCGAAGAAGATGTCTGTGCTTTTAACAAAATTATTAAAAAATCGTATGCTGCATTAAAAATAATCTATATTTGTTTAAGTTAATGCACACACACTCGCACAAATTTTTTATAGTCCAGTCACTTCTACCGGTGGGTGAAAGCTACCAATAATGTTATATAACTCTATCATTTAAAATGAAGCTAAAATGTTGCTCAATTTTCCCTAAAAAGATCCTTTTTTTGCAGTATCTATGTAAAGAAAAATGATAGATTTACTCCATTTTGTTAGTCCGACAGGGTTGCACACCGTCTTAATAAAGAGATTGTGATAGCCATGCGTAATCGCCACGACAGTGTAAGTGTTAACATGCGTGTAAATAATTCCTTCAACAACCACGCTTACGATTCTGATTGAACACTTTGTGCCCGGGGTAGTGATAGTCGATTTACGCTTCAGCGTGTACACAATGCATAAGGAACGTGTCACCCGGAAGATTGTTAAGGGAAAGATGAATTACTGCGTCAGCTGCTGCTGGCTCGACAGCTTGTACCGCGTCATACGTTCTCAATGCATAAACGATTAGATAGGCAAGATACAACGCAGCGACGCGACGCACGCTTACGAATGGTTAGCGTGCTCCGAGCAGCATGCAGCCAGCCACTTCCTCTTTCTGGCGGACAGAAGCGGAGATTTGTTCCCGGATAAACACGCTTCACGCCTGGAGCTTGATTTTTCGGGCAATTAACGCGTTACAATTAAACTGCAGATCGTTACGTGAAGTTTTAAATTTCTACATCAATTAAGGCAATCCTGGGGAGGACGCAGAGTCGAGGAAAATGCCAAATAAACACATGTTCGGGAGATGTTTACACAATCTACATGACTCAACGTAGATGTTCACACATGCTTTTAGTCAGAATACATTTTCGCACCTGTCAACTGTTCTTAAGAACGTAAACTTGTTACGTGCTTAATTATTTTTAAGCCAACAACATTATTTTTAAGCCAACAACATTATTTTTAAGCCAACAACATTATTTTTAAGCCAACATTATTTGTGTGCTTGCTCTTTTCATGTAATAAGTGCAATTTTTTTCAATATTTTCAAGAACCACGTTTTGTACATCTGTGTAAATTATTGTATACATGCTGACAAAGTTCATTTGACGATTACGTAGCAGTCATAGGTAAATCCATTCAAATCGAAACCACTTGAGATTAGTCTTGTTATCGTGCTGCACACGTGTCTAATAATTTAAATAATTTGTGGGAGAAGTAGAATTTAGATTCAACGTTTATAACTCTGGGTCAAAACGGAATTGAATCCTTTAGCAGCAAGTAAAAAAATGAAAAATTAAAAAGCAATCACAAAATTCATTACAAGCTGAACATAAACATTAATTTTTACTTATTAATAATGTAATAGATGAAACAATCTTATAGATGGCACGTGCACGGCCGAGGATAAATAGCTATTTCGAAAAGTTGGTAATAATAGGTAAAACGGTATTCTTTCATTTTTCTCAGCTGAAAATTCGACATGATTTAGAAAATCGAGTGCATTATCTGCACACGTCAGAAGTTTATCATGATTCATTCCTTGTTAGTCATAATTGGATTAACTTAGTATCGTAACGATACGATAACTCACTTTACGCCCTGAACATTAATGTATTCGCCAGCTATCTTAAATCGTCCAACATTAGAACTGCTCGACCAATTAGGATAATTTTAGATTCCTTACTATAGATACAATTTAAATTGTAGAAATGCTCTTGCGGGAAATGATTATGTAAACTTATTTTTTTGATTCGCACGTTTAAGACCGATTCATATGGTAAAAACCTTTTGCATTCAGAAGGACGTTTTACATATTCATTAGGGCCCATAAAACTTTAGGAAAAAGTTGCTCAATATGAGACACACATTTATTCAAAAAATCTTTACCAACAATAGTAACACTATTAAAGTTCGACGCACGTCTTAAAAACTATGTATTCTTTTGCATCCTCCTGGGAAATACGGTAAAAAGATTTGGTTTCTTCATAATAAAATAAAAAAAAATAACTATACAAATAGACAGAAGTAGATTCCTAACGTGAGACCCAATTTGTTCCTCAAACTTATTCTGTACACATTGGGCATCTAAAATCTATTTCTTCAGTGGAATTCACCTAAACTAGAATGCAATTGAACGCGAAGCTAGATACTTAGTACATACTAGGAAACATTATTAAAACAGTTATTGTAATTTACTTCAGCCTCGGTGAACAAATCCGTAAAAATTGATATCTGCACGGTGATTCACAGTCCATTTATAACTGAACAGAACCGCTCCGACTTAACGATACGTTATAATTCTTCAACTTACTAGTCGTCAATGCCAGTAGAGCCAATAGAAGCATAGTCGCGATGGGTATCTTAAACCCTCCTCCTGGGGGATCACGCCACATCTTGATCCTGTTTTCCTTGATCGCACTGATTCTCACCTGACGTCACACAGAAAAAACACACAACTGAACGACGAGAGCTTGCGACGCACGTTGAAAAATTGATCGCAACAGCCACGCTAATTCTTCCGGAGGATGAAAAGTAAGAAATGAGCGTCGGTAACGCCTTAAATCATTTCCCATGCCCATGAGGATTGCACCCGGGTTCCCACCTATCCCATATAGTCGCTATGTCGACCTTCGTAGGGTTCAAGGCCGACTAGTTTATTCGGAGCGGCCTAGCTCGATACTGCGATCGTCACCTCGGACATTTTCGAGCTTGCATGAAAAAATAACCGGCATGCGTGAAACAGCGCGGCTTCAGAAGCCGACACATCATCGGTCGTACTTAACAGTTCCCTGTGTCTCTACAATTTCATACGACCAATACGATCTACTGCCAGCAGCCAAGCGGAGTCTCCGTCGCGCCTTGCACGAGAGAAAATGCAGACAAGAAGCAGAAATGCATGACGGAAGTGCGATGCGTAAGCGATGACCGGCTGCTTAGAGACTGGGATGGGCGAAGTTGGACACTAAAACCTCCCACGGTCACCTGACCGGTTTTCTATTGCACAATTGAGCTAGTTTCTAAAAGTGGTATGTCCAGTTTAGCGAAAAACGAGTTAACGGCAGTTTTAGTCGGATATAAATATAGAAATGATTTGTAAAAATTAATAAATAGACTTGTACACTTTCAATAGCAATGGCTCAACTACTGAAATTATAAAAACGCTCTCGTAGGAAGCAACTGAATTCGTATAATGGCAATCGTGCAACGATTAAGTGAATTTAATCTTATCGCTTGCAAAAAGGCGTGTCACTTTCACAGTTTTTGTGGTAGGTTCAGAAGTATATCAGGCGATTCCACGCGTAACACCGTAAAAAATTGTTTCGTACATTTTACCGACACATGCGATACTGGGTGAGTCACTTAACTGTGTCGCTTTACTCGTAACCTACTTGTTGCTTTAAAAAATGTTTCGAACCAAAGTTGATAGACAGTGACCGGTACACGCAATGCTATAATTAGTCTCGTCAAATTTCACTGTTTTTATAAGGGCGACCTCGAGTTTTTATTTCATTATGCGGAACATTTGAGAACATGGTTTTTGGAAGAGCATCGAATGCCAAGTATGTAAAACAGTATTAAGGTATGTGCTGTGGAAAAGTAATAATTACCGAGGTGTTCTTTAGTTAATCTTTGATGGAAGTATAACGCGATGAATACTGATAAATATCTCAGTATTTCACACTCTTTCATAGGGTTGCCCAGAAATGTTTTATCCGAATAGAGAAGAAGTAGTGAAAACTGCAATTATGTATATATGAGATAGGCTTAAAATATAGGAGTTGAAGTGAAAGAGGTACACAGCACAGTTTTAACTTTTTTATTCAAACAAAGATTTTTCTTTGTCTAAGAGATCAAGTTCAAATATATAAGACTCATATCAAATATGTATAAAAGATCTGGCAACCCTACTCTTTCAAACTACACGATTAAGTATTACACATTACTATTCGAAAACTCAAGGTCACCTCTATATGTCGATGAAAGGGTAAAGCATAAAAAAATTAAGTATCAAATTGTATGTCTCATTTAATATCGAGTAACTTTTGTGTGAAACTTTTTTGTACGTAACGAGTAGGCAATAACAAAAGGTGGTACAATTAGATGGCTCACCCTGTATAGAGGGGACCAATCATTTTTTACCACCCTGAATATTTCCGTTATTAGCAAGAATAGGAAAAATTGGTATACATACACCTTCTGTGTACGTCCCTCAAAATTTGAAGGTAATGAATACATATGGAAAATTATTTCAATATAATATCTGGTTAATCATTATTAACTACAATATGTGGAGATCAGTATAATATTTGGTACGCTATCGATTCACGATACAAAAGGTACGCCATTGTGTTTAAAGAAATCAAGGTAGCCTTGAAATCTCCGAAACGCCGCCATTCATATAAAAAATGATTGCATCTCAATATCACCCATCCTGCACCACGCAGGTTTTCTGTACATCATCATTCAAAATAGCGGAAATATCCAAGGTGATCATAGTGATTCGTCCACGTTATGAACATTTAATGTGAATTTTATTTCATGTCTTTGCAAGGTGAGATTCCATTGGTTTTTTAGAACCTGTGAAACGATAAATGGAAGGTCAAAATGGTTATAATTACACATTTTCTCTTCATATTACTCAGAAGATGACCTAACATTTACAATGATAAAATAGGATTCTGATAAAATAGAGTTTCAAATAGGAAGACAAATTTTCTTGGCCAATACAGTTTTCATTTCAACAGTGTGATGTATTAAATAAAATAGCTGTTAAAATCAGGACTTTTGAAAATCAAGTTCGTATATCTTAAGTTATGATGATTTTTATCCGATAATATTTCGAAAATTGTCTACTGCTGATCATTGTGTGGGTTTCTACATTTCCGTTAACAAATTTTTACACGTGCTTCTAAGAACGTAATACGTAAAACAATTTCTTTATTAACTTATTGACCTTCTTTTATTGTAAATTAACAACGTTAGAAATGTTTAAGAATTATGTAGCTCCTGCATTGAATTTTATCAATAAAATTATCAATATTTTGCGAATCAATTATATAAAATTATATGTAAAATATGGAAAGCACTGTGCCAATATACGTATGTGTTGAAGGAATGCAATTGTTTTCAGCAAAGATTTTCTGACGTTATAACCAAAGTAAAAATAAAATAAATAAAATTGTGACATTGCGAACAATGATAATCATCCAAACCCGGATCGAAACGTAGAGGTTAAATTTTGCAAATTTGCTTTGTCTTTTCATCTGATCGAAACTGTGCGCTGTGAGCATATTCAACTCTTAATGATAATCATTGTCAGCAATATTCATAACATTATGAATAATTGCGATATCTTTACAGCATGAAACCCAGAGGTACCATTTATGTTCAAAGATTAACTGAACGACTACAATTATATTCGGAGTAATACTTCTAAAAGTGACTGGAGTATGACTGTATTGTGACCGAAGTGTGACAGTATTATTCCTGAAGTAACGTTATGAACAAAATGAATCAAAAATATTTCAAATGCAAAACCCAATAATGTGTACACCCTAAGCAACTTCAAAAATCTATAGCATCCAGCAAGACATTTTCTTCCCAAAGTTCCTCAATCCGAATCAGACCAGCATACGCACAAACTCGAAACAGTATTTCACCCATCCCCGGTCACGGGCGAGCACAGCCGGAACAAAAACCGTGCAGCAATCTGCGCGAAGTGACTGGGAGGATGCAAGGGTTCCATGCGTGCACAAAGTCAATGGTGATCAGACCCCTAAACGCGGCGAGAGCAGACGACGAAAACGAAAAAACGAAATAAGATGCTAGTAGGAGAGGAAGCGCGTGAGAACTGAAAGACAGGTCGAGGCCTTTTGGCGTCCGTCGGTTCGTGATAATCCGAGGAACACGTTGCCGGCGGTTTTTCAAAACCACCGGGGAAACATCGTGCACGTGCTGAATCACTGATGGCACACGGGTGCCAGGTAGGAAGAAGACAACGAACCGGATAGAAGAGAGTGGAGGAGTAGGCTGAGAGGAGAAAAGGAGAGGAGAGGAGAGGAAGAAGAGAAGAGCAGAGAAGAGAAAGCACGGAGTAGTGCTGCTCGTCACGGAGCTGCTCCCTCTCGGTGGGTTTATTGATCGCAGGGTGCGGAGCGGACCAATCTACCCCTCGTGCAGCGTACGCCATGCTTGCTGGTAGGTATTTGCCCGAGCCAGTCCGCCTGCCTGCCTGGTTGCCTGCCTGCCCGATTCTCTGCTCCTCGTGCAGCCTTCGCTAAATCCGGAAAACCCGCCTCCGACCCTATAAAATGCCGCATATCCCGGCTATCTGGACCAGAAATACCACGGGCCCTGCGCCGATCCGGCCAAACACCTCTGCCACCGGGTGCAAATCGAAAGATTATACCGCACGCGAGGCTCCCTTAATTAATTCACCGATACTTGAGCAATCGGAGCACACCGACGTGCCATCGACGAATCTAGGACATCCCGCATCTGCTCTCGTCTCCCGCAGAAGGTCACCACCCTTGCGTTCAACGTCTCTATCCCCCCTCTCTCTCTTTCTCTCTCCTATCATTTCGAACCGCATAGAAAAAGAGTCGCGATCGCAGACGAATCTTCCCCAGCTGCAAGCGATAAATCATCTCGGGGAGAGCAGCATCGAACGACTTCAACGGACGTTCAAGATTCTCTCTGTAGCTCCCACACAGAGAAGACACACACGATTCAAACACCTCTCCGGAGCTGTACCGGTTCAAAGATCGACGTTCTGGTTCAACGGGCTGTTGCGATCCAATTCAAAGGAAGCTTCCGAGAGAAACGATCACCCGCGATGATCACACTCGGCATTCACAGGAGCACATGTACCACACCGTACACACCCACAGATTTCGCGAATCTCGCGTAAACCGGCTGACTTTACTATAATTTCTCGTTTTTCGAGTTTCAATTGCGTTCTTTCGAAGCGGAAATCGCGGTGCCTCGCGGGCTGAACCACCCTTCGAGCGTGACTCACACGTGTGAACGGTGACGTTTCCACCGGTCTACGTACCGACAACACGTCGATTAGATCGCAGAGAACACACGCTGACCAGAACACACAACGCTCGGAGAACAGAACGAACACTCTAGGTCTGTGGACGACCGACGAGTGCAGCGAGGAGCGTCGTTTCGCTTCGGGACAGCGGCTGCTCCACACGGGATCTCGAGGTCGGCGGTGGGGGGTCGTCGTCGTGGTACGCTCTTGCGTCGCGACGCCCGGTAGTGGGGACGCCGGTTCCTTTCGTTGGTCGACCTTTCTCGCACGCGACCACCGCCGCTACCGTCACCGTCATCGTCTCATGCGCTTTCGCACCATCTCCCGTAATTGCAATTGGTCCCGACAAGTCGTATTTGAAATTGAAATTGGAAATACCGACCCGGACCGATTTTTCATTTCCACCGCTTTAACACCTCGCGTATCGTCCGACCCCTTCCGCCCACCGCCCTCTCGCAGTAGGCCGAAATTGTAAAACAGATATACGAAAACTCATAATTTCATACCATCAAATATCTTAAAAGTAGGTTTACTAAATAGTTTATAATTGTCTGGATCACGTGCAGCAAACGCACGTCGAACAACGCTGTATGTTTTGAAGCAGACGATAAATAAACTCGGCGTCGTTGCAAACTGTGTAAACATTCATTTAAATGCATTTTTTAGTTCTTTTTTTTTAGAAATGCATATAAAAAGATTGTTTACACAGTTTGGTAGACGCAATAGTACTGTGCAACTTTTTAAGTGTTCGTCAAATTGGTAAGTGGGTAATCATTTTCATAAATACTGTTGTATAGTGCATGCAATTAATTTTAAGAGATCTCCGAGTTCTTTAACGTTAAATAATGAAAACATAACCTTGTAGCCATTTAATAGTTGTTATATCTTATTATTTTCCAATATGGGACCACTGAAGTTCTTGTTAGGCGACCATTCTCATATTACTTAATTTTGTTTCAAGCGAGTGTCGTTAAACAAAACTGGAAACAATGCGATAAAAATTAAATAATATTTGCAATTAATACAGTTAGAGAACGTACTATAGGTTATGAATCGGCATTAAAATAATATTATCTATCACGTGATATTACATCAGCTCCTTACAATCCAAAATAATTAAATTATTAAATAATAACTATTGTAATTATTGAATTATTCTGATTTCTGGAGGATAGTATAATATTATCAACATAAATCCCCTTAATCACTCCAGTTTCACCTTTTCAAAAGAATATACCTTTAATACGTAATTTTTAATAAAAGTGTTCTTGCTCGAAAGAGATATGACACATTTACATTCACATTTTCGGTATATTTTCTGCATTTATTGTAAGAGACAGAAACCAAAATAGAAATGCTATGCTCTCTCTTTATAATGCTAAAACATCTTTCTATTTTGCTATTATTGAGATTCTAAAAGTGTTTTTGTGAACAGCTATTCAATACTTATTTATTCAGACATATTTTGTAAAATGAATAATCTCGATAAATGTGGTCGTTATTTTCAAAAATGCAAACTAATCGCTATATTATCGTACGAACCTATTATTACCTCGATGTATAGTTTCAAAATAGACTTTTATATACACATTTTTTATTTTGAAGCCTTAACTCTTTACCCGTTGAAATCATCTTAACAAGTTTATCAATAACTGCTCTATATAAATTTATTAATTTTCTGTTAATAATAACGCCCAAAGAAAATAGTAGATTATGCTTGAAATAACTTCCCACTCAATGAATGTCCAATGAGAAGTTGATTAAGAGACTAACAAACAAATTGCCTGTCGACTATATCGATTTGTAAAAGAAAATTAGCCCTTTCCTAACGAGGATTTTCTGAAATATTAAAAATATGTTCCTTAGAGAACTATGTCAGTTGCCAAATGCTCAAATGCCGAGGAAAAGAGTCTGCAAAGCGTTAACTATCGTTTGCTAATGAGTTAGAATTATTTAAATAAATATTATCTGTGTATACTGATTTTCATTTAATGGAAACTCATTCTCGAAACACAAATACTAAAACCACAGTGAAAGTTTTATTTCTAAAATTCTAGATACCCTTTGTTCAAACAAATCAAATTGTTATCCAACATTAGAAATATTAAAGATCTATAAAGTATTTTAATATACGATCCATTTATTTTGAAAAAGACCTTCTAAACACCAGAATAATGTATGTTTATTTTCTTAACTGGTTTAATTTTTTTCTTGCTTTTTTAGCTTACAATTTTAGCTTACAGTTTTGCTAAAACCCGGTAAATATTTCTAATAACTGGTGATAAATCGTATACGAAATTTGAATCTCTTTTCATGATGGCGTCTCGGCCCGCCAACTAGACATGTCACCGGAAGTACACTGTTTTACTGACCATTCTCCACAGCATAAAGAAAATTAGTAAAGACATTGCACGCAATGGATTTCTCTGTCTATAGTTCTGCATTACCAACTCTGTAGAAAATGCTCTGATACGATAGCGGACTCTACCGAAATGGAACGGTCGGCTAGCGAACTACATGACGTTGCAACATAAAGGGTGTGTCCGAGGAAGCCAGATTTTAAAAGGTATGGACAATTATAAAGAAATATTAAATCGAGTCGAACAATCGAAAAAACGCAATCTGCAACTTTGACAAAATTCGCATGGATTTAGAAGGAATTTCTAGATCTTAGAATGTATTCCTGTAGAAATTTTTAAACGTTTGAGAACTCAAATCAAAGGTAGAGGATGGTAGGGGCACTATTTAAAAAACCATCATGAGAAATCATGAAGAAGAATTGTTTAATCTTCGCAGCTATTAGCTCGCTGTGATTGTCGATTTTTAATATTTTATAAAGCATTGACCTTTGCGAAAGAAAGTATTATAAATCGAGAATCACACCGATTGCCCGGGTCTCACCACGTGGAGGTTGCTGCGAGGGAGACCCACCCACCCACTTAACACTAAACCTACCAATTCTTAAAATTTATTTCGATTTTAGATATTAGCCGTAAAATAAAAAATAAAATAAATTCTGGAACCGGTCATTTTGACCGGTGATGGTAGGTTTAGTGTGAGTATTTCTTTAGGCCGCGCTCACAGTAGCTCCGATGTCGCACGATTCGGCCGACGTCCGACGTGTGTCTCTTTTTCGCGCGCTCGAAAAAAGAGACAGATGCGTCGAACGTCGACCAAATTGGCCGATATCGGAGCCATTGTGAGCGCGACTTTATCGGCCCACCCGACGGAAAATTAAAAGTTTCCAAAATTACAAAATATTAAAAAAATCCCTTTTTGTGTATACATATATACCCTTCCTAATACACATTTGACAGGGTTCTATTTTTGACCACTGTACAAACTAGTATGTAGTAAGAAGAGCCTAATTACGAGCCTACCCGTCCGACCCCCTAAATCGTCTTTATTTGAATTTATTTTCTCTTTATTTATTTATTTTATTTATTTATTTCATTTAATTTATTCATTTTCCGAATTTCTTATTATAAGCTTTTTGCATATTTTTTATTCATTTTTTCACTTTTAGTGATTTTGTCGTGTGTACGTAAAAATTGTTAATTTTGTTTAATCCTTTGTTGAGTAGAAAATGCATAGGAATTACATAAAAAATCACAAAGTTTTTCATATTTACTTTCATTTTGGCTTACACTTTGTGATTTTTTATCAAATTCCCATGTATTTCGTAACTCAACAATATTTTAGATTTTGTGTGTATGTATGTGTGTGTATAAGTGTCTAACAGGGTAGCTAACCCAATTTTGCTGAAATGAAAACACAGTTGATTAAATGGAATATTTAACAAAAGCGACAAATGACACCACATGCAACCCATACACAGTTAACAATCTACAGAAACAATACAACATGTACGACAATCACAAACTATTATGTTGAAGTCGTCTGAAGCGTTGAAGTTCCCAGGGTTTCCTCTTCGCTGTTTTAGTAGCAAACAAATGATCTAGAACAAACTTAATTTTGAATTAGCACACAAAAAAAAAATAAAAAAAGAATAACATCTTTGCCATACAATTGTCCACTCGATGTATCCTTCAAACAAACCCGCGAGTGGACCATTTTCTCGCAACGCTAATTTACAAAGGACGTATTGGACGTCCCGAAAAAAATCAAACGCGACCAGTGCATTATTATATTCGTGATGTTAATTTAATAGACATGTACAATATAAAAGATTCCCGTGCACTTTAATTTTCATACGCAACTCTAAAGGAAATCTTCGTGGGCCGCCATCTTATTTGTCTTACCTCAGGGACGAAGTATCTGAAATAAATCTTGGGTTAACACATAAAAAAAAAATAAAAAAAGAAATATTCGGAACAGTTGTCCACTCGATATATTTCAAACAACGCGCGAGTGGACCATTTTTGCGCAACGCTACTCTACAAAGTGTGCAATGAACACATCTCAAGACAACGCGAGCAGTGCATTCTCTACCGCGACGCTAATTTATTCGATCAAGAACGAAAAACTCCCGTGCACTTTCGTTTCCTTTTACGCAACCCTAAATGGAAACGCGAGAGTAGCCATTAAAATTTATAGGGGGGAGTCAAGCCGAGTCATTCTTTCGCAACGCTAATCTACAAATAATAAAAAATAAATATCTTATTGAAAACGCGAACAGTGCATGATTTGTCGCAACACTGTTTTATTAAATTCGGTATAAAAAATCTCCCGTGCACTTTAATTTCTTTCTACGCAAATCTAAGGGAGAAGCAATGGCTACGAGTATGTGGGGGCAGCCACACCAGCGGAGAGTAATCAGAAACAGTCATGAGGGTGCAGTGTGGCATTTTATTTATCGCAACTCTAAAAGACGGGATTTTCTAGTATTTGCATATTAGAAAACTTTCACACAATAAACGATTCGATTCAGTTCTGTGAACTCTGACCGTACACGCGAGACTATACTTCACGACATCGAGTATTATAATTGATTCGGACATTGCAGAAACCAGTTTTGCAGGGCGCGATGAAAACTAAATTCCGTCGACAAAGCTACTGCACTAAACGTAAAGATACCCCGTCTTTTACCTTGCGGGCCGACGAGGCGTTCGATACGTTGTACATACACATCGTGTATGTCTACTAACACGATCGAACCACTACGAAAAAATAAACATGCTGGTGAAACGCAGTGGTACGTTCCATGCATTTAGCGCTCACACACCGGCAAATGGCTAAAGGCACACGTCGCTACGTTCAGGTAAACTACAGTGTTTTCCGCCATCGCAAGTCACGCCCAACACCATGGCTTGCACCGCATTAGATGCTAATACGATGCTCACCATGGCATTGTCGTGCATACCGCCACAGGTGACGTAACTTAATACGTCTTCTTTTTGCGTACGGTATTGTCGAACGACAGCGGAAACACTTGTTCCATTGCTGGCACGGCAAACGAGTCGTGTGTTACGGCACACCGCGGGGAGTTGAACGTGGCAACGTGCACCGTGATTTTGCGCTAACTGCTTACGGCAACTTGGCCTCAGAACGCACCAATACGTTTCTACTCTACGTAGTGGTCCGGTGGGCGTATGCTCCACATTTTTACGGTATCAAAAAATCTAAAGTAATATCCAAATGTACATTTGGATATCCATAAAGTGTCTCTGAAAAATGTTTCATGCTCCGAGCGCGACTGGGCCTGCAATGTCAGTCCTCTACTCACTACTCTAATACGAGATCGCGACTCTTATAATTAAATCTGATCGTCTAGAGAGGTAAGTTTTCCAATATGCGTGTACTTTAATCCCGCCTTAAAACAACGCGTTGGTATTTTTCGCGACACTAAAGCAATCGCGACAACAAATTCTCGCAACGCTAATTCTTAACGCAGACTCTTGCGCGGTCTAGTAATTCATTCGCGGCATGCGAATGCTACGCTAATTCAACCCGTTATTATTCTCTCGCAACTCTAATCGAAATCGCGGATGCCTACACCACACCCGGCAGTCGTTTCGACTGCGACCGTGGTCCGTTGCAGCTGGAGCATGGGCGCCTGAAATGTCGAAAGACTCGAACGCAAACGCGATCCTTCTGCTGCGCAACGCTAATTCAACGAACAGAGAGAATTAAACTTTAATAAAATTGTTACATCTTAAATATTTCTTCAAGCAACAATAAAAGTGAAATGTAATTAGAATCGCGACCATTTCATTCGCAACGCTAAAATTAAACAATCTATATTGAAATATATGAAAATCGCGAATATTTCCGCAACACTAACTTCGATCTCTGTTCACAACCGACTAATGCAATAACCGTGGTTTTTTTCGCAACGCTATTTCAATCGCGGACGTGCCCATCTCCGCTGATCGTTGGGGCGGCGAGGCCTGCCCATGTGTACAACTACTTCTACTACTACTACTTCTACAGACGAGTACAGTGACAAGGTAGAAATAAATGAAATGACTTCGCATCCGAAGATGCGAGGCCATTGTAGTTGCCCTCTTGAGCGACAGTTTGTCGGGGCCACTTCGGCATATAGCCTCTTCTTTTTCTTCGGCGGTCCGCCAAACAACTGAAACCCTAAACGTGCTCGCAGGGGAAACGATCGACGACTTTTGAAACGAATCACAAGTTTCAAGAGAAGCCGATCGTTCCGCTGGTGCGATCGAGCAGGTGCGCAACGTTTCGAGACCCTAATCCGCGCGCGTTCGCGTCCGCGTCCGCGAAAGCTACACGAGCTGGAAGAATCGAGCACGAAGCATTAATTCGAACGTCATGCCTCGTTCGATTTAGCTTCGAGACGAAACTTCCAGCTCTTCCGGTGACCGACTACCGTGCGAATCGCGGCCTACCCGAAAGAGAAAACGGTAGCCAGCCCCGGCCCCTACCTACTTAAAACGAAGAGTCACACCAAGAAGGTAAGCTACCTACCTACCTAGACCTATATTTAAAAAATGGCAAGAGACACAAGCTCTCCAACACATTCACAACACGATCTCCACACAGACGCCAGGGTGCAATATCCTAACACCTAGAGAGAACGTCCCGGGACGCCTCCGACACCCTAACGTTCAAATCTCACACAAGCACACTCTAAGGTACGTACCAGTTTTCCTGAAATCGACTGACAATGGCCGTGATCATTGCGAAATAAATCAATAAATCGAAATGACAGCTGAATTGACTCTGAATTAAATTACATGTAATTCTGAATATTATACGTTGTTTTTAATGAATTGAGAAAATTACTACACATATTCCACGAAGATCCATGTAGCATGTCACAGATCAACAAGAATATGTGCTACTGAATCTAGTTTAAAAAATCGACGCAATTCCACTGCCTATCAACACACACAAAAGTGGAAAATACGTCGTGCACGATACACTAACCACTGTCAGTCGCCACATATATGATTACAACAATATTCCATGTGCTCGTTGCTCTCACCCTCTCGAGTAGCGCCTGGGCACGCGAGAGGATTCGAGCAACGAACAGGGAATCTTAATATCCTGAAAATCCTAACTAAAAGAATTCGTTAAATTTTGTACGAGCTAATGTTCTTGTATCCTTGCGTAATGATTCTATTTTCAATTCAACATTTAATATAAACTTACAAATCACACATTTAATTATGAATAAGATAGTGGAACTTTATTGTCGGAAATGAAAAAGTGTAATAGAAGTTCATTTGTATGAATTCTTTAAATTCTTTAATGAAATTAATTCTTTAATCAAATGAATTCTTTAAATTCTTTTTAAAATAAAATATTTAAAAACCCTCGGACGATCCTTTAGTCAAAGCAAAATTTCAAAATAATGGCAAAAATACTTTACTAAATGTAAAGTACTAGTGAAAGTAATATAGGTTAATTTGTTTCGCCTAAAGAATCTATCCGTCGCGAATCGTCTTTTTGTACGTGATGTCAAATATTTTCGAGCAATTCAAAGTAATTTTGAAATACAAACGATTATCGTCATGATAAAAAGTGACTCTAGTGTGTTCCAAATTACGGAAGATCTTTATCTTTTCGCAAATTGGAGAATCAATTATTAAAATTATTTATATTTATAAAAAAAAACGCGACGTACAAAAAAGACCCTACCTAGCTAGGAAACAGATTATGTACTACCCGCGGAAAACGCCTGGCGTTTTCCACGGTCACTGTACTCGTCAAAATCTACTACTAATCAAATCTAGTAATAAAAGTGGCAGTTGTTCGTGTACTCACGAACTGGAGAACTAAAAAGTTATTATGTAGAGGAAAAGTTGCTTTCGATCTCGGCTATCGTTGTCGTTTTTGGTCACAGATATCCTCGAAGTATTCAAACCCCTAGGGCTCTGTAACAGACAGAACAAATTCATTTAATTTCAATCGACCAAAAGAGTGAATTAATAATTCGTAATTATTAATTTTTTATTATTAATTTAAGAAGATAATGTTCAATAACAAAGTTTAATTGGAAATGTATAATTGTACTCACCGTCCTCTCCTGCTTGAAGGAATTGAATTGAACAATTCGTTGCATCTCGATCTCGACTATCGCTACTGTCGTTGGATCGATGGATTCTCTTCCCTCTCTGTGACAGAAAGAACAAATTCTATTTATTTAATAGGAATATATTAGGTAATAATATTGGGAATTATTCGGAATTATTAGGAAATAATATTACAAAATAAATAACTCAAGTTGAACATAAAATCAAAATTAATTTGAATGAAAATTAAATAAACTTGATTTCCATCGCACGACACGAATTTGAATACAATTAATCGTCACAACACCAAAGTAAATTATCGCGAGAAGGCAGCACACGACTCGACAATAAATTTAAATTAATGAAAAATAAATAACTCACTTGAACACAGAATTCAATTTAATAACAATTAAAGTAAATAATCTTGATTTCTATGGAATAATGCAACACGGAAACGACACGCACCATGTAACGGTCCCTGCTTTGCGACGTATACTTTGTGCTTCTCGATAACCACCGACGCGATGGGCAAGATCAGAGGGAAGCTCCGAGATAACCAAACGTATGTGCGTTCCCTTTAACTTTCACGTATATTATGAATTCGCGGTCGGACCCCTGCGACCGATTGTCACCGAAGATTCACGATTGCCCCTGAATTGGGATCGGCACGGCCGAAGACGCGATACATACCATCAATTAAACCATGAAATATAAACTCTATACCTATGTGCAATAAAAAAAAAAGGTTCAGGTACCTAAATGCTATTCAGTTTAATGAGGGGTATCATAATAATAACAAACAATCAATGGACTGCAGATGTTCATGCATTTTCCAATTTTTGTCGACGAATTGTGAGAAAGTGGGAATTTTTATTTATTTTCTTTTTCTAGAAATGTTTATCTATTTTTTAAAAATCTCATCTATATGTTTTTAATGGGAACAGTCTTCGTAGATCCAAAACAAATGAATATTGTACAAAATTCTAACTAATTTTATATTCTAGCTTTTTTCGAACATTCTCATAAGCCATAGATGCATAAAGATCCGCAGTCTAATAATAAATACTATTTCCCATATAAAAAAAATGTTGGGGTCCACCTTGCTCCCCCCCCCCTCAAAGGTTACCTCAAAAAAATTTAATACGTACTGAAGTATTAATCTGAGAATCGTTGTTTTATTACGCAGAGAGGACACAACGAAATCCTATTTTAATTTGTGATAAAATCACTTTTAATTTTTAATGAATCCACGGTAAATGAATCATTTTAAAAGAATGTTCAACAATAAAAATGATTAATAATAAAGTTATATTGGAAGATATGTTGGTACTTACATCTCCTCCACCTTGAAGCACGATACGTTGCCTCTCGATCTAGGCTATCGATATTATCAATGGTTGGATGTGTGCTTTTCCCTTAGGCTCTGTAACAGAAAAAAAATTCATTTAATTTAATTCGATCAACCGTGAAACAATAAATACGAATTATGGTAGAAATTAAATCGTTCACGTCGAAAGTAAAATCAAAATTAATTAGAACTGAAATTAATTAAGCTCGACTCCTATTGCACAATAAAACTCGAATGCCACATTCGATTTAATTCAATCGATCAATCGTCAAACAATAAATCCGAATCAATAGAAAATGGAAAATAAAATAAAATAAAATCAAAATTAAATAAACCTGATTTCTATTGGAGGATGAGAAACAAATGACAAATTCGATTGAATTCAATTGATCAACCGCCAAACGATAAATTCGAATTGATAAAAAATAAGGTTATCGTGTACCTCCAGAAACTACAAATTGTTACCTCTTTCTTATGTAATTCTGTAGATTTTTGCGAGAATATGTCAAAAGTCCGAGTTTGAATCCTAACGGTCAGATCCTTGCGACTGAATGTCACCGAATGTGGATCGGCAATGGCCGAAGACGCACTACATACGATACAGTCAATGCAACCACTATATAAACTTTGTAACTACCCGCAATAAAAAAATAGAAAGGTTCAACTACCTATACATGCCGTGAAATTTAATGAGGGCACAATAACAAAACATCAACACTACTTCCCTTGTCGAAAAAAAAATTGAAGGCCCCATATTAAAGTATTGCTTTGAGAAACGTTTCTATTACGTTATAAAAATTGTCATAAAATACTCGAAGAGAGAACGAGAGGGGGCACATGCCATCCTACTACTTTAATTTGTGACAAACTAATTTGCGATTAACTTTCTAATGAATCCACGGCAAATTAATAATTTAAAGAGAAAATGTTCAACAAGAAAATTTTATTGGAGAATATGTTTTTGTACTTACATACTCTCGATCTTCTCGATATTATCTAAATACGGCTGGATGGATGCTTTTCCCTTAGGCTCTGTAACAGAAAAAAATTCATTTAATTTAATTCGATTAACCGTCAAACAATAAATACGAGTCAATTGAAAATAAACCGCTCAAGTCGAATGTAAAATTAAAATAAATTTGAACTAAAATTAAATATGCTTGACTCCTATTGGAGGATGAGACACAAATGACAAATTCGATTCAATTTAATCGATCAACCGTCAAACGATAAATCCGAATTAATAGAAAATAAGGTTATCGTGTACCTCCGGAAATCAGAAATTGTTACCTCTTTCTTATGTAATCCTTTAGGAGAAAATGTCGAAAGTCCAAGTTTCAATCCTAGGAGATCAGTGGTTCAAAAATTTTCGCATATTCAAACTTGAGCGATTCTAATTGTTGTGACAGGTAAAAGCAGCGCCATGTTGGTATGTGCTCAGCTTCGCGCCTCGTCTAACACTGCTACGATATGGTGCAACTTTTCTCACGCTCAGTGTTCCGATATGGCGCATCTTTTCTCGCGCATGCGCAGCAATTTCAGCGTCAGTAAAGTGAGATTCTCGATAAAATGGGGTACCTTCAGCACCTCGCAGAATTCTAAAAATTAGTATGATTTGATTCTGAAAAATGAATGTATAACATGTATATTTGTGTATATTTTGTAACTCGTAGGACACGTTGTGGAGTCTTTTTGTCCGGAACAGATTGCTTCGGTACATTTCCGCTAATATAACTGTCTCAGGGCTCTGCTACATCATCAGCCTAATATTTATACATACATAAGTAGATACGTTACTGTTTTGGCCGCGTATGCGCGAAATTTTTATTTAAATAATAAATAAACGTGTGATTGTAATTGCAAATATTAACTAAACTTTATATTTAACTAAAAGTAATTTAAATAATGCCAAAAGTGATGTATTTATTATTTCTTATTTGCTAATAAAAGATTATTTCTTACTTGAAATTGTATTTGTAAATAACAATTAACTTTATTATTTTAAATAATTTATTTAGACTTGCTCAAATGATAAATAGTTATTTTTGCTTTTTATTTGAATATCCAAATAACAAATAACTCTCGTGTTACTTAAATTTGTATTGAAATAATTATTTATTTAAATATGCCTAATTTGTCGGTAACATGATGCGCGACAATGGAATGGTACAGCAGCTCTCAGGGTCTCCCGTGACCTAGCCAAAAATACCCATGAGATGCAATATCTATACTGATCAAGTCTATGCCAGAGCCGCGTGGATTTGACTTCGACGTGCGACACTTGATAAGGAAGGAGCCATCCGTGCCAATCCGTGCGCCGAAAACTGTCAAGATGGTAGAAAAAGAACAGACAAAAAAAGAGATAAAGGAGTTAACGAAAAATGACAAATACTCGATTTTACTCCCAACGTACAATGAGATTGAAAATTTACCTATAATCATTTGGCTTATCATCAAATACATGGACGAGAGGTAACTACTATACCAACATAACCTCAATTGCGGATAAAGTAACTCCTGTCGGATGAGAATAAAGGATTGAAAATATCTGAAGTATGAAATATTAATCAGTCTAGCGAACATATGCAACATTTTAGCGAACTTGATTATGAGATAATCGTAATCGACGATGGTTCTCCTGATGGAACATTGGACATGGCTAAACAGCTGCAAAATGTATACGGCGAAGATAAAATAGTACTGAGACCAAGGGAGAAAAAGCTTGGACTAGGAACAGCTTATATGCATGGAATTAAACATGCTACAGGAAATTTCATTGTCATCATGGATGCCGATCTGTCTCATCATGTACATATTTTCCTTTGTAAATGATTAATCTAGGTCAGGCATGCGCGCAGAGCCTTCTGTCGAACATTTCCCTAGCTCTGTCAAAATTGAAGTGCCTAGTTAGACTATGCTACACAGGCATAACAAAGCTGATTTTCTACTGGCAAATTTGCAAAGTTTAGAACATAGTTTTCTGAAGAGATCTAAGATTATCGATATTTTATTTGCTTTATTTTCAATTTAACTTTTGAAGTTGTAATAATAGAAATAGCTTAGTCAAAGTAGATGCTAAACAAAGGAGCTTTGTAAACAAGATTGATAGTCTTCTTCCTCAGATGACCTTTGTACTTAGGAGCGCTTGCTGCCCATACCTAGTTTACAGGGATAATTGAAATTTATATAATCTTATCTTCTTCAGCCGAAATTCATTCCTAAAATGATAGAGCAGCAGAGGTATCTTGACCTGGATGTGGTTAGCGGCACAAGGTATGCTCACGGTGGAGGCGTTTATGGGTGGGACTTCAAAAGAAAGGTGATAAGTAGAGGGGCAAATTTCTTAACACAAATCCTTTTGAGACCGGGTGTCAGTGACCTCACGGGAAGCTTTAGGTACAACCTTAAACAACCACTATGCGTAATCTTTATAGGGTAATACTTAATTCCTATTCTTGCAGGTTATATAAGAAAGAAGTATTAGAGAAATTAATCCAATCCTGCGTGTCAAAGGGATACGTATTCCAGATGGAAATGATAGTCAGGGCTAGACAATATAATTACACCATAGGAGAAGTACCAATCTCATTCGTAGATCGTGTTTATGGTGAATCGAAGCTGGGTGGATCAGAAATCTTCCAATTTGTGAAAGGTCTTCTGTACCTTTTTGCTACTACATAGTCTGGGCTGGAACTCATATTTCCTGGACAACATTCCCTATGTTACAAACAAAATATATAAGTTACAGCGTATATAGAGTAAACAATTGTACAACAGTGGATGCTTTTATAGAATAAACATATGTGATTTTTACGTTCTATGATGACTTAGTTACGTGGGAAAAAGCGCACACGGGCCCATTGAGCGCACAAATTGACATAAATCGAGGCGCTCGACTTAAAAATGAAAGAGCACGTGCCCGTGCGCACGTGGTCGTGAATGGACGACGCGAAACACATATAACGATTCTCGCGAGCAATTCCACCCTCGCCGCACCCTCTGACGTCACGCAGCCTCCGTTTATTGATCCATTACGAAATTACAGTCTATATTTCGACTTGGGCAGAATGCAAGACGGTGCCACAACGTGCCACGTACGAAAAGTCAAGATCTAGCGGAGACCTTTGCACCAATTAATTCCAATTTTTAATAATAATGAATGATAAAATAAAAATAATAAAACCCCGAATAACCTCAACGGAGTTCAATTACGGGCAAACGAATGACAAAGTTTGTTGTCCGAAATCGAGCACGACGTTAAAAATCGCGGGGGGGTGTTTCATCATTTTGATCAGACCTATTGCAAAAAGTTAGGGGATCGAGAAGGAAAGGGGTGGCAAATGTGGCGTTCGAGTTGATCATTCGACTCGCTCGGATTGCAAAAGGAGTCGAAAACACGAGAGGGTGACACCGGTGACAATCGAAAATGCTTGGGAGTCTCGGGAGATCAGAGTTTCCGCTCGCGAGAACGGGGAGCTGTCGGCCAGTTCTGTCGCAAGCTTCGCCGCGGCCAGACGTGCAAGTGGCGTTGCCTGCGCGCCGGGGTGAATCTTGCAAGCTCTCCCTTATCGAGCTTTCAGATGGCTGTGCCTTTTAGATTTTGACGTTTTCCTCGTTCTCCCCCCCTTCTCCCGCCGTAACTTTATTTATTTTCTTTATATCCGACTGTTCGCCGGACCTCGCCAGTCTCGTCGCCAGACCAACCACGACCAGCCTAACATGCCGAGAAAAATCGGATTCCACGTCGTGTACGCCACCAGTAAGGGGACATCAGATTGTGATTGTGATATCCGTTCGACCGCCGATAACCTCGACGATAATCGTGCGCGAAAACGTTCCTCCTCTCGCACACCTGAACATGCCGAAGGGTGCTTCTCGGTGGAACAAAGAAAGCGTGGATGATGATCGTTCGAACGACGTCCAGTCGCATAAAGCCGCGTAGCAAACGTTCCCGGCACCGGGAGCATTGATTTTTCCCCCCCGGAAGTATTCGATTTTGAAAGTTGTTCTATTTTTTCTTCTTCTTTCTTTTTAGTAGAACCATACTCGGATTAACAGCGACGAAACGACACGTGCTTCTCCACGTTTCCGTGCAGATCACGGAATCGCCGAGCCGGGCCGCGAGCGATTTCTACTTGGGCCGATTAAATCACCGAGTTTGACATTTCGAAAGTAAAAATAACCGCGGAAGCAACGCGGTGTCTTCAATTGTTATGATCGCGAAGCGTGCAGCGAACCGTTGTGTGCCTAATGTGACTGCGTTACGTGCTGACCGTTCACCTAGTATAATTTAAAACATTATCGATCACATCGGCATCTCCATTTTTGCCCGTGAAGGAGAACGATGTAATCCTGCCGGATAGCGTGACGTGGGCAGTTTTAAATCGGAGTAGCGTTCGAAATTCTAATTTGAAGTCCGTAACGAATAACTACCCCCCTATAAACCACTATGTAATTTCGGAAGTGATTTACGTTTATCGCACGTTTCTACTATGTATCTGTAACCTTTAAATAATCATAGGCGAAGAGGACAGACACTCCTCGCTGGAACTGAACGTTCATGGACCGACGGTAAGGGGCTGGCAGAGTTCAAGAAGATGTGCATACCCTCAAGAACTCATTCTGCGACTACATGGACCGACGAAGTTGACTAGGATACAAGTGTTAGCTCACCAATATCTTATCCGTGAGTCGTCATTGTTTAAAAATGCTGGTACATCATTTTTAACTGCCTCCTACTCGCTAGAAATTGAGGGTGTGCTGGGAATTATGAAACAACTGACGATGATTTGATTTCAGAAAGTTAGATTTTATCATTTGGCTCCGCTTTTTGAGAAAATCAAATTATCATTGTCATCACATGATTACATAAAAGAACATGAAAGATCTGATCTCTCGTCTGTTATTTATGATATTATTATTACTGCTGACAATCTGGTTGTTTAAGTATTCGAAAAATTAATGCTATGCTACTATTTTTGTTATAGGTTTTAATACATTAAATTGTATAATTTTATTAAAAATAATAAGAAACATATGATAATATTATTACTATATTGATAATCTGGTTACTTAAGTATTCAACAAAATTAGTGTTACTACTTATTACGGTTTCTAATACTTTTAAAACAAATTTGACATGTAGTAAAAATTGAATTTTTCGTTTGAAGCCTCGTTTTCCGGAAAATCGAATTTCACCCTTAAAAGCTACCCTAATAATTCCATGCTTATCTTATTATGTTGTTGGTAGAGGACCTGAGAATTGCTATATTTTATGATAAAATTATCGCCAATGATGATTTGATTATTTACACACAAAAAATTAATATTACCATTTGTTATGGTTTTCAATGCTATTAAAATAAAGTTCAAATGTGACAGAAATGATAAAACGATAAGGAACGCGATGATTTGATAGATAAAAATAAAAAACGTAGAACCCGATTTAAGAAAATTAAATCCCAATCTTAGAAGCTATCATCATTATCTTCCCCCGTTATGTTCTTGGCAGAGGACCTAAGAACTGGTGTATTTTATGGTAATACATATTACTACTCTTGATAATCTGATCGTTCTGATATTTAAAGCGTTAGTATATTTGTTACGATTTTTGCGATTCTTAAAATGTATTTTACGTGAAGTGAAGTTGCACACATGATAGCCTTTATAGGTAAAAAATTTAACGTGCACACGTGCGCTTGAATAGCTCCTGTGTGAATACAAAAGGCACGAATGATAAAACGTTATTCTGTATCGAATAAAATGTAGAATAAAATTTCTTTCTCGAGAAACATTTATCAACACGATGAAAAGTTACATTAATAAATAGAAACGTCGAATTAAATTTCGTTCCGCGAAAATTTAGTTCAAAAATTTATCGAAACAACAAAGAGATACGTTAATAGATAAACAAGCGTCGAATGAAATTCCGTTTTCAAGATAATTTAATTGAAAAATTTATCGTCAGAGGAATAAAAAATATGGTAATAAATAAAGAACTAGAATAAAATTATGTTCTAAATAAAATCCAACTGGAGAGCTTGTTAAGCATACTAAACATATACAATTTCGATTTTGTTAGATAAAAATGATACTACAATAATAATAACATTGTCATTTTCGACTTATCTTTTTTAGTTGAATAATGCTCTCCACGATTGAAATTTTGTTTCGCAGAATCTCAAGATTGCACAACTCTTGATGTCCCCTGAAAAGTGATTTAGTTACGAATGAAAATCAAATTAACTCTCTCACTCCGATTTCTCAAGGCAATTTTCATTTTCTCTCCTTGATTCGTCCTTTCTTCTTATTCTACTCTGCGTTGAACAGCGTACAAAAATTTACCTTTTATTATTCCCCTCAGAAAATATAACACTTTAACTGCCTGATCGATCATATGCCCCTATTCTTTGGCCTAATTTAGTAATTATCTTTTAATAAACTGAATAAATGAATAAATGCATAAACTGAATTTGTATAAACTTTGTAGGACAGAGAAGGTTTGAAAGAGTTTTTTATCATGGTCAATTTCAACCCTGCGGTTTTGCTTCCGTTAACTAACTTGCTTCAATTTTGTGAGAGGGTATAGCCGGATAAAATGGTGACACCATTTTTGGTTATACCATCCGACAAGGCTCCCAAAGAAAACCCTCTATGACAATTTTCAAGTCGGTACCACAAGGGTAGTTACAGGGTGAGCACAGTTTAGTGAATTATTTCTTCTGTTCTGCTCAACAAAAAATTACGAAAAAATTCACGAACATTCTACCTAATAGCACACATGACAGTGAATTATTTCAGAATTTTATAAATAGAGCATAATCCATTAAACCATGCTCAACCTGTAACTACCCTTGTGTGTGTGGTGGGGGGAATGGAACTTGCCACAGAGGGTTTTCTTTGGGAGCTCTATCGAATGGTGTGTGGCAAAACAAAAATGAAGTCGACATCTTCATTAGATTCTAAGAAAACAACTTGCAACACTTTAGTTGGTACGCCCTGTATACAGACTCTCCAGATGAGGGGAATTGACTCGAATTGAGGGGAAAAAGTTACTCTTTCTCTCTCTCTCTCTCTGCCAACACCGGATTAGTCACGTGACATTGTAACACTTGCACGACAGAGAGGAAACGCGTCACATGACCGGCCCGTGGCAGAAGCGTGCGGAATAGCGTCGTAGAGGGGGAACGTTATACGGATGTGCGCTGTACATTGCACAGACCATAAACAAGTACACTTATCACGAGACAAGACCTTTACGCGAAGTACTTGTCTACCCGAATTGCAGCAAAACTGGAGTGAAATATAAAATTATATTCTGAATATGTTAAATAGATTGAAAATAATATAATCATTTGTTTAAATTCTTCTAATGTTCGTACTACTGTTTTAAATTTCACTTACTCATTTTTATCATAAATAGACAGCAGATCTTTGTTTATACAAAAATGTTTATACATTATTTGTATAAGAATTGAAAGATTGAAAGTATCGTCTCCGTATATTCTTTACATTTTCAAAATATTGTTACTGTTTTCAGTTTCACCTACTGGTTTTTGCCATAAATGCATAAAATCCACTGTCTAGTCGTAAATGTATAAAATTCGCGGTCTACCTATCGCCGTAGAAATTAATTTTTAAGTCTGAAAAAATAATCCCGCCATCCAAAAAGGTTAGGTTTAATCGTTGGTAAAATGATTGCAGCGGAGAAGCTGGAAATATGGACATCGGTGGAGGAGAACGCCTCGGTTACGACGGAGTTCAGTTATTTGGGTTACATCACGTTGTCCGACAACGCTTCAACCATGTACAAAAGCAGGGAACTGAAGAGCGTCGCGCTTCCGGAAACGGAAGCAGTCTCCTTGAAGCTGAGACTACATAAACCGCACAGCAACGCGCACAATGTTTATCAGCAGGTAGAGAATGAATTTCGTAGGAACTGGAAGGGAAACGGCTTACCTGTCCGCGGAAATTGCAGGTCGGTCTTATCGCTATCAACATCCTCGGCGAACCTTACGGCCAGGAGTTAACGGGTCAAGGGGACGCGCCATACAATCCTCATTACACGTCTCCCTACGACGATCTAGCCTTCGAAATGTACGTTGATCGCGAGGTAGCGAAAATCATCCGGCAGATGGAGGCGAAGAAACTACAGGCGGTCGAGGGTTCGTCTTTAAATAAATAATAGAATTATTTTAACGTATAAGCTGTTAGAGTCACGCGCGTGTTGCGATCACCATTTTGTACAGAATGTTCCATCTAACTCTACCATCCCTAATAAGTAGACTGTGGATCTTTATGCAAAGTAAAAATGTTCTGCATTGATTGTGGGAAGCAGGAATAACGTAAAAATTGATTTTATCCCTTAACGACTTTGTTACATGGAAGGCAACGTTACAACATTCTTGATACTAGTTAGTTATTGATACTAGTTCTTGATACTTGATTCTAGATACTAATATGTTTTTCATTCATACCATTGTTCCATTGTTTTATTTTAAGTACAACATATATGTTACACTGTTGACAACTCAAATACCAAGCTCATGTCGAAATGCTCTTTTAGATTTCGACAAGTACCTTATCTCTAAACGCAAAAATTTTGTTTCTGCATTATAAGATGTGCAGCAACATGAACTGGAAGTTTTAAAAAAAATATGGGTGTTCAGTTCTCCGAAATAAAATTTCTTAAATATCATCGTCTTATTTGCAGCGTGTTGGTCAAGTACCCCTCTTAGCTATAGGTCAAGGAAACTTTCGCCAATGTATGCATAGGGTCCACTTTCATTTGTATATACTTTTATTAATAAGTTATAAGGTTGTTGCATTATTACATAAAATTACTACAATTCGTGTTACCCATATTCTGTAATTATTTATCCATACAGATTGGCAGACTGTATATTTTATACAGTTTTGTAAAAATATAAAACAGTAGAAACTTCAAAAACAATGTCATTTTACTTGCAATTTCTTAAAACTCTGAACGAAAAGTAATTTCGATTGGACTTCTGTTATTTACAGCTACTACAGAAAATGCCAGTTTTGCATAATTTTCACTTTTACCATTTTTACTTTTCCTTCCATTGAATAAATGACCTACTTTCGTCCTATGCAATTTTGTACTCGATAAATCAACGCGACATATGCTGAGCAATTAAGAAGAAAAATAGCTAACAATTTTCTTCGTTGATTCTGTTTATCCAACACGTATCACAGAGAATTAAGGTAAATGAATAAAATTTAACTTTTAGAGGAAAGGTTCGAGTACGCTTCGAAGCTGAAGGTGGCCATGGAAAATCTGAGGAAAGCCGGAGAACGCCTTGGGAAGTACGAATTGGAGAAAAAGTATGCGATCGCGTTAGAGGATTACGATAAGGCCAAAGCGAAGAAAGCACAAGCGCAACAATATAGACAACAAGTATACCAAAGTTTGGAGGTGCAAGACTTACTAGAAGTTCATGGAGTAAGTATACATTTATACTTGGATAGAACATAGAACCATTCAACCCTTCAAAAGTGGAGGCTGGATCCATTTTGATCCAGTGTTTCGAAAACATCAATTTAACTACAGTCTAGTTAAAGCTAGAATCAAATTTTTTATGTGCAATTTGAATGGTATCAAGTAGTCAGTATCCCGCAGGGGTTGTTTTTTCGTAGTTTCCAAGGTCATCCATGCTTTTTTTAAAAACAACTACATATATTTTCGTGTTGTATCTCGTAGCACCGAGACCATTTTTCGAAAACTTGAAAAATTGTTTTAAACGAGATTAATAAATAAGGGTGTCATTGAACTCGGCCTAATTGTACAGTTACTAGATACATCCGCTTTCTAAAGGTTAACCCTTTGCACTCGGAGCTATTTTGACTCGAAAATTATACATTTCTTGCGTCCTAGAATATTTTCATTTCCTACGATTTTTTAAATTTCATGGATATGAAATTGATGTAATAACTTGTACAATACTTAAATGTTTAGCAATTGATTAGATACCAACATATTTAATAGTGTGAACAATATTTTGAATAATGGTACAGCAATTTTTAGAGGTTTCTCTCTCTCTCTCTCTCTCAGAGTCACCACTCGAGTGCTAAGGGTTAATTCTACAAAGTGTACCAGAAGCGTCTATTGTCTTCGGATTTTATTTCGATTTCACTCGTATGTTTCTCATTGTACGTAAACAGCCCCTGGAGAAAAACAACCAATCTTCGATAGAGGGTAAAGAGCCGGTTTCGGTGGATACTACAAACACTACTACAGCCCCCGAGGACATTACGTCTCCGCCGAGATTAGTAATACCACCCAATCGCGATGGAGCTATATCACCAACTGGTCCCGCTCATCAACCACCTGTTTCACCTCTGCATCAAAAGCCGAACAGCCCTGGTACCACTTCTACTGATTATTAAGTCCCACTGTATTCACACATTAATCCTCATACGTTCCTCAGGGTGAAAACTCACCTATTTGTACATACTGTAAACTAATTGCTCTCTTTCTGTCCATGTTGCGAGATATGCTTCTTCAAGGGATAATTCTGGCTTTCGGAATTTTTCTCAGAAAAACTATTGAACCTTTTGCATTGGGATTTTGTGCACATTTTTATTGGTATTTGAAGTAGATGTTCGATTTTTCTAAAGTAAAAATAAACAAAATTACATGAGCTATACATTGTTTTCTGTCTATGTTGCGAGATGTGCTTCTTTAAGGGATGACTCTGGCTTTCGGAATTTTTCTCAGAAAAACTATTGAACCTTTGGCATTGGGATTTTGCACACATTTTTGTTGGTATTTGAAGTACATGTTCGATTTTTTAAAAGTAGTGTTTTATACAGTACGTCTCGAAAAATATGAGTCGACGGCTGACACGATCTCGGTCTTTCTACTAATCTGACATGAAAAAAGAAAATTATTTATTAATCAGTATGAATGTAGCTATGGTCTGCAACAGAATAAACTAAGGACCGTGATTTTTTACAAAACATTTTAGGCAAGATGTGACGTTATAAATAAAACATAATTTGTCGCTTTAAAGTGTAGAACAAAAATAGGTGAATTATTATCCTGGTCTCTTTTGCAGCTATTTGTGATGAGTGTATGAGAGTTAAATACTTTTTCTAACTTGACAGAAGTTACCGACAGTCCAACGAATGGAGTCGTCGAAAGACAGAACAATTGTAACAAGGGATCTCTCAGACGGAAAACAAAGTCGGCAGGACCGGCGCTTCGATCTAGTTATGAGGCTTACGAGGAGAGGACGATTCCTGCTTTGAGACAGTAATGCATCTTCAATTTTTACAATGCTTGAACTACTCACTTGCTGAATCGATTAACTCTATATGATAAACAGTTAAACAAAAAATTAACGAAATAATAGGGATCCTCTCGAACTGGACACGCGATGTTTCTTTTAAAGAAATTTAAAAAACATAACACTTTACTGTGTGAAGATAAAGTGAAAAATAATCAACATTTCCGTAGTAATTAAATTAAATTCACATTATACTTTAGTTGCATAATTTAAAAAATCATGAAGTGTCCCCTAGTACAGCAAAACTTACTAATAATAATTTGTAACGACCACAAGGCGCCCCTCCTACTAGGGGTTCGTAGAGCGAGGGCGGGGGTATCCGTAACTGTTTATAAATTAGATTGTTATCATAAATTATGTAAATATGTACTCACCCTTTAATTACGATCATGTTTCAGCTCGCACACGAACGAGTTCACAAGGGAATGCCACATGGACAACACGGAGACCAAGGTGATCTCGAAGCTGAACGACAGGGAAAAGAAGCAGGCCGCGTTACCCATAGCTGTCTTCGGAATGGAAATGGTGATGCAAGTTTCAATACGGTTTTTCCACCGATTCCTCGACACTGACGATTAACAGGTTCATCGTTTAGGTGGAGAAATTTTACTCGAAACAATTCACGGACAAGGAAGAAGGTTTGATGCAGCTGAAGGAGGAGCTGAAGACTTTCGATTCGGAAGTGTCGAAGCATTCTGCGAACAAAACGGCCAGAGCTACAATTTTGTTGCTGCACAGAGCTCTCAGGGACAAGGTCTACAGCGTGTACAGTCTGGCAGCGCAATTAATTAGGATTTTCTTTTCGGAGTTCGCGACAGACAGGTGAGCTATTTAGTATTCCACGACGATACAGACTAAGGAAATTCAAGTTGGAATGTCTGAAATAAAAACAAAAATTTTCTGAATCAATGATAAGAGACAAAGATGAAATAAAAATTTAAATAAAAGAAATAAACCATTTCTTATAAATGTATTTTACATATTGGAGTACGTCACTGAAGAGGATTTGTATAAACGTGTTAATGTACCAACCTCTTTTCAGGGTATCGTCGAACGAAATCGCAAGAAGCGTGGAACGTCTTCTTCCGGAATTGTTAACTAAATCAGGCGACACTACTCCGAGAATCCACAACATGGCTGTGCACACGATACTGAGCATGGCCGACTGCAAATGCGTTAGGGAATTGCATTTAATACCGGTGCATTTAACGAGGCCGGTCAGCAGTAGTACACACCAACGGCTGGCTCTCAGCAGGCTGGAGATGGTGGAGCAACTGATTCTCAACCATGGGATATCTACCGACAAACAAAGGTGACCCTGAAGAACATAATCTCAGCTGATGGATTTTACATTAACTACTATGGTCTGTTTTTTTTTAAATGAAGAGACATGCGTTCCATTGACGATCCTTGTTCACACTATCACTGATACTGCATGTCTCTTCTTTCAAAAAACAAATTATACCAATTGTCTATTTTAACTTGACTCTGGAAAATGTCAAATGGCACTGAATACATATCCAGGAAAGCCTTGATCTAAGAAAAGCCGTCGGGTCCGTGCCGTTTCTTAGATCCTGTGGTTCTACTATTTCTTTGTGTGTGGACTGCATGGCGTCAATTAAACCACTAAATACAATTCAAATTATATATTTATAACACATTATACTCTGTACCGATTAACTTTAGTATAAATATTTGTTGAGATATTTCGGCAAGTCGACTTAAAATAGACATACTGTAGTTCTGTAGATCATCCCCTACTAGCTCATTGTCATTACGCAGCCTCTGTTAATGATTTTCAACAAGACGTTCTTGCGAGAGTCATTTCCAGAGGTCCATTCACCTCATTAAGCCCCCAGCCGTAAAACGCAATTACTCTGATAAGATATTGTAATTGTTGCAGTGGACTCACGTGTCGAACCTTGTCGGAACTGGGCTCCTCGGGACTGCACCACCCGGCGGAAGCGGTCAGGAAAGTTTCGGAGAGGATCCTGGTGCTAGTATACAAAGTCAATCCTAGACTGGTCCGCAAGCAATTGCCTCCGGACGATGACATCACAAGAAGAAACTTGCTGTACCGTCAACTTTTCCACGAGTTCGATCTCATCGATCTTCAGGTAGATCTTCGAGGGGGGCAACTCTTGTGACCGGTTGAGGAAACCGATTTCCTTACGTAAATCGATAGCATTCGGTGTTATTAACCCTCCAGTGCACGGGTCAAAAGTCTTTTTCTATTTTCAAAAATTTGGATAACTAGAAAAGATAACTAGTAACTCTTAAAAATCGTTCTATATCACCAGCGTGTTACGCGAGTTGTCCCCTTTTAATTCAGTCCGGGCGTAGACACTCGTGATATTTATATTTACGGATTGTCAACAGAGGAAAAAGGAAGCGGAAGCGTGCCACAAAACAACGACACCGACGCGAACGAAGACAACGGAGAACAATGTAGCGAACTTGACGAAATCTCCCTCGAGAACGAGTCCTGTCGTCAGTACCGGAAGCTCAACGAGTATAACATCTCCGTCCGAAAATAGTACAGATCATAAGGGAGACAAGTGAGCGGCTTGTAATTGCATGTTACCACGAAAATGTCAATGATTTCACATAATTCTTTATGCGCGTGTCTTCTTCATAGGATGTGCATATTTTGCCTTTCGAAGGGGCAGGGGTATTCAGAGGAAGGGCTGAATATTCATTATTGGAGAAGCTGTCCCATGCTGACGAAATGCGAATCGTGCAAGCAAGTGGTAGAAATTTCGTACTTGAATCTTCACTTGTTGAGTAAGTACTTGGTTGCTTTAAATTGTTTAAGCGAACGCTTCCTCCTCATTCGACATTTGTACTGTCCGTTACAGACGAATGTGATATGCGAAGCAATTATGTGAAGTGCGAAACGTGCAAGCTAGCAATTCACGAGAACTCTTTCGACGAGCATAGGAAAAGTAATAAGTGTACAAGTACGTATCATAAATTGTTCATAAACGCGGTTCTAGCTGAGCAAAATTAAGAAAAGCATAAGACAATAAGCATAGACACAATTTTACACAGAAAATATGTTAGTGATTAGTATAAATATTTTTAAAGGATCCATATGCACAGCGTAGAATCATTACAAAAATAATTTTGCTCAGCTATAGATTCTATACAAATCGTCTTTCTTACTAGAGTACATAACATTAAAATATGCAAACAATTATTTATAACTTATATACACATTACAGAACCCATCGAGGGCTACGACCGTTGTCCACTCTGCTCGATTCTCGTGAATCAAAATAAATGGAGAGAGCATCTCATGGGTGATCATCCTTGTACAAATAACCCACGGAACAGATTATTAAAAAGCTGTAAGTGTCGGAAACTTTTATGTTCGTCGCACAATACCATTCGTACCACATCATCTACGGTGGATCCGAAAAGTATTTGAAATGCACAAATTCAAGCTTTAAAATTAAACCAAATTTATTGTCGTAATAGTTTTTTAAACGAAATTATCACAGTTTAAATATTGACAATTTCTCGAGAATTGAACATTTAGTGTTCAAGTACTTTTTGGGTTCACAGTAGACGTTATTTGTTAGTAATAAATCATTACAATGAAAGGTTATCTATTACTAAGAATTGTTGACGTCTAGGAACCTATTTCTGCACTCCATTTTTATAGATGCATTATTCATAGATTATTCTATCCACAGGTTCGAAGTCTCCATCCAATTCTCAAAATCTTGGCGGGAAGATGACATCACCAACCAGTAGAGATTACTAACATTAATCGTCAATTTTCGAAGACCTCGGAGTATAAACATTTTTAGAGAACTTTTTGTTCCTTTTATAGTTTATCTGTGTGTTACGAGCTGTCCAGCGATTTTTCATATTTGTACCAGTATTTGTTTCCGATTTAATAGCAAAACCCGTCCTTCATTAGTAGATAATGTCTCTGTGTTAAAACAAAATTTCTAATCGTAAGTTGAAATCTTCTAGCTTCTAGAATATTAGGAATCTTGTTATCGACTAAAATTGAAAACGAAGCAAGAACGTCTAACATACTTTTGCAATCTGGGATTGTGGTCACACAAGTGTTTTTATATGAACGGCATGACACGTACGCAGGGTGTTCCATTTTAAATCAATCTCCTTGACTGATTTGAACGATGAGTCTTCGCTTACACATAGCTTTTTTTATTGGTGCATACGTAGAAATCGTATGAAGGTCAATTATGTCTTTTAGTGCACTAGTTGATGGAACTCGTTGGTCTTAACAAAACGCTTTTAAGTCCATTTGCAGTAAAAAAACATTAATTCTGGAAATACTTTAATGTAAATGTCGAAGTGACATGTGTCAAAGACAATTGACTCCCATTAAAATATTCGGACGCTCTTAAAAAACCGATAACTTTTTTAATATTGGACTGTAAGATTTGAACTTGCAATTTTTTTCAAAAATTTTGGTCACGTCGCGTAGCAAAGTAATTGTTCTACCTTCTCAAAAAAGTTGAAACCGTATGGTCCAATATTTAAAAAGTTATCGTCTTTTTAAGAGTGCCCGAATATTAGTGGGAGTCACTGTATTTCAGAAATCTTCCCTTCAAATCGTTAGAAAATAAATTTTGTTCTACAATTGTTATCCAATGGTTTTCGTATGTACCCTACGAGAAAGCCGCTTCCGTTGTGTCATTGAAAACCATTTAACTTCCACTTGTTGTTTTGTAGATATTGTGGAGAAATGATTTCAAGAAGATTTGTAAATTTTCGTTTATTTTAGATTTAATCTGTATGTACATGATTAAACTAACATGTGTAGTTGTTCGTCAATTATGAACATAAAAAAGATAATGCTCGTGTGACCAGTCCGAGGCAAATATCAACGAGATGCAACAAGTACTCATCTTTTTCGAATTTAACATATGGTAGTGAAAAGGAGTTCCATACAGTTTACGAACATATTATTGAACGTTATGGCGACCGCCGTTTTTTGAATGAATGATTCCTCAGCATCCGGCCATGTTTATAATAATATTTGTACTATAACCAACCAGTCAAATAGTATCCTAGTGGCCGAAAATGATGAAAGAACGAAAAGGGTATTCGTCGCTCAAATAACTCAGAATTATATATGTAATTTCATAAATTATTTCATAGAAAATGGATAGTAAACACGGCATTTTTTCCCATGAGACCATTGCAACTTTCTTGTCCTGTAGGAGTATTTTATTTCCATTACTCATTGTAGTATGTTTAATCGCGCCATATTAAAATATGACCCGTCTTGATACTCTTCTTGGACTTCAACGACTGGAGCACCATCTTACACAACTTTAAATAAAATAAAAATTTTTTACTCTTAAGACATGCTACTGATATTTATAATGACATTAAAGAAACAGCAATTTATATTACGAAATTGCGTGTTATTCTTGCGATACATTTAGTATTTTCAAATCGTCCTCCTTTTTCAGAAATCTTATTTTCACTTATTATTTAAACAGTAACATCTGTTTCAATATTACCTAATTTAATGTGATAGATTCCGATATGATAGTAACTTCTGATTCACCAGTTTCTTCCGATTTCACAGTAGCTTCGAGTTTATCAGAATTTTCGGTGTTGTTTTCTTCTGAAACGAAACTTTTCAAATAAAGAAAATATCGCGCGTAGAGTAGTAGTATATATTCCTTAAATACATACCGAAATCTGAGTTGTTCTCCTCTTCAGCAACGTTATTGTCACCATCGTCCACGTCATTCATAACTTCTTCCGTAATCGTAGCTTCTGGTTTATTATTCTCTATTTCCTCCGTCTGACGTTGCTTGAATTTGTTCTTTTCTAAGACAAACATTTTCGAATAAAATAATTATCATATGTAGAGTAGCACATATTTCATAAATACATACCGAACATTGAACAATCAGCTCCCAACAAACGTAAATAATGTATTGCGTCAATTAAAGGAACATAAGCCCTGAGGGACATAGTACCTCTCCATCCTACTATGTTTAATTTCAACGGATTGGGATCATCAGACCCCTCTTCTTCATACATTAGAATGCAACTTCCAGTTTCTACATTAGCAAGAAACGAATTGTCACAATCAAATTTTACGATAAAGTACAGTGACTCCCATTAATATAATTTTTGCCATCTTTAGACGTTTGTAGCTCATTGCAATGTCGACCGATTTTCATGAAATTTTCAGAATATGTTTAATTAATACAGATCTATGAAACGTGTTTTCTAAATTTTCTGTATGGGCCCACATAAAAAAGTTGCGAAATACAACTTTTAGTATTTTTTCTGCGATTCCGACACAACTTGCAATTTTTTCCAAAAATTTTAGTCACGTTATGTAGCAAACCAATTGTTCTAACTTCCCAAAAAATTTCAAATCGTATGGTCGAATATTAAAGAAGTTGTCGTCTTTTTAAGAATGTCCGAATATTAGTGGAAGTCACTGTATCTAACTTGGGAACGTTAAAATGATTACCAAGATGCTTTAAACGTTCTTGTATATCTGGATGAAGTTTCACAATCTCGGGTGCTGCCGAAGGATTATTGTTTTGCAACAGTGTTACCAAATCGTCTTTATTTATTCGTACCCTCCTACTATCGCCAATATAATTGATAAAAGTTTGTAGGCCCTCCCACGCAAGCCTGTATGGGAAATAGTTATTTCTGTTTCCGGTCCTGCTGTCGCAACGTGTGAATGATTTCACTCCAGTATTTATCAATTTTATCTGATTTTCATTGGAAAGAACGACGTTGCGAATCTCAGGTGATGTATAATAAATGTTTTTTTTCCTACGACCTAAATTTCGTACTAACAAACTTTTAGGATCCAGTTCGTCGGATATATCATAGAATTTCCTGAAAAATCCAAACAATTCGTTAACGGGATGAATAAATGAATTATATCGTTAAATCGATTGCAAGAAATACAAACTAATTCAATATTATTTCTTCCCTTAATGATTTCAATGAAGGAGAAATTATATATTGACATCTATTTCTTTTTCCAATTTCATCTACTCAAGTATGCTATAAATGCATAAAGATCGGCAGTTTATTTATCACGAATGTATTAATGCATAATTTTTCCCTCAAATCAAATTGAAGATATAGTTTACCAATTTATATTCAGCGCAGACAACTCTATACAAAATACATATTGAAAGTCAAAGGTCCAAACACATGTTGTGGACCCGGTATAATATTTCCTACTTACTTAACTGATAACCACACATCATCCTGATCATCTTTGAAGAAAACGAACGGGTCCTCCCTAAATCCTTTAGCTCTTCTACGTTTCCTTCTCGGGCCTCGTGACTTCTGATCATCACTTAATGGTCTTTTCCCTGGGGCTAGATTGTTATCTTTATCCTTTTCTGCCTCTTCCTCCAGACTTACTTCTTCAGTAGCTTCATTATCATCAGATTTATTGTCAGACGATTCCCAAGGTAATGTCTTCACTTTCTCTAAAACGGCCACGAAGAAACCGCCGGTGTCTTGGTGATGTGGTAATATCCTCATACTATGTAATTTTAAAAATAAAGGTAGCAACGATCCTGTGAAAACTTTGAATATTTTGATTTACCATCGTTCCAGATGAAATTTGTCCGCATCCTCTGCTTTTGGCGGGAACATTTTTGGTCGAACTTGTGTTTGCCATTGTTCCGGTACATCTTCCCATGATTTGTAGTACTGTAAATCTTTCGATGCCGGTAGCCAATGTGACACGCCTATTAATGGACAAGTTAGAAATATCGTGTGATTTATTCAACGTTTATGGCACACGTTATAATTAGACAGCGGATTTTATACATGACAAAACTGAGTAGACGTGATCCAAACATTAGAAGAATACTATTACATTATTTTCAACCAATTAAACATATTAAGAAAGAAAATAAATTTCTAGTGCACTCTGGTTTGTTGCAATTCAAGTAGAACATTTTTATTTTGCATAAAGAACCGCTGTCTAGTTGTAATATAACGTACCTGGATCACATATTAATCCAGGAACCAAATGCCTGCCGTCAACTATATGCACGGAATCTCCCGTTTCGAGAAGAAGCCTGTGAAGAACAGCTTCATTTTCAACTGGATTTAACGAGCAAGTAGAATATACCATTCTACCACCAACTGCCAATAGCTCTAAACCTCTCCTCGCTATCCTATACTGAATTCTGTAAACCCACAGCAATAAGTTATGTTACAAGTCGAATTGTGTATCGTTTAGTAATACAGTAATCCTGCGATCTAAGCTGATTCTCGGTCGTATAGTTTAATATTAAAAAAGTTATCATAGGAAGGGGTAGGCGAATAGGCCTAGATCGGGACGGGAAGCTCCATCGCGCTTAAATCGTGGGATTACTGTAAACAAGGTGTAGGAGAACAATTTCGGGTTCTCCCACATCCCTACTAATAAATGATATTTACCCATGAAGGTTGTTACCATTCGCTGGACTCCATTTACACCAGATATCTGGATTTTTTCTCATTGTACCATCTCCACTGCAGGGTACGTCAGCAAGTATTCTATCAAACCTGTAATAACAAACATATTACAAATAAGCAGGTAAGCATACATTATGTAGTTCCATAAATGCTCCATGGTTTTCACCAGAAATTTCACTAACTTTAATTCTTCTTGTGTACCATCCGGTTGTGTAAACATTAAGTCAGGTAGCATAGAAGCATCGTGATTTGTAATTAAAATAACTGGACTATTGAGCCTTTTTGCTTGATGCACAAGCATGTAACAACGATTATTATCCAAATCGTTGGCTATTACAAAACCCTCTGTAAAGTGTTATGAGAAAATTAACTTACAGAAAGGAAATCTAAAAATTAATTTTTGTCGAATGTTTGATACAAATGAAAAACTTCCATCTACCTGGAAGTCCATTTCCCTCATCGGGATGAACCATTTCTATAAGTTGAGCTGTCTTCGATCCAGGTGCAGCACACATATCTAAAACCTATACAAAATAATTATAATTTTCATTTTTATGAGAATTTGTGTTAATTATAAGCTATTATAATAATAGATGATTACAACCGAGTTAATAGGAGTTTGCTTCTGAAGTAACTTATTACTTATTCGTTTTATGAAAGAATACCTTACGCATTGCCCTATAAAAAGAAATCTGATAACTACAGGTTTTTATGTATTTGTAGCTCCTAAAAATATTTGAAAAACAATCAAGTTAATACTTCAATCGAGTCTGGATTTGTTGAGATGAATACAACATATACTATTATTATGGTGTTATTATTTTACAAATTATGATAATATCTTGGAAAGCATGTAATATCAAAAATCCTATAGCCATCCTATAAGCCCACTTGGATATGATATATTTCGAGTAACACATTTTATAAATAAACGAATAAGTAACGAGTAATTTCAATACAATTAATTAATTTCCTTAAAAATACGAAACTTAGTAGATTAATATACCTTATGTGATGGTTTTACGTCTAATACTAAAGGTGGTACCATGCTGACCACCTCTTGTCGACTGATACTCCCACAATTAGTTTCAACAACTAAAAAGTTATGTAGTTTAAAATAGGCTTCGGATCTCCTAATATCTTTCCTAGTTAATTGCAACTGCCAAGCTAAATTATCAGGATAAAATGGCAGACAGTGTAATATCTCCTTTCCGTCTTCATTGTTTTCAGAGTCATTTTCTAAACTCGCGTTTAGGATTTCTTTGAAGAAATCTCCTTTGATAGTCTCAAGTAATCTTTTAGCTTCTACTTTTGATCCAGTAATTCGAAAAGCTGCTGGAAGATTCTTTTTCATTGTGACCATAAATGATTCCCATTGGTCCTCTGGTACGATTCCTTGAGTTTTATAATAACTTTCGAAGTCTGCATTTTCCCTAATGATGTCTGCATAGTTGCGGTGAGGTGTCTGGTCCCATATGTCTTTTTTCTGTAGAAATTATAATAATTTTATGTGTTCTTATCCACATACATTTATAGTGTATAATTACTAGACTGCAGATATTTATGCATTTATGGCTTATAAAAAATTTTTGAAAAACGCTGGAGTATCAAATTTGACAAGAATTTAGTACCATGTTTATATATTTTGGATCTACAAATGCTATTACCCATGAAAATAGGATTTTGTTTGGTTCCACTTTCTTAAAATTTGTCTACAAAGCTTGAAAATTGCATAAATATCTGCTGTCTAATAATTACATATATTTAAAACTGATAGAATTAGAATACGCTTAGCAGTGACTTTAAAAAGTATTCGTATACTAGCTTTCCCGCAATATTTTTGTATTAATGAACGATATTTTAACAATTTCCAATCATACATTATAAAATAACAATATTAGAAGTATACTAAATGGAGAATCCAAAAATATCATAATTCTTAGAGTCACATTGTTTGCCGAATATGCCATGACAAATCATTAAAAAATGACCATAATGTATTTGAGTTTTTAACATTATCAAGAGAGCTATGATTTCGTAACAACACTAAAAATAAAATATGTCCTTAACTAATGGTTTTTCGATATTAATAGATCTAATCCTTTTTTGTAGAGAAAATAAAGCTTTATTGATTGTGACATACGATCCTATTTTAAATAATACTGATCACCTTCGTATCTCTTCTACGCGTCCACCTACAAAAAAACTCACAACACCAAAGTATGCATCTCTCGAAACCATTCAACCTTGTATAAACATTCTTCGCTGCGAATAATAATAATGACAAAAATCAAGGTGGTAATATCTGGTGGACCACCCTGTATATTTCCATTCATATAAAATTTCATATTTATAGCAACTTTCTCATTTCAATGTGCCATGTCTTCCTCTTATTCGATTAACTTCGTGTTTTGCAAAAATTACTTTTTTACCCAAATAATCTTGCACAAAAATTTTCAGCATGTTCCACCCTACTATTAAATACATACACATTTATGTGACTGTCAATCAAGATTGTAGAAATACTTTTCTGATTTCCAAATTTTTATACTTCTTATATTATTGTTTTATTGTTTGATAGTGTAACAAGATTGCAAGAAGAATAAGTTTACAAATACTTTGTATGTATATGCCGAGCATAACCTCAAATTAGAAGCCGGTGTTTCTTTTATCAGAAACTGATTCATACCTTCTGTTTTTCTCGACGTTTCGCTGCAAAACTCTTTTTCGGCGCATTCTTTCGTCCTTTCCCCATATTTATATAAAATAAATACGTTTGCAACAAAACATTTAACAGTGAACACGTGTTCAGTAAACAGCAACAATTCGCTCTGCTGAATGCGAAGAATATATCAACGATCGGAACGTTAACAATGAGCTATTCCAATACACCGAGTATTATCAGTTTTATTGTTAATAAAATCGGAATGTTTAACGATAGATTAATCGTTTTAGTGCCACGAATTCTTGCAAAAATCTGATCGAAAAATAACAAGCGGATAAACGACGCGATCGTACTTTCGTATTGCTCCGAAGAACGCAATGACGTTAATCCAACTAACTAAGCTATTTACGAAGCTTATTATGGTTATAGTTCGAGTTTAGTAAAATATAAGTATTAAATGTAACTGTTATTTATAAACTGTAAGACCAGAGAGTGTGCCTCTCTGTTAAGACTGGTTAAGAGTTAAGACTACCAAACACACGCATTGACAAAATCGAAAAAGTGGAGTTCAGTATTTTCAACATTTTAGACACTGAACACGGTCATGCAACGCAGCATTAAAACGGTTAAATAATTTTTCATAACAAAAAGAAACAGTAAATTGGGGGTAAAACAGGAATTGTATCGTCTTCGTTCTTCAGTTATGAAATTCACCAATAGCGATGCGTGTACAAAATGATGGCGGACGTATTACTATTGGTATTGGTGGATTTCAATTGCTCATGATATAAAAAGAAACCTGAAATATCTTGTATATTATGCATATATAGAAACTGCGGATGTTTAATGCAATTTGCAATTTTTATAGACGAATTTTAGGGATGTGAAATCAAATAAAATCTTGTTTTCAGTGGTAGTAGCATAGCCTTTGAAGATTTGAAATAAATAAAGATCTCGTACTAAACTCTGTCAAATTTTATAATCTATTATTTTTTGAAAATATTCAGGAGCCATATATAAATGCATGAAGATCTACTGATTATCAATACAGCGCTTCGAGAATTTGCGGCAAGTACCTCCCGGAGTAAGAAACAGAAGGCAATTGACATGATCTCGTCGGAGCAGAAGGCTACCGAGGAGATTCTCGACAGTGAGAAGGCAAATTGTCACGGAATTCATTGATCATAATGAATTGTTACATTTTGTACCGAGCAGATATTTCAGACGATGTTCGTTTCAATATTAAAAGCAAAACTCAAGGACAAAGAATTCCTAGAAATATATTATGGAAGCATAATTTTAGGAAAATCAACAACTACTATTTCAAATTTTATATGGGACACCTCAGTTTATAATTTCAAAACATTTCATAAGCGAGATTAATTCCTTCCACTTTTTTATACATAAATGTTCCAAGAATCGATCTGTGAGAATAGAAATATGTTGAAAAGACTTTACTGTAAAAATTTAGATGGCAAGGTGGTCAAGGGAGAGTTTGTCCACATCGTTGGCAAAAGGAATTATTATAAACATTAATTAGCTAGAATTAATAAATGTCTCATAGTATTATTTTGAATAAATGAATGCGTGTGAATGTTCATGGTTTAAAAGTTATTCTCAATCTCGAGTTTTATTGTCTATTTTTACGAAAAATTTAGATGGCAAGGTGGTCAAGGGAGTGCTCGTTAACATCAGTAGCAAAAGGAATTGTTATAAACATTAAACAGCGAGAAATAATAAATTTATCTGTGAATTGTATCGAATAAATTAATGCGTGCGAATGATATGGTTTAAAAGTTATTCCGTATCACGAAAACTATTAGCCACTTTGACTAAAAAATTAGGTGGTCAGATAGCCAAGGAATTGCTTGTGGACATCGCTGTAAAATAGAATTGTTATAAACATTAACCAGCGGGAAATAATAAATTTTTCAATAATTGTCACGGCGATCGACATCGATCGATATTCGGCGGAGTGGGGGGCGCCGCTCGAGCTCGGCGGCTCGGCGAGAGCTCTCCGTCAGTCAGTCAGTCGGGCCGGGGGGAGCGGCGAGAGCGGACGTGCTGAGGGACCAGGAGCGCCAAGAGGACCGGAGGGACCAGAGGTGGACCAGAGGTGGACAAGGGGTCATCTACAGTTACCCTGGCCTACCTTCAAGTGTTCATTCAAGGAACAACGGTGAGTTTGATTACTAATATTTTTCAAAGCTTCTTTGTCTTTTCAAACTTGTCGTTCATACTTTTGAAATTTTCATCGAGATTTTCGATGAAGACTATTGAGTCTTCTTCAAATTAATCAATTTTATTCTTTATAAAAATTTTATTTTGAGCGCTCCACTCGTATGCAAGATTATAATTGCTCTTGTGAGCTGCTTCGTTGGTTGTTTTCGCACTCGTGTGCGGGGTTATAGTTATTCTCACGAGCTGTTTCGCTGGTTGTATTCGCACTTCTGTGCGGGGTTGCAATTGCTCTCATGAGCTGGTTCTCTGATTATATTCGCACTCATGTGCACGATTACAATTGTTCTATTGAATTGGTTCGCTGGTTGTATTCGCACTCATGTGTACGATTACAATTGTTCTTGTCAATTGGTTCGCTGATTGCATTCGCATTTCTGTGCGGGGTTACAATTGCTCTCATGAGCCGGTTCTCTGATTGTATTCGCACTCATGTGCAGGATTGTAATTGTTCTTGTGTATTGGTTCGCTGGTTGTATTCGCACTCATGTGCAGGTTTATAATTGCTCTTGTGAGCTGCTTCGTTGGTTGTATTCGTACTCATGTGCACGATCACAAATGTTCTTGTGAATTCGTTTGCTGGTTACATTCGCACTCGCGTGCGTGATTTAATTCCGTATTCAAGTGCATTGTTTCTAAATACGATTAGTCTGTTTCAGCTAGATTACAACAGCCGCTTGCTAACGAAGACGACACGCCGAATAAAGCGGAAGAAGACTGCAGTGTATTTTTTAATTAGTTATATTTGATCTACATATTAAGATTGTATATCTTCGTTGTAAATATGTCGAGTAATTATTGCCGTAACGTCATTTTGCTCGACTCGTATTTTTGACTCCTTCACAGCCTTCTGCTGTGTCGGACCTTGCTTGTATGTACCAGACCGGTTGGGGCCGGTACTCGGCGTCGATACATTGAGACGGGTGGTTCATTGAGACGTGTTCACTCGTATTGCCATTCTCTCTGTTCGTAATTCTACCCGATTCACCACAGCGCTTTGCGTTGCCTGGTGGCAGGTAGTTGGCAGATAAATTCTCTGTTCGTCATTCTACCCGAGTCATCTCAACGCACTGCGTTCCCTGGGGGGTCAGGTAGTTGGCAGAGAACTGGTACCCCGTTTGAACACTTCTCGTGTTCTTCTCTCTTGGTGAGGACACGTCGGGTATCGGCTCTGGCCGGAGTTGGGCTGCAAGCATTGTACGCGCCGCGTCACCTTCGAACCAGAGCCTTCTGCTCTTGTTTTTTCACTTTGAAAGAATCAGAGCCTTCTGCCTGATTCGCCTTTGATCCCCCGTGAATCGGAGACTTCTTCTCCGATTCACACCTTTTGCTCCGCGATAATTACTCGACATACTTGCGTAATTTAGTATTAAGTCTGTCGTTGTAAGAAAGGGAGCCAGAAGGAATATTGCATTCGTTCTGACTCCCTTTCGGGTCTCTTGTGCAGCAACCTCCTCGTGGTGAGACCTGGGCAACCGGTATTATCCTTTGTTTATAAGACCTTCTAGTGTCTTATGAATAAAGGATAATATCGAGCTAATAGCTGCACATTGCACATTTATAATTTTCGACACGATTGTATAGTAGAAGTTAATAAAACTTGCAAGATATAAAGAAATATTTCATAGAATTGAATATGAATTTACTTTCAGGTAGGTTGCTGTCGGCCAAGGGTACATCAATGCTTTCTTTTTTACCCTTGGCCCACCTTCAGTTCGTTATTTCGAAATTCTTATTCAGACAGTGATCACGACAATTTTAATTTTTGTATTTCGAATTGTTCGCTTCGGAACTTTCACAAGTCCCTCCTCTAAAAATTTTCGCCCGTGAACAATGTCATATATCGTCTGGTTCTATTTAGGTAAAGAGACGAGATAGTATTTCGTCGGTGATAGTATTATAAGGCAATTACAGAATGGGTAGTGTGAACATTCTATACTATATCATTCTTCTTCTAATAGTTGACGAGTATCTCGTCGGTGGTAGAACTTTTAGCCATGTGGTATTTCAGATCACTGTAAGCTCCACATTACCCCGCGCCCGGTCACGCCCGCTTACTGGTCCCGCTGAATAGCACAGGGGCTGCTCGGTGGTAGAGACTGCCAGACGAGAGCGTCGGTGCTCTCATTTCCTCTCTGCTCTGGAGAATTCGACGAATCTACAAAGATGTATTAAAAATATTGATAAAAATGCTAAATTACATGCAGACGTCGATAATATTTCAATAAAAATTAATGAAGTATTAATAAAAACATGACTGCTATCATTCAAATATACTGTGTTTGAAGTAACGTCTGTTGATATTTTAATAACAGAAATGAATTATTCAGTATACTGGATTCTCATCAATTCCTGCTAACAAACCTGAACCAAGTTCCGTATTTATAAACATAATTCTCGTATACATTTAGCACAAGTTTGGTATTGTAAATACAGTAACAATATTATAAACATAATCTCATGAATTATTGATTTCCTGTATTACCATACCAAACTCCGGTTAACTCAGATCCGAGCTTGTCGGGTAGAGGGCTGGTCCGTCGTCGTCGGTTTCTCACGTGGATCCAAGAATTATTTAAATATTAAGTTGTCAAAAAATATAGTACAATAATGTACAGGGTGTCAAGCAATTATGTGCCAAAACAGTGAGGTTCTAGCATCGGTGAAGATCTGTTAAAAATGTTTTGTGCAAAAATCATCTTAAGTCATGGAAAAATTAGCGTTAAGTTTAACGTTATAAGTGTAGATTTCAAATACTTTTTGGTATCCATAGTACGTATTTCAACATTTTCAACCCTGTATCTATTCCAAATTAAATTTTTCTTAATTATTTTAATATACAGTATATAATCACAGTATACATATAATGCAATACTGCATTTGTCCCAAAAATGATGCACTTCCTTGGTATAGTATACTATTTATAATTATAGCATATGTATATTTATAGTGTAAATAACTTTTTTACGGTAGTAGATGATAAAATGAATATACGATAGATATTTCTTTAAGCGAAGTTTTACAGTACATGTGGAGATAGCAAAATCGACAGTAAAAAATATTTTGTCGCCATTCTGATATATAAAGTTCAAATTACGTTCAATTTATTCCTCACTTCGAAAAGTAATAATTAGACTGCGGATCTTTATGCACAATAAAATTTGTATGCATTAATATTAAGAAGAAGGGGCCACAGAACAAATTCTTTCATCCTTTAATCATTTGAACACGTTGAAAATAGTAAATTCATGAATCATGAATTTCTTTTAATCTTTATTATATTTTAAATTGTACCTTCCCATTTTTGCCATAATTGCATAAAGCCCGTAGTCTAAATAATATTCAGTTCATGATTTCACTTTTAAACAATAAAATGATACATTTCTAATCTGCATTAAAAACTTGCGTGTCACATCTCCGACAGTTCCAAAGTTACAAGGTTACAAATCGTTGAATTACTCTTCTTCGAAGTCTGAAAAGAGTGATCTGATTCATATTCTGGCTCTAAGATCCAGATATGTATTCATGTAAAAACGTACAAAGACCAGTTTATAAATATTGTGTCATCCTTCGACATTCTGTTTTATTAAACAGTCGGAGTTGAAAAAAAGAGTGAATAAGATTTGCTTGTACTCCGGTTGTACAAAGGAAAGAGAAAGTAGAGAAATCTTTCATATGTAGATAGGTACGGGGACATACGCGATGTGCACATTTCCTGTCATTGACAAGACTAAGCTCTTAAGATGGGTAGTGCACGAGCATATAAAGGGAACGTCGATTCTATATTGCCCACTTAGTTCTTCCTAAAACTTGCCGCGATGTTGGTCGACATCAAAAATAGTATTTTCTTTTTTCCGGTGATGTATTATTTTCGAACATATTATGTATATATTATTTGTTATGTGTAGACTGCGGATCTTTATGCAAAATAAAAATGTTCTGCATTGATTGTGGGAAGCAGGAACAACATAAAAATTGATTTCATCCCTTAACGACTCCGTTACATTAAAAGCAACATTACAACATTCTTGAATTTTTTAAATCCCTTAATGTTTTATATTTCACTCAACCAATATCGTCATAAATGCATAAAGATCCGCGGTCTAGTTATATATTATTTTTTAATATAAGTTGGTATAATAATGTGTCAATCCTGACTTAAAAAGTCACCACGAAAAATTGTTGTATCATTATTCAAAATATTTGTTACATTATTGAACATGTTGGTATGTAATCGATTACTAAACATTTGATATCCATAAAATGAAAACACTCGTACAGAATGGAATTATTCTGGGTCAGAAAAAATGTTTAATCTTCGAGTTAAAATAGCTCCGAGTGCAAAGGGTTAAATATAAAGACACAATAACGAATAAGGATAACATTGTTTTTAACATCATATTAAAACATGATTGAAATCGGAGGTGGCTCCCTTGATTTGTTCAATGAAGACTATTTTTTATTTTTTATATGTGAATTGTTTAATTCAGATAACCCTTGGATGCTTGACCAGTGGTATACTAACGACGAAAGTACTTCGGAATTTTCAACCAGGAACAAGTTTGCAGGCTCCACCCCTCAGTTACCTTCCGACCACAAACACTGTACTTCCGAAACTTTCGCAACATGCTGTTTTCGTTAATCAAGCTTTAGACAATGGCCTGGAAGATGCTGCAGGCCCAAGTAGAGGATTTGCTGAAAGACAAACACAAGGAGGACATTCATACCTGAAACCGTTATCGATCGACCTTAGAGCACCTTTCAAAGACCAGGAGATTAAATTAATCACGGACAAGCACAGGTAAGAATTTACATCTCGAGTGTTGAATTGAAAAGTATGTCGAGCGTTCTATTCTTTCTCTCAATTGTTACTCCTGTTAAAGAATCATCCGTATACAGAGTATTTCACCTAACTTGACAGACTTCTATATCCCAAGTGTATCTATAAGAATATTTTTCTACATATAGATAAACATAAGAAATTAAAATTATTAGTCATCTTAAAGATATTTATCTGTATTGTTTATGACGTGCAACTTATACAATCTTCATCACATCATCATACAAATCGAATGGTTTCTATGCAAAACGAAAAGTTTGCAAAACACAGAAGCTAAAATTTATATTTCGTACTAATAATTTTAATGTAGTGAAAATAATATTATATTAATACTCTTAAAGTCTTCCAATCTTTTCACTGTTTCAAATCGCATTATTTATATTTTTGTTATACACACATAAAATTATTATTAAAATTTATATAAATTGTTTATATAAGTTGACTTCTTTGAACTTACTTGCGATACTAGTCTTCTTTTTAAAAAGTCACTTGAAAATGAGAATAATAAGAAATGATGTATAACAAAGAATGAATAAGAAACTCAAACAAGACATGATAAATAAGAAATTCGAACAAGACATGATAAATAAGAAAGTCAAACAAGATATGATGAATAACAAATGATAAATAAGCAATTCAAACAAGAAATGATAAATAAGAAATGCAAACAAGAAATGATAAATAAGAAATTCAAACAAGAAATGATAAATAAGAACTTCAAACAAGAAATGATGAATAATGAATAAGAGATTCAAAGAAGAAATGATGAATAACAAATAATAGAAGTAAAGGAACTCCCAAACGAGTAACGAATAACTCGAATGATAAATGATAATATATTCTTTACTTTAATTCAGATAAAATTGTGTAATTCTGCAAATAATTGTTTTATTTGTATTAAAACACTGCTTAAAATAACACATTTTAGAGTAGAACGCCTTGTCACAGGGTGTTATATGTATATACCAATTCGCATGCAACTTTTCAAAAACGTTTCACTTGTTAGGACTCTAGACAACTTCGAGATAAGCATACACCTTTCGCTTGGTACGTGACTGTCGCGCCCCTTCGCGATTTATCCACCGTACGCCTCTGTTAGTCAGGTTGCAACGACTTAGGCGCGTGCTCAATTTTTAGTCATCTTTCCTTGGGGGAAGTTTCCTCCCATCACATTCACAATATTTCAAATTTTAATACGTAGAAATACTTCTTGAAATAATGATTGCCTTCAACCATAATATATGTACATACATGCATGATACACGTTCTCTTATAAATTCAATTTAGATCCTTAAATAAGTTACCTAAATTTATTCAGACCTCGCTCCATTTCTTTCATGTCTTCCGCCGGCGCTGAAGCGTGCAATCTCGATGGATTTCAAATGTATTACTTTAAATTCGTAATTTTCTGGAATTATTCATCTTTGAACTTTTAAACTCATTATAATCGATTAGAATACAAGGCACTTTGAGCATTACTTGCAATTCGACTGCAGATTTTAATGCAAATTAAAACTGGTCTACGTAGATTGACGAACAATGAGAACAACAAATGGGAGTTTGTTCGTTCTTTAATCATTTTTATAGGCTGAAAATAATATATTGATATTCTTTAACTTTTACGAGTTTAAAATATATAAAATATAATAAATATAAATAAACTAAACATACAAAGTATAATTGGACGTTGATAATTATATTATGAAACAGGAAATATAACGTATTTTATATTATACTAAAATATCGTTTTTCATCGATGTAATTCTCAACATCTAGCTATACCTGTATATTTAGTTTACTTGTGTTTATTATATTTCATATACCTTTTATACTCGTCAAAGTTAAAGAACGTCAATATATTATTTTCAATCTATACAAATTATTAAAGAATGAACCAACTCCCATTTGGTTCAATCTCCGCGTGCAATCTCTCTCTCTCGATGGATTTCAAATGTATGAAGTTTAAATTTAAATAACTATATTATTAATTACTAGACTGCGGATCTTTATGCAGAATAAAAATTGTCTGCATCGATTACAAGCCACAGAAACCAAATAACAAATTCTTTCATCTTTTAATCATCTGATTAAGCTGAAATTACTACACCGATGTCCTCAAATCTTTTTAATATGTCCACTGAATTAAATTGCACATGCTCATTTTTGTTATAAATCCATCAAATCCGTGATCTATTAATTACGTACTGTTCCTTCTTCGAGAACCCTTCGTTTTATTGACGGATTAGGGAATTCAACACACGAACGTGATGTATTTATATTTCAAGATCACCGAAGGAAATACAAGGTGGCCACGAGACGGCGACGTCGAAGAAGATTCTGAATACATCGGGAGTGACTATAGCGAGAGTGCGATCAGAGATCGAACATCATCCCCAAGTTCCCCGGCGGACGTCGTATCAAGTTGTAGAAGAGCGCGATGAATACCGAACGGACAATGCGGATCATGCCCGATTGCCCTATCCTGAGAAGGTTCTGACGTCGAATCCCCATCGTAATTCGCAAGACATAACGGCGGCCATCAAAGCCCTCGATCACTTCCTGACCGGGGTTCTAAACGGCGACAGTTATAACAGCGGGCTACATCCGCCGCCTAGTCCTGTTCTTGCCCTCGTCCTATCTCGATACGGACGATATGTGCTCGGAGCACGGAATCCCCGCCTCTATGCACACATGGCTGTTAACAATATACACAACAACAAACCTTTCGGTAGCTACAAGGTAGAGTCCGAGCAAGAGCCTACTTACAATCGAAGATAATACCAGCGGACGCCTCCGGATTGCGAGATGCATATTGGCATTAGAGTTAAGGGGGTAGACTCGTTTCCTGAATTGCAAGGGTGCGGGATGCGCCTTCTCTTTTCTCGATAATGCAAAGATGGGGTTTTTCAGTAGTCGAAAGCTAGATGAAAGATCAATCTAGGACGCAATTCCTCTCAAAAGTCCTATTTTTACGTTTACGAGCCGTAATTTGCATTATTCGGATAAAGCGATCTTCATTCGGCAGCATGCAGCTGTCACAACTTTATGGAAATAGTTTTCCATTTATTAAACGTAAAAATAGGACTTTTGAGAGCGACTGCGGCCCAGATTGATCTTTTCCGGCGACTGAAGAAAGGTGGACGTTCGGTAAAGATCGAAGTACTCGTGCCAGGTCAGCCTTTTAAATTCGAAAATCGAAATTACTTATCTTTGTTGCGTCGACAATGGAACGTTTACCATCGCGTTCCCCTCGTTTTTCTGATTAAAATGACACCAAACACGATATAGTCACGATAATAATTGTGCAATAAGCAATTCACATTTACGGTGGAGGTGCGCGAATTCTTAACTTCGCTTGTTACACGAGTAATTATGATCGTAGCCATATCGTGTTTGGTGTCATTTTGATTAGAAAACCGGGACAATTACGTGGTGAACGTTTTATAAAAATAAACTTTGCTTTGACAGTGACAGTAGAGACCTTTGCGACAGTTACGAAGATAATACTGTTCTGGTGTATCGCGTGAGTTTCGTGCTCGTATTTCAGAATTGTTGAATGAATTGTCTAATGACTTAATTTCTACCTTGAACAATATTTATAGGATTATTTTATTGTGAACAAATAGGTGTAAGATGTCTGTACAGGATGTATGAATATTGAGCGTACTTATAACTGGATGTTAGGATGTTTGTACCATGATCTTGCATTAATAGACTGAGGATTTTATGAAACAATTAACAGATGAAATATATAGGGTATCTCATCAGATATTACCATCTTACTTTACGTCATTATTATTGCTGACAGCGAGAATGACTCTTTATTTATCCAGCTTAGTTGTTTCCTGGACAAAATAAAGTTACTTTTAGAGGAGATTCTTGATTAAACAATTCCTTGGAACCAAATGCTAGAAACACGAGTCTTGAGTGTTTAATTGCACGATTTTGAATGACATACGACGTGATCCCAGAAATCATATGAATTGTCAGATCCGAATAATTAGAATTGTTTCGCAAGTTCTGTTTCTATAAAATATGTGGGTCATACATATCTTCTTCTGACTAATGTGATTGCCGAGCATCGGTGAATAATCAACGTAATTCGAGAAGAAAGACGAGAGCTATTCATAAGAGGTGGATTTCATGATTTAAAGCAGTTAATCCTCCTACGGATAAAAGCCGAGTCCTTCGGGTCGCTAGCTCATGAGACTCTGATTCATTGCTCGACACGCGGTACTTTAATCAACGTTTTTGTTTGAGCGATTAGCCGATGACCTTATAAAGTCGGATCCTAAGCAGCTGACTATTCGCGGCCGTCAGGAACTTACTTTTAGGCTGTACCACATTGCCACCACTTGAAACAAACACGCAATCTTAATACATATGTTAACTAGACTGCGGATGTTCATGCATATTCCAATATTTGGCGACAAATTTTAACATTAAAACTAGCGAGCACTAAAAGCGATTTAAATGTTTTACCTTGTAAAAATGACGAGGATCTAAATAGATCTAAATAAATATTTAGATTTAGTGCAACTTTTATCACAACATGTGCTTGGATAAAGAAATTGATCGAATCAATTTCTATGTAAGCAAGTTCATAATTTCAATAATTGTGAAATGGAAAATATAAAATTGGTCATTCGACCGGCAGTGGTGGGGGTCGTATTTTTAATCCTATTTTTAATGAGAACAGCCTTTGTAGATCCAAAACAAATGGAAAAGTACAAAATTCTAACGTATTTTGTATTCTAGCCTTCTTTTTAACATTTCCATAAGCCATAAAAATCCGCACTCTACACATTAAAAGTCGGATACACTCAATTTCAAAATTCTGCATTTTTTACTTCGTCAAAATTAAAGAGGACATTCTGAGGGTCACACTCAAGTGAGGCACTCTGTATAACAATTTTAATTCCTCATTAAAACGTCTATTAAGAACTCCTTTTAAAGGAAACGAAATGTAAAATATCACAATGAGGCAGGTATACAAGAATATTGTTAAGAATGTTAAAATGCAATGTATACAAACAAAAAAGTGTTATGTTATAACTAGATATAACTTCGTGCAAAATAAGAATTTTCTACCTGAATTGCAACAACCTGGAGTGAAACAGAAAATTGTTTTCTCTTTTAAAAAATAATAAAACAACATTTTATAAAATAATAGAGAACGGTATCTTTAAATTCTTCTAGTTTATTTACAGTTTTAAATTACACGTACGTATTTTTGTCATAAATGCATAAAATCCCGCTGTCTAATCACATCAAAACAAGAATTGGACGCGTAAGGAGGAAAAGTTGTTGTACGGGACACGGCAAATCCAGGAGGTATTTCATTTCCCCACGGTTTCCTATCCGAAAGTTAAACCACGATCTCCGCAACGAATCGACCGAAAGGCGGGCTCTTGTCTATGTTACACTGATCAATTACCTAGACGGCATTTCGGATATCCGTATTAGAGAAAACTTTGCCGCACTTCGTATCCTATTTTAAATTTAATCAATATCACGTGGATTCACCCTTGAATCATGGGCAATCGGTCTCGACGCGAAGTTAATTGAAGTTGTTCGAGAAGCCGCTCGAGATATCCCGATTAAGCACTAACCTACTCTCATTACATCATCCTATTTCACCGGAAAGTTCTCTGGATACACTATCGACTTGCTTTCGATCCGTTATTGTATGATTCAGGCGGAACGATTGAATCATGCACGTGGCTTTTTAACTGTTGGATTGATGCAAACGTCCCGCCACTTGTAATCTAAGCAAAAATCTTAAAAATAAACATTTTTTGTCCTGCACTCCAAATTCATCCTTTTGCTAATCAATTTCACCCATTAAGAATATTTAAAATTAATTATTTCTCTATTTAGATCAAATTATATATGTACTTTTATTTTTAAAATAATCAGAAAATGAATATAGATTTAAAATATGAATTCCGATTAATTTGAATATGCATTCTCTACATTAAAGCTTTGAAAAACATGTCCAGTGTGCTTAAAAATGAACTGGGAAGTTGGAAGATTATTGTACGCGATAGTCTTCTCTCAGACGTTTCTTTTCTACGTCAGATATAAATGATTGCATTTTTATTATGTACGTAGTTATCTCACGAAGCTCACAAAGGGGCCACTGGTCTTCTAATAATGTATATTAACGATCAAAGTGGCTTTTCACCTCATTACTACCCCCTTCTCATTCATCATTTTCGCAGAATTGTGCGAGTATGATGCGACACTCCTACAGTTTTCTATAAATTTCATACGTCACGAATGGACAGCGTATTTTTATGAATTTCTTGTCTGTTCAAACTTGTACTTTCCCCTTCTATTATAACATGATTTAATATTTCTATATATACAGTAAGGAGCATAACTGATTCCACACACTTTAAATCAGAACAACTTTCTTATAAACGGACCAAACGATTTCAATCTCTCTGTAAGGCTAGAAGAACTAGTTTAGAATTGTGAAAAACAATAGAAAAACTTGATTTTTACTATTTTTTTAGCTGGGCTAATAACGAAAATTCCAGAGATGCGTCTGGTCAACTGGTATAAATTATATACGCTCTGAAAATTTCATTGAAATTAGTTGATTGGTTCACGAGTTATAAACGATCAAAACTGGTAATTTGTAGTGTACCATAAAGTGGCAAGTTTTACCACTTTTGATCGTTTATAATTCGTAAACCAATTAACCAATTTCAATGAAATTTTCAGAGCGTATACAATTTATACCAGTTGACAAAACACATCTTTTGAATTTTCGTTATTGACCCAGCTAAAAAAGTAGTAAAAATCAATTTTTAGTATTGTTTTTCACAATTCCGACCAAATGCATTTTTTCAACATATTTATTAGACGTCATTTACTAAACTAATTCGTCTAGGCTTACAGAGAAATTGGAGTCGTTTGGTCCATCTATATAAAAGTTATTCTGATTTAAAGTGTGTGGAATCAGTTATGCTCCTTATTGTACATACATAAAGCTTCGTTAGCAAGCAAAGTTGATTCTGAAGTCTGCTTTAAAAAGGGTTTCTATCCATAATCTTTACTATACATATCATTTTATCCAATTAATTTGTCTTGGAAATTTACATTTTTCTAGATAAATTCATGCGCAGCAACATTTTAGTTTTACCATTGGACCAAATAAACGAGAACAGTTTCTTAAAATTGCAATAGTCCTTCTAAAATATTCGTGTGTTGGAAAAAATCTGTGAGATCAAACCGGACCACCTAATAGCACAGTATTACTCGAACACGGTTCTCTGTAGACGGCAGACAGCGGGTGGAGTTTTCGGCATTCTTTTCATCGGATTCGTTGGGAATCGCAACGCAGAATGGAGAGAAGCATCTCGAGATCCCACACGTGACGCGTCCAAGTGGCCACTCGGTTGGTACCCGAGTTCCTTCTCATCGTTGTATGATTCCTGCTCAATTACAACCGAGTAAAAGGTGGTAGAATGAAAGCAGAAAGCTGGGGTGGTTCGTCCGGTGTTGGCAGCGGTAACGGTGAAGAGGGCACGATTTTCTTCCGCAGCTGGCGCAATTCACGAGGAAAAAAGGGAAAAGACTGAGAAAGACCCGGTAGAAGAAAGTGCACGCACCCAAGCCACCGTAATTGCCACGGTGTTTATAATTGTTGCACACTCCTCTGCTCTTTGTACGGATGCCTCTTCAGCCTTCTGACTCGCAACCAACCCCTCCGTTGCGGGCCACTCCGCCGTGGACCCTTCACCGACGTCGTGGCTCACGGCATGGCGCGGTGGGCGAGACGAGAAATTAGTCTGCGTTTTCACGGAGCTGACTTAATAGAGAAAGAGAAACAGAGACGAACGAACTAGCCACCGCATTGTTCTACCGAGATATTCGACTATGATTCTCAAGGTGTCTCGCTCCTTCGTCGTCGTCGTCATCGTCGTCCAAGGACCTGCTCCACGAACGACTTTTTAGAAGCTCGCCATGGAAATTAGCACTCATTGTCACTATGTCGCGGCATTTAGCGCGTCGACGTAGTGGCCCATGTATTTACATCAAATGTGTATTGTACGCGGACTCACGAAATTATTTCAACCCTTGTGAAATAAAAATTTTGCCAATTTTTTTTTTTATTCAAGCAGTGAACTTGAATCAATAAAATATTTTTCCATTCTGTTCGATGATCTTCTACCATCTTTCTGGTAGCTCCATAATTCATAAAACTTCTGGTGCTTATCGGCAAAAAACTGATGCATGTGTGATTTCAGGTCATCATCATTAGCGAATGTCTTACCGTTCAAAGAGTTTTTTGTGCTTTGTTTCTCGTGCAATGTCCGGGCTATATGCTGGATGTGACATCACTTCCCAACCGAGGTCCAATAATTTTTTACGTGTTATCAAAGATGCGTGTGGCGAAACACAACGGTAAAACATTCACTAATGATCATGACCTGAAATCGCACTTGGATCTGAATTATGAAGCTACCAGAAAGATGGCAAAAGAGCATCGAACACAATGGAAAATATTTGATTGATTAAACTTCATTCCTTGAATAAAAAAAATTCGGTTTTATTTTATCTTAAAACACCTAAATTGCTTTCTTGCTGACCCAATATTTTATACTTTTAGGCTCCACTATACTGTGTTATGCTATCCTCTAATTAGATGTCGATCATCGAATATTGTTTGGGATCAATCAGTGTTCAAGGTTATTCCAAGGGTATATTTTTGTCTCAATATTATGAAAGTACAGGAAACAACTGTTTCCTTTATCTCCATCGACAGGAAACAAGTTTGGCATACCTCCTTGACATGATATTGAGGTAATCCAAGGTTTTAAAAATGAACAACTTGTAAAACAATTTGTTTATATGCTTAAAAGATTGGAGATTTCTGTTTTAAAAGATCAAGTTGCACCCACATGACCTTCAGGTCTGTACTACCAAAAAGTTCTGTGTTATTATTTGACATAATTTACATCAACAAATTTTGATGGCTTGTTACAACGTCTATTTTGAAATAAAAATGAAAGATAAGAGATCAAGTGATCGACGCGAACACAATTAATTAATTTAAAAGGAATTATTGTATTATTTTGTGTGACAGTCGCTATAGACACTAATAAGTATCCTATTTTATTTCACAGGTTTCTAAATATCGTCTTCAACCCATCGTCCCAGATTTAAACCATTTGATAAGAGCTGAAGAATTGCCGCAATTTCGCTGCGAAATTTTCAACCGCCCACTACTCTGCAGCTTTGACCTCGCAACGAGTGATTACTACCTTTTTCTCTGCATCTCAAACAATGGCTTGCGTTGCACAGAGTTAAAAATAACGGAGACTTGGAAAGTGGCATTATCGAATGATTTAAATCTGTTTGAATAAGTAGATTTATTTGTTACTGTTTCAATGCAAATGGTTTAGCTCAAATTCAGGTGGAGAATGGTAGAAACTAATACATACATATATACATGCTGATTTTATACATGTAGATATCTTTCTTAATATTTGTTCATATTGAATTATTTAAATTATTGTTACATCTAGAGCCATAGAAATTTCAACAAGATATCAGTCAAATTAAAAAGTACTTCCCCAGAAGGTATCCAGAGTGAAATATATCATATTACTCAAATAGGTCTTGTTCGACTTTGTGAATTTCCCGAAATGGAAAAATTCCGGTATACGAACTGCAAAACGTTATGGTCGTGGTCATAACAATGAAAAAATTTTTCATTTAGAATTCCGTCAAAGACCTTTGGAAGTGTGCAAGAATTTTTTAACGAAGTCTGTAGCTTCGGGGATGCAATTCCATCATCAGTTCAATCATCGTACATATTAAAAGAATGAACAAATTGCAGAAAAGTTAAACTTGTTATGAAAGCGCGTGGTTATCATTGTAGATATATTGGGTATACAACATCTCTATACTATAAATATTCTACTGGAAAGTTCCAAACATCTATCATTTAAAGTATAGATAAGAGATTAACCTTTCGACGACGATGGCCGAGTCTCTTCTGACCCAGGGTATTAAAATCGTAATTTAATTAGTCACCCTCGAATCTCCCGGCACAATGGGCCATTTTCTTCGACGATGTCGCAGAAAATCCGGATGGAACTCGCACGCACTCGGATAAGTATCCAGCGCTTTTGGCCACTAAAAAACTCCATCTTTGTATTATGGAGAAATGAGGAGGCGCACCTTTGCAATCCCGGAAGGAGAGTCTACCGCCAGAACTGATAGTGCAATTGGAAAAGTGGCAAACTGAGGGTAAAACGAAGTCTGCCATTCAAGAGCGAATGACGTGCCACAAGTTCCCGAATGTCTTGTTGACCGTTTCTGTCGCCACCCTCGAATCTCCCGGCACAATGGGCCATTTTCTTGGACGATGTCGCAGAAAATCCGGATGGGACACGCGCGCACATATGGCGTGTAGGTAGCTACACCTCGATATTCGGTAGGACAGTTTGGCCCTTTACTTTAACCAGCTACACCGCCAACCCAGCTATTTGGCCAGCGGACCTGTACCCTCGGTGATAGCGCTATTTAGCGTTCCAGTAGCGCAAGTGCAAAGTGTCGTGCCATTACAGGGTGGCAGACGCGGCGCTCCATTAAGCAACGTACGTTTCGCGTGTCCGTATAGAGACGTGCGCCGTACTATGGCCGTGAAACGAACAGAAGGATAGGTAAAGGGGGGATCAGGAGGATGAGGATGAGGAGGGAAAGAACGGGGGACAGAAAGGGAGAGGTTGGGGGTGGTGGCGGTGGCGGAGGAGCGCAGAAATAGCTGCGTTTCGGCGAAGCACGCCTTTAATTAAACCAAAAGGGGGCCGTGTATTGTCATTTTCAAGCCAGACTACGATGTATCCAGTGCGTGGTATTTGGCTGGCCAGTTTACCAGAGACCCTCCTACGGCGCTACGGCATGTGCACGGCACACTAGTGAAAATTTGCACCATTTCGTTTCATTCGTGAAACTCCGCAGGCGGGAACGGACGGAATCTACCTAACGAGATCTTCCGCTCGAATTCCCGAGAGGGAGCCGAATCTTTTTTTCATGCGGTCTGTATGTATCTCTCGCGCGGCGCAACCGCAACGATGCTCGATCGAGTCGTTTACGTCCGACGTGTATTACCTATTCCTCCTCCGCCTTCGTAATTGCTCTTGCCCGTCATGTCCGTCATACTCACTACCGAACTCGATTGCTCGTTGAACGAATCGCCCGTTTGTTATTGGCAACGATTTAGGGAATTCCTGGGGCGAAGTGTCGACGTAACGCGTGAGGATTCATGTTGGAATCTAGGCGAAACTGAGTAGACCAATTAGGGTGGTGGACTCTCGTTTCCCGGATTGGAAGGGTGCGGTATTTGCCTTCTCATTTCTCGGTAACACGATACAAACACGGGAGTTTTCAGACAAAAAAAACCGTAGATAAAAGATCGATCTAGGGCGATGTCTGCCTCAAAAGTCCTATTTCGTCGTTTATGAGGCGTAATTTACATTATTCGGAAGCATACAACCTGTAAACGAAAAAATAGGACTTTTGAGGGAAATAGCGCCCTAGACTGATCGTTTCTATTATCGAGAAATGAGAAAGCGAATCCCTCACCCTCGCTGTCCTGGAAAAAGGAGTCTACCCCCTTAGGTTATCCAACAGCAGGGCAAAAGTTTCATACCTGTCTATCCAGTTCATCCCATAATTTTTCGACGAGGTTCAAATCCAGTGATTGGGCTGGCCATTTCACAATTTTTAATGAATCAACACATTGAAGTTGAGCCAAACAGTTTCTACATATTTCTGACGTGTGTTTTGAATCGTTATCGTATACATACGAGGATATTTATATTGTATAGTTAACACAGTTTCATAAGCTATACGAAATCTGAGAGTTTCACTAAAAACCAGAGGTGTCCTAAGACTTGCGAGCGGAAGCGTGTGTAATCTGGAAAACGGCATCCGCTAGTCTACATATAAGCCATAATAACGCCACATAATGTGGAATTCGAAGATTAGGATTCGTTCACGGACTTCGCAGTACGTAAGGAGTTCATATGAAATCGTTTCGTGCATTTGTGTTGGTAATTGCGGAGGAATTTGCAAAATTTATGTAATTACGCAGGGAAGGAATGGATACAGATGCCTTCGGGGAAGAGGAGGGGCGGAGGAGGGGGGGGGAAGTTAGCATACTCGATCCGTGAATCCGTGTCTCGATTCCTAAAGACATGGGGAGTACAGGGGCCACCCATGAACGTGGATTAGCATGAAAATCAGACGTCGCGGAGTAAGTCGTGCAACGGGATTCTGAAACTGAATACGTTTATCCTCGTTCTAGAGTTACTCTGCATTCAGTACCGTTATCTTTCCTATACGGTAAAACCTACGGGCACACACCGACGGGAATACTTGAGCAATGAAGAAAAAAAAAACTTTCCGAAACCGTCCCGCGTTCACTTTCGTCGACCCTTTCAGAAATTCAGAGACGATATAGTGGGTGTCTCGCTTAGCCCTTTGCCGTACCATTTTCTTGACAGTCGCAGCGATTGAAACGTCTTTATCCTCGAAATGTCGTAGAAGGGAAAGAAAATGCTTAAATATTGATTAAAGAAAGAGTTAAGACATAATCTTGATTAGACTTTGATTAGACTTTGTTAAAATCTTCGTGACAAATCTCACTCGTTAGAATACGGCAAGGGGTTAAGCGCGACCCCCGGAATGTCTTCTTTAATTTTGGCAAAGTAACAAAGTTTCTTTGTGTAATTTGGATGGTATCGAGCTTTAATTATTTGTTTGCGAATCGTTTTTTAGATTGAAACGAGTCCAAACAGGATATAATTTGCATTACATTCGATAGAGGTAAAGTAATTTAATAAAGGTAAGTATTTCATCTTGTTAACTTACTCCTCATCAACTAAAGGTATCAGCAGAAGTTAAAAAATTCGTTGATGAGGAGTAAGCTAAACAGATTAAACATTTACCTTACTTCCTGTGTAAATGAGAATATAATTATGGAAAATAGATATATAATTTAAATTACATTACAGCCACGACAATTTATGTTATCGAAATCAGATTTTCGGTGAAAGTCATATTGGTGGAGAATTATGCAAAGCTCGTGCAGCTTTTCCGAACTCTGGCCCGATAAATCAGCAGTTTTTTTCTTTTCCCTCTTTGATGGTTGACTGTCGTCATTAGGACTTTACAAGCACGACGCGAACTCCCCGAAATGCCTGGGATGCGCGAAACGTGTCGAGAATAGCGAGTTCATACAAGTTTCGGGAAGAAAGCTTCTGCAATTCTAAAGCGATCGTTATACATTTCATGGGACAGAGGGGTTTCGTGGTCTCTTATTCAGGTTTGGGAAAATCAGCGCATTGTAGTCTGAAAGGAAACCTAACCAGGTTTCTTTAAATCCCATTTCGTTCATCGTAAAGCTTAAACCTCAAACGATAAATTTTCGCAGCATCATCTTCTCGCAAAATAACGACATGTATAGTCGTTCCAATCTGCATTTCTGTCGCATTTGAAACGGAGTATTTGATAAACCCAGATTGCAAAAATACATTTATTTTGGGACAATATTAAGAGGACGCTCTTAAAAATCGCATAACATTTTTAAATCTGGTCCAAAGGATTTGAATTTTTATTAAAATGTTAGACACCTAGTTTGCTAGAGAATGCGTAAACAAAGATTCGTTTAGATTGCAATCGGTAGAAATCAAATAAAATTTAAAAAATGATGTTTCTTCAACTTTTCTGAGCTCGTAACGATAATTTAAAAAATGCGTTTTGTAGATTTCGGTGGCTTATAGATATACTGAAAGTTTTATCAAAATCAGTCAATTTTGTAATGAGCTATTTACGTAAAAGATTATTTAACCGTTGTGTAACAATTATAAAATATCATATCTGTTTGAAATTGTTGTATATGGCAATTTTGTCTGAAGGACGACAGTGAGCTCAAATGACAACTTAACTCGTCACCCCCAGTTTTAATAAAACCAAAAAAACTGTAGTTATATTATAAAATATTATAAAAATTCGTATTACAAAACGTAATGCTTGCAAGCATTGCGAATTATCGTTATTGCGTTTGGTTTTGTTTTAAAAATGTGTCATGTTCTTCTTACTATCACTTCTCTGATACTATGAATAAATAATGGCAGAATCTTGAATAAAAGTGCCGTTATGTAGACGAACGTCCACTGACACGAATCTATTGACGACACTTCTGGAGTCAAATAGACGCAAATATTTTTCCCCTCGGTGAGCGATTTTTTTCTGCCTGATTTCGTCAAAATACTCGGCAATTTACATTTATGAGAGACGAATATCCTAGAGAGATCCACTAGAAGGTGATGTATGGAGTTGTTATCGAACGTCGGGTCCAAGGGTGCGTCTTAAGAGTGACGGATAGCTGCAAGTACAACGTCCTAAGTTTACTATGCGTCAATCACTATTGATGGTCGAGAACCAAGATGCGATCGAAGACGCGTATCCTATAAAAAGCTGAAATCACTTCGCAGATTCAATTTTAAGGAGAATATTCTAGTTCGAAATTTTCGAGAAATTAATTTACTGCATTTGATCAAAAATTAGGATTTCGACTACTTCGATACTGTTAGCAGTATGGTGTCTGTAAATTAACATTAACGAAATCATGAAATCTCAGTGTCGTTTTTTATATTTAAATTAGGCTTGTAAAATTTTGGCTATCATAGTATCTCAAGATTTATCTTCAATCGCAATAGATAATCGTTTCATTGTGAACGTCGCCATATTGTCACGAACGTGTGATATTACAAAGAAATAATTCAATCATTTTAATAACAAAAAACGAGGGCATTTTCCTTCTTTAGGGAATTTAAGACTTTGATATTAACCCTTTGCACTCTGAGCTATTTTGATTTGAAAGTTAAACATTTTTTAATGTATTTGATTACATACCAACTTATTTAATAATGTAAACAATACTTTGAATAATGGTACAGCAATTTCTAATGGTGATTCTCTGCGTTTTAATAATTTTAAGATTAAAAATAATATATTAATACTTTGAAGTCTTTTAATCCTTTCACTGTTTCAAATTGCACGTGCTCATTTCCGTCAGAAATGCATAAAGGAGTATAATAATAATTATTTAAACGAATAGGGTTGCCTGAAATCTGTTCGAACATGTGGATCCATGATTGAAAATGTACAAGTTTACTCTTCACAAAGTTCTTCTGGCTTCAGCAGTTTCCACGATATTTTATGAAATATATTTCACATCCCCAAAGTTTCAGAGCTGTTTTCATAGCTTCGGCATGGACGATGTTCGGTAAAAAATATATACGTGTCAAATACTGTTACAAGAACTACTTCCTACTACAGTTTCATCAAAAGCTCTGACATCACTTCAGGATTTACCCTCAGCGAGATTCTTTTTACATAAAGAATTCAAGATACAACGAAAATCGCTCACAAGTCGTAAACAACAAAAGATATCAAAAAATTATTGAAATAAAAATTATACCGTTTTTTACGATCTGTAAATCTGCGCGTAAACGTTTTTGTAAAAATCATTTCTTATCTCAATTTTCCAAAAAGAATGATCATTGCAACAAACATTTACACGCAGCTTCGTAGATCTCAAGAAACGGTATAACTTTCATTTCAACGATCGTTTGCTTCTCTGAGAAAAATAATAAATCCTGATACCTAGGGTTGAAGCAACAAAATCTATCTAAGAAACTAATATATCAAGAAAACTAACAACTAAGTACCTAAATCGAAAAAAATCAAGGGTTAACATTAAAAGAACAGATTCCGAGTTCTACATACGTAATATTACACACGTAACAGTATTTTTGGACGAAAAAGCTCCATAAACGCGGCATTATAGAACGAATGATTTCATATGTAAGAACCTAATACATATTTCAACGGCGACCCGAATCAATTCACCCTCGAAGCCCGGTATGTCGACGGGATAATTGATCAAGCTATTAAGAAGTCGGCGAAAATTACATCACTGCACCGCAAACCTGGGCAGGACGCCTAACATCGCATTAGCATAATCAAATCGCGAACGTCGCGATTGGTCATTGTGAAACGTTTTCTATTCGCCTTTTTATCTATGGTTAAATAAAAATCGTAGGGGTGTGCGAATAGCCGAGATTACGGGTTCGGAGCGGGTTTGAGAATTCTTGATCGGATTGGCCGCGAGATCCCGAAAATATTTTGCGATATACGAACGTTCCTCGATACGACTCGATTCCGGATTATGTTTGAAGTGGATCGCATCGCATTCATAGAACCCTTTGCAATACTCGCAGCCAGATTTTATAGGTAACCGCATAACCGGTCAATTCACCACATACAGAGTTGTGCTAATTTAAATACATTGTAATGGAATTACGTAATTTAATTACTATTAGGTTGTTGCATAGGAAATGTCCGATTTTTAACAAATGCAATCTTGTACCCAATGTATTCTATCTACAAATTTCAAGTTTCTTGATTGTGCACTGCTGTGCAAAAGAAAGAAGCACCTGGCCATATTTAATGGAAAGCGTAACAAATCTATTAGATTATCTAATTAAATAAACCGCACACTTGTGTTAATCGACTCAACGGAGTTTATTCAGTAACGAAAAAAGCACAAGCAAACCACGTCCTTGCAATTTGAATGCAACACGTCGAGGATCATTCGGGCTAGAGAATTGAACGGTTTCATAAACAAACTGAAATAAATTGATCTTGAATCGATCGTTCCTTGTGTGGAACAATTAGCCGACTTAGAAAGAGGTTACTCAATTCGATCTGTATGTTCTTGTTTCTCAAAACATATTTCAACAAAATCAAATAGGAACACAGTAAGTTTTGAAAAAGGATTACTAATACTTTAAATACAATAAATCAATCATTGTATAATACAATACAATTTCTACATAAAGCCATTGTTTGTCATTATATCTTATAATTATACCGGGTGCTTCTTTCTTTTGCACAGTGGTATATTTATTACGGTAAAAATAAGATATGGTCATTCACGTTTTCATTTACAAGATTGTTATCTTGATTTTGTAGTCCTTTTTTACCACTAACGACTAGCACGTTAATTAATGCGTTCGTCAATAAGTTAATTTTCCAGACATATACAAGGAATACACGACATTAACACTAAACGCACCGAGCTATAAAAGCAACAGGCACGTGACTGCCTTATAAAAATGACAAGAATTAATTTATTCAGACTTCACGCGGTTCTTATCATAATTTGTATTATCATTTCTTACGAAAGCATCTTCATCATTTCATTATTTGTGAAATAAAAAGAATCTAGAACCGCTTTATACCTCAAAGTTTCTCAAGATCCAAACATTTTTGTCATAAATTCGGAAAATCCGCAGTCTGCATACGATAGTATCTCGTTCCGCCACACCATAAAATTAAAATATACATCTGTAAACACCGTGTATACGCTGCGCTACACGAGCTCTTTTTAACCATGTTATATGACCGCTGTCGCAATTTTTCGCGTTGTATAAATCCGTATTATACAAATCCGTAGCGCGCGAAGATTACAAAGTCAGCAGAATCTACAATTTCTATTTTCGCTTTCGGTAAAAATAATTTTAGAAAGTATTACATTTTGTATTGCGTTAAATTTTGGAAATATCAGTGCAATCATTTTCCCCGCTTTCTATAATGCTGTGCTGCACACAAACACAGAAATCACTAACCGTCAATGTTATGAGTATAACAATACGTTTTACAATTAAAGAGATATCACTAAAAGTATATGTTTAATCTCATTCTTGGTGAAACATCAAATGAGTGAGTAATTACTAGAAGTGTGTAGTATAATTTGATCAGCTAGTGTATGTGTACAGAGTCAGAGTAAATGTGTATATTTAGTATTTCTATATAATTCTAATTTCTACTGTAAACGACTGTAAACATTTGTGTAAAAGGACCTCGGTCCGTATATAATAATAATAATAATAATAATATGAGAAATCTGTACAGAAAATGACAACTCCAATTACGTGATCCACCCTATAGATGACGACAAATATTGGCTTAAGAATATCAGCCGCGACGGAAAGCTGAAAATATTCCCGATAAAAAGTTGCGTCAAAGTTTGGTATCGGAAAATTGGTTATTAAGTATTTAAGTCCTCAACTTTTTCATTATTAATAGGGAATCGCTCCATTATAAAAATAATTTCTTAATATTTGTCTTCCAATAGGATTCTAAGAAGCACTGAAGCCCATCACGATGTAAAGCACAAGATGCTCTTCAATATTAAATTGGTTTACTTAGACTGAATTTATCATCAATCAATGTCATCAATTGGTTTGCAAAAGGTTGAAATTGATTTGCAAAAGAGTGAAATTGACTGGCAGAAGGGTGAATTTGGAATGCAAAACCTGTAAAAACCCGGCGGCTTTGAACTAATAAATTCGTCGAAGCCCTTCCCGGACATCGTTGACTGACTGAAAACGTGTCCGCTAAATGATGTTGTAGCGACCTAAACAAATGGTAATCAGATGGTGTCATGTCAGCCGAGTAAGCTGTCACTCACAAGTTCCTTGACCGTAGGCAGCACAATCCATTTGGGTGGCTCCAGTCACGGTTTTTCAAGGTTGAATGCAAATAGCCTGCAGTATCGAACATGCAGTTTGCATTTCTATTGATCGGTGTAATTTTTACTGACCCTCGCATACGCCGTACTAATATAAACACCAGCGAGACTCTTCAAAATCGTGAAAAGGACGGGAAAATATTTCCAGTCGAATAAATGAACTTGTTAAAAACTTCAAATATTGCCTCCTCACCTGTAAAGAGCTCCTCCGAATAATTTAATGCATTCCTATCAGCTACGGTTTTATATTTTCCCAAACGCACTACACAGAATTTATTTTATTGGAATAATGAAATTTACCCGGGAAAATGGAAAGTTAACCGACAGGCAGGGATTTATTAGAATGAACGGTTTCGACTGTTTGTTAAATAAATTCCTCACTTGAATAGATTCATGGCTGGTGAATTTCAACGAACTGGCGAGCAAAAACAGAAAGCAATTGTTTTCCTTTGACAGTACTGTGTAATACGTTTTTATAAAACTTTTGTTTAATGCTGTGACGTTGCAAATTTATTTTGTACAACGATATCTTAAAAAATTGTGAACGTTTGTATACAGCTGGAACTCTGTAGAATGATTCAAGGTTTCAACCTAAAACCTAAGTACATTATACTAAACAGTAAGGTTTGAAAGTATGTACTTTGACTTTTTCAGAATAACTGTTACTGTCCAACTGGAATATATATATGGAGCAAAAGTTTCAGTGGATTTGCAACTGTTTCTTGGAACAGAAAAGTTGAAAGTCACAAAATAACTGTTACATCAGAACTAATTGAAAATTTTAACAGTTTCCTTCAAGCCCTGGAAAATATATTTTGATGAGTCGAAGGAAACTTGAACAAGTTGGAGCATCCAGAAAAAGAAAGTGAAGAATTCGAGGGTTGACAGAGGGAAAGCGGAAGTAGGTATCTTGTAGAAGGTTGTAAAGACGCGTGGACAAACAGCCGGGGAGACACAAGCGAATGGTTGTAATGGGAATAAATAATTTTTGCGGAAAAGTCGATGGAAGGTTGTTTGTCGGTAAGTTATTCATCGAAGCACCAAGTGTGCTCTCCAAATTTCCTCTTCCGACGTACGCAATTTGATCGTGACGGCCTACGTTACTTCGCCATCGGAACACAGCACAGGAACCACTTATATTTGTGTTTATTACGTCGAGATGTGACGTCACTTCCTGAGGGAAGGAGGACGGAATAACCTCATCATTGTATCCCACAGACTCGGCGGCAGTGATTCCCCCTTTGAATGGAGTCAAGTGGTTCGTAGCCCCTCTCTCTTTCCTTTTCCACCTTCAACCCGCTTCCCTATCTTCCTCTCGGCATTATCCCTCGCCCTTTCTTTTTCGCTTATTTTTTTCTGTTTAATTCTTCACGCTTCCATTTAACATCGCCGCGCGCCGCCGGATTTCGCTGCGCTCCCTTCCGCCGTTTTGACGAACAGAATGGAGCGGATCGGAACAAAGCACAACAAGTCCTGAAAATTTATTTTACTCCATCTAAAATTGCATTCTACTACCGTGCGTGTCAGAAGTTTAGACGCGCCCTATTATTTTCACAAAAAAATACCCTCTGATGAATCCTCGATTGGCTTTTTTTATAGTGTGTTTAGAATACTTCCAGAAATTATGATTATTACTGAAACTATTTAGAAATATGAAAAAGGGCCGTATCAGAAGTTTGGACGCACTTGCTTTTCTTATTTGTAACTCCATATTGTACACCAGTGGCAATATTCATTATAAGAATGAAGTTTAGGTTTTGCACTCTAAATTATCCCTTTTGCAAGTCAAATTCAACCCTATACAAATTAATTTCACCTTTTTGTAAATCAAATTCACCCTTTCGCAAATTAATTTCACCTTTTTGTAAATCAAATTCACCCTTCTGCAAATCAATTTCACCCATTAAGAATATTTAAAAATATTTATTCATTTAGATTAAATTATATATTTACTTGGACGCACGTAAATGGGGTCACTATCGCGAGGGAAACGTAAGACTCGCAGGTCTTAAACAACAAAAGATATCAAACTATTCGTTTTTGTATTTCATCATTCAAACCGATGTTTGAATTCTTACAAAAAAACGAAATATAATGAATACAGTAAAAAACATTTTTATATACTTGAAAACTGTTCAGATTGTGTAAAATTTGTGGCATTGCAAGATTATGACAAAATAAAATCTAAAACAGACTGAAACTTGTACAACTTTTTCGTTTATTTAATATTTCTGGAACTGCAAGAATATAACGAAATAAAATATTTTCTTTTCTCCGGAATGACACATGAAATAAGTTATTGCAAATAAGAGCTTTTACTAGTAGAAGAAACATCTAAATTGTAGTCTTTAAGACGAACCGATTGACTCGAATTCAGGGGAATACGGTTACCCCCTCTTTGTCAAAATGTCGCAGCCGGGAAGGGTGGAGTGGGGGTCAAGTTTTAATCTGGCGACACTGAAGACGGTTGCTGTTGCTGACGTTTGTTTACGTATTATCCTATACAAACAATTTTCAGAAGTAAACAACAGGCCAATTAAGCACCCTTACTAACTTAAGAGCTACTAGCTCAACCCTTCGGTCGGGTGGTTTATGAGGTACTTTAATATCTCCCTTCAGATGGTGACATTTTGACATTTTCTAAACTGGAGTGTTCAAAGTACTTCAATATCTTTCAAACTAAAAATCGAACATTTTTTAAAACGGAGTGGCCAAACTATTTTAGTACTTCTCTAGCTAAAAATCTTCATTAATTATACATTAGAAAACTAGTTTTTATATGCATAAAAAGACAACTAACAGAATCTTAATTCTGATATTTCATCGAAATGACTCAGTGGAAAGATTTAAGGACATCAGTGTAGAAGAATGTTTTTTATTCGGCTCTTGTGCGTTGCAATCATTGTAAACATTTTTTATTTTCCATAAAGATCCGCAGTCTAGCGATAACCAAGCACGACAGAATTTTATCGTGTCGCGGGTGATGATTCGAGCCCGGTGCGCTGCGCCGCCGCTACGTATTCGTGAATGTAAAATTTTTCTGTCTGGCAGCAAAAACAGTCCGGTACTCTCGTTCGGAGAGCAAGAATTTCCTTGGTCGTAATTTCCGTCTGCGATGTCCCGTCGACGATCGCAATGCTGCGTGGGTAGCCTGAATGCCGCCAACCGTACGATGCATCGCAGAGTCATGAGGAAATTCAATTCTCGGATACGTCGCAGCAAGGTTAAGCACACTTTCCTGTCTACCTCTAAGACATTGATGTCTATTTCAACCCTTCTCACTCTGAATTGCTTTCTGTCTACTACCGTATATACGGGGTGACCCGTTTTAATCTACGCTGGAAGTGTGCGGGCAATTTTTATCGATACATCAATCTGTGGTTTTGACAGGAAAAACGCCGCACGTCACAATTCTAAAAAATTTGAGTTTATGCATTGAGGGACTAGACTCTTTTTTCCAGGATTGCAAGGGTGCGGGATTCGCCTTCTCATTTCTCGATAATACAAACACGGGATTTTTCAGTAGTACAAACGCTAGATAAAAAATCGATCTAGGGCGCTGTCTCCCTCACAAGTCCTATTTTTTCGTTTACGAGGCGCAATTTACATTACTCGGAAGTATACAACTGCGAATAGCTGCCGAATAATGCAAATTACGCCTCGTAAACGAAGAAATAGGACTTTCGAGGGAGATAGCGCAAGGATCGATCTTTTATCTAGCGTTTTTGACTACTGGAGAAAGGAGTCTACTAACTAATTGAGCATTATAGTATAGGATTTACGTATTTACCAGAAAAAAGTCATGAAAATAAATTCGAAAGGCATTTCGCCTTTTCGAAATGCAATTTAACCGATGTCCTATATCAAAGCATCATTCGAAAGTGAAATTATGTAACACGCGGCGTTCTTCCTGACAACCAGAGGTAGGCATTATTTGGCGAAACAAATATTTCAAATACTATTTAATATTTTAGATATTTTGCTTAAAGAAAATAGTATTTTAAATAAGATATACAATTTCGAAAATAAGATATACAATTACGAAAATAAGATGTGTTGATGTCAACTAGAGTTGAACAATCTGAACCTCAAAATAAAGTATTTCCATTTCAACAATTTGATCCCCAAAATAAAATATTTCTATTTTAACAATCGGAAATACGAAATAAAATATTTTACTTTTTGCATTGTTATAATACTCTGAGGGACCGCATAAACTAGTCTATCTTATTGCTAAGAAACGATTTACACCCATAAATGTATTGAATTCGACCAATTATTTTCAGCAATAATACTTAAAATTGAAATTGAAAATAAAGACAAAATACAAATATTTTTCATATTCTTCAAATAAAATACTAATTTCAAACAAATTACTGCCTCAAAAATAAATTATTTTATTTTCAAAAATTACTGCATCAAATGAAATATTTTATTTTCAAAGTTGTACACATACTTTAAAATAAATAGGAGATTATTTACTATTTACTATTTAAAATACTATTTTCTCCAACTCTGCTGACAACCACAGATCCATTTGTTGCAAATCTTAAAACTGACTGGAAAAGTGGCTGAAAAAGAAATGACTGTCCCCTCAACTTCATAACTTCTCCACATGATATTATTAAGGAAACTTTCTACCGCACCATTCAATAATGATTATGTTAGATCGTTCATTCTGTACAGTTTATATAAAAAAATGTACCAGGAAATACGTTAATATATTTGAGCAGAAAAATTTGCAGAAAATCCTGCTATTTAACATATTTAAGCGAATGGAGATTTATGAAACCGGTTAGCATAGCAGGATTTGTTATTCAAAATTGGATAATCTGGCAATTTATTCTACACTGTTCTTCTAGCTCTAGTATAGTATATCAGACGTTTTCCTGAATATGTATTATATTCTTCTAATGTCTTCACTGCTTTAACACCAAGAAGACGTCGTATATGGTTCGCTAAATTTGGGAATGCTGTTTTTGATCTTTCTGATGAACCTAAATGCAGTCGAAGAGTAACGTTAAAGGCGGTAATTGAAGCAGAACCTCGTTTGACTGATGAGAAAGTATTAGATAGATCAGGTAGCATGTACCTAGTGGTAGTATTGGATTGGAACGGAAGTTCGTAGCGTTTTCAATTAAAATTCGAGAACAAAATTAAGATATTTATTCAATGACATATTTTCGATTCTGTTCTATTACTTTTTACAATTTTTGAGGTCGTCATGTTATCGAATAAAACCTATGAATATATATCTAAAGTTTGTGCGAATTTTAGTCTAGAAACATGCTACGAACTTTCGTTCCAACCCAATAGCACTGTACACCGACATTTGCCTCAAACTCAAAAAACTTCTAAACTTGGAAAATGGCAACCGCACGACCTGTCTGTGGCGAGCTACATTCGGAGAATGAACATTCCTCCCTCACTGCGAGAACAGCGAAACAGCGATCTATTTCTCAATTGGATTCAGGAGGTAACCTCCCATTTAGACCCGGCATTTTTAAACAATTTAGACGATAGAAAGGTCAAGTGTCCTGAAATTCCGTATCCATGTTCGACTACATTTTAAAATAACGCGGTGTAATTTATATGTATTTATTGTTACTATACTGCATTTTAAAATTATTGATAAATTTTGAACAATGAAAATGCCATTTCTATTAACCCTTTGCACTCGGAACTATGTTGACTCAAAAGTTAAACATTTCTTCCGAGCTAGACTAACTCAATCGTACATTAGTTTTTTTCTTTATACGAATATGAAATTGATATAACACCTCATGCAATACTTAAATGTTCAGTACTTGATTAGATACCAACACATTTACTAACGCGAACAATATTTTGAATAATGATACAGCACTTTTATGTGGTGACCACTCGAGTGCTGAGGGTTCAAATCATTAAGGGAAGAAATAGCATTGAATTCGGTTTGTATTTCTTGCAATCGATGCGCAAGAATCGGGCTAAGCGGTCGCGGGGAGCCCCGGATACCAAGGGGCCCCGAGCTTCTAAAATATCTTAACTTAAAGATTTTGAAATGACCGAAAAGTTTCAAAAAACCCTCCATAAAATAATCGAAAAAATCTAATATAAATAATAAATACATATTGTGCGATTATTTTTGTCACAATATTTATGTTCTTGTGAATAAAACGTATTTAATGTTTTATGGTATGGAATTTTCGATTACTTTTCTTTTTTCTTTATAACTTAATGAGGGTTTTCTTGAAACTTTTTTTAGGGCCCCCACTTGCCTTGGTCCGCCACTGCCGATGCGGGCAATTTTGATTATACACAGGCAGAGATAAGGGTTGAAATGGACACGTTGCAAGATCGGAATTCTGTTGAAATAGCTGTAAAGCTGAGGGTGACAGAACGAACGTTTCCGTAGCTGATATTCAGCGCACGAAAATCTATAAGAGCTCGCCTATTGGCTATCGGAGCACAGAATGCGTACGTGTCGTTCAGCGTAATTGTCGGATCAGTTCTCGGGAAAGTTTCGCCAGAGCACCTGTGGTAAATCTTCCGTAGTGTCGTCGGTTTCATAATCGCGTAAACGTAAACGTTTTACCGCGCGAGGCGCGGAGAGCGGATCGGATCGGATCGGATCGACGAGACATTCCTCTGCGCTGCAGTATCACACAGAGGACGGGCACACACGTCGAACACGAAGTGTAAGGTATTGAATAACGTACGCGCCATTACCTAAGGGACTTGTAATTCGATGCGACCAGTAAACGTCGTCACCCTTTTCCCCCCTTTGCCTTCTGGTTGTAACACGACGGGACAACATACGTGATCCCACGCGTAACCATAGGTTTCATTGATCGTGTACACTGTTCGTTCGACCATGTACATTGCACCGTTGACGGACGCTCCTGCTTCACTTTATATGCCGTCTTCCATGTGATAATGCGACATTGACTCCCGCTACTCTTGATCTCTTTGGGAACGCGCTAAGTCACCGGTACATGTGCCCTCGGCCTCGTGTACACGCTCGTTGGATTTGTAATCCTCTGATAATGAACAACGGTGATTGAAAATTACAAGGGAACGGCTCACCCTGCTCCCATGTAGCTATACATTTCGGCGCATCGGGAAGCTCCGCTCTGAGTGGACAAGCCGAACGTTTAATAGAAGAATCGGTCAAACCGTAACCGAGTATGTACAGTCCTCGACAAAATAATCAGGTAACTAGCATATTTTCAAATTTCTTGTATTTAAAGGTGAAAAGTGTACACTCCGTTATATTCTGAATACTACATACTATCTCCGAAGCAAACACGCGAAACCTTACGATTGATGTCTGACATTAATTCGACAAAAGTATAAGACACCAACAGAAAAATGTTTGATTAAGCAAATAAAAATACGAAATCAATACTTTGTGACACCTCCCTTGACTTGAATTACGTGTAGTAATCGCTTTCGGATAGTTTTATATAACTTTTTCATTCTAAATGTGTCCAATTGTGATTTATACTTTCTTTCAGTTCATTTACGTTATTATATTGTCACCCATTCGCGTAGAATCGTCTTGACAAATCTACCCGCACATTTTCTAGAATATTTAAATCGGGAGAACGAGCGGGCCATTCCAAAATACTAATATTTTTTAAGAAAGGGATTGTCTCACAGATTTTGCAGTATGGATTGCTGCATTATCCTATCGAAAAATATGGTCATCTGCTATTAGTTCAATATATTTATTAGTATTCATCCGACCTGATGAAAAGTTTATTATTTAATCGATGACTGTATGTTTTAAATAAATACACGCACACATACAGACACGTAAATTCTGTTGAATTTACACTGATTCATTGAAATTGAAGCTCGTTATAGGTTAGCTCGTTATCCTCGGCAAAAAGGAAAATCTTGAATTTGATGTGCCTTGTGTTACGTCCTTATGTGTCTATAGAATTGAACAACGATGATAACGAGTAACGAGTAACGTAGATTGAAAATTACAAGGGAACAGCCCACCGTGCTCCCACGTAGCTGTGCAATTATGCGCCTCGGAGTTTCACTTTGAATGCATAAGCTTCGTTCCGATAGAAGAGTCGGTGGCAGAAAGCGGGCCGGAATATTGCAGCTCGTAATGCATCGTTCAAAATCTGTTATCCCCTCTGTGCACACGAGGTTCAAACGATTTACAAACGTGTGAATGCAAGCTGCATACGTTATTGCGATACCGATTTTCGTTCATTAATCCACAGACATAACATATCGATTCGTCGGTGTGACACGGTTGACCAGCTCATGGTCAAATGTATAATATATTATACATAATGAATTAAAATGGCGTATTCAGAGCAGCACTATGATCCACGGTTATTCTGACCGACGAAAATTGTCGCTATGGCATACATTTACATTTATCGTTATGTCATTGTTGTAATATCACCATATTATACTGCGGTCGAAGGATATGATGGTGACAAGCAGAACGACTCGAATCAAATTTTCTAATGCACGTCGAATGGAAACAATGAGAAACATAATGTTTGCCGAGCAGTGTTGCCAAGTTAGATTTTTAAAAATTCCATAGATCTACCGATTTTTTATAACTGTAAGTTGCAAGACGAAATACTGTTAGTGAAGTTGTCAGATGTATGAAATTATACATACCGTTACGTGTGTAATAATTGTAATGCAATTTAATTAATTAGTATACATTCAATTTCCAAATGAAATTTACAAACGGTGCTAATAAAACTGTGTAACAATGTTCCCTAATATTTTTCGATTACTAACAGTGATACACCATCATTCTTTTAAGGGATATTAAATTAACTTACGGAGCATTGTTTCAGAAGATTATACAATAAATTATTTTCAGGCCTTCTATACGATTGATCAAAGTTTCATCGAATATGTTTTCACTCTATTTACAGTTTATGAATTCGGCATGTATCTTCTCGTAATAATATCGAACGTGAAGTCTGAAACGGTGCAACAAACAAACGCGAATTATTATTGGGCTTTGTAAATGCCTGTGTATTTACGATATTACAGGTCGAGAGTGTTCAAAGGATTCCGGTAACTTTTGTTTGTCGAGTTACGCGAGGTCTTTGAACGGTGGGATGCATTAAATCTGAACGTTCAAAATGGAACAATCAAAGTGAGGAGAGCGGGAATGCAGAAATCAGTTGGTAGAATGTCATTGAAACATCGTTCGAAATGCTTCTGTTGAAATACAGATGAGATTAATTAAGTTGTCAGAAACTGGCGGAGTTTCTCGCACGATTGCAACCACAAAGTGGGCGGCTGCGAAAAACAACCATATATTATAAAATGGAAGTTTTCACGACGACATAAAGGAAACCGCTATTGAGATTGCACGCGATTTACCTAGGCAAAGAGAAAATCTTTGACAGGTTCACCGCCAAGTATAGTACAGACCGTTGTTTCATTGTACTACCTAAATTTACCCACAAACTGCTCGTGGTAGGGTAAATCGTACAGCGAATTTAATTTTCATTGATTAATAAATGTTTATGTGAGCATTTGGAAATAACATCTCATTGTCCTTCTAGTCCCATTTGCAATTTTACAATCTGTTGATGTTTCTGATTCTTTGGGTTAATTCATTCCATAGATTTCCTGTAGGATTTGGATTCAAAACTTCGGGACAATTGTATAATAAATATTCCTATATATTTTCATATTATTTGCTGTTTTAAATACTCGTCTTATACTTTTGTCGAAGCAATGTCAGTCATTTTGCGTGTTTACGTGGAGATAGTATGTAGTATTCAGGATATGACAGAGTGTACACTTTGCACGTCTAAATATAAGAAATTTAAAAATATGCTAGGTGTCTTATTATTTTGTCGAGGACTATACATTCCCCAGGTTAGTATCGGGAAAATAATTGACAGGGTTAACTTTACAAGACGTTCAATAATTCATGCCCCAAATTCGTCCTATTCAAATGGGGTGGTAACCGCGCTCTAAAGTCTAGATTGTAAACTTAGAACAGGTTACACGTAACAGTAAGATAGTAACTTTTGTAAGTACGTAGCATGCATGCTATAGCTAGACCGCAGCTCTTTATGCAAATCCAAATTTCTCAAGTCTCCTCTCTAGCGACTGGAATTAGTGAGCCACTTGTACGTACTTTTCGTAAAGGATTTCATCGAGTTACAAACAAATGGGAAACTTATTAAGTCGTCTCTAAAATTTGCATTTCGTTGCATTCGTTACACACATTTGTTACTATAAATGTATAAAATCCTCCGTCTAGGTATAACGAACTAGGTTCTAGAATCGTTTCCTGCCTATTGATTTTCTCTTCCATTTTCTATCTATTCCAGGTCGTTCCAACATTATTTCACCGTGCATGTCGTCAATTTCACAAATTATAACTTTACTTATTTTCATGTTTGTGCACATAGTCGTCTGGGGATCGTCGTGCAGTAGTGTCGTACCTCCCAAAACTGGCCGTAAAATTCATAATTTCATACGATTCTCATAACAATTGGTAGCTACGCATTATTGAGAAATGAGATGGCGCGTCCCGCACCTTTGCAATCCTGGGAACGAGAGTCTACCTCCTTAATTAACCATTTTGGGACACCAATACGATACTGTAATGAAAGTGCCAAGATCAGTGCCACATCAAATCTGCTATATTATGAAAAAGCAGTTGCACACTTTGAAAAAAATTGAACCGACTTCGAAAAAACGCACTAAAAAGTATGAAATAATTTCCATTTAATTTATGTGGCGCAAAAAGTAAAAATTTTCCAAATGACAGATGTTGCTGATTATGATTTCATTGGAATATGATGGACTTGGAAGTCAGTAGGTGTGGGAAGAGAAGATACATTAATATGTGAAAGCATGTAGAAGAATTTAAGGATTTTCGTAATTTCCAGTGTCGAAAATTTTCAATTTTGCACCGCCTGCGAAAAGATTGCATTGTATTTAAGTTCGCGTGTATTCACATCAATTAAATGGAAATTATTTCATACTTTTTAGTGCGTTTTTTCGAGGTCGCTTTAATTTTTATTTATAAAATTCTTTTATTTCACACTTTTTAGTGGAACGAGTAGAATTTGTAGAACTCTTTTCGGTATTATTGGTTATTTGCAAAATGCAAAATTTGTTTTCGATGGACCAATCGGAAGACATAACCTCCAAAATGCAGAAGGTTTCGTCCTGGTTGGTCCATCCGTCTCGGAGTAATCGATGAAATAATTCATGTTTCGCAAATAAAATCGTAAGGAATAAAAAAAATGCAAAATTTGTTTTCAAGGGACCAATCGGGAGACACAATCTCCAAAATGCAGAAGGTTTCGTCCTGGTTGGTCCATCCGTCTCGGAGTAATCGATGAAATAATTCATGTTTCGCAAATAAAATCGTAAGAAATAAAAAAATGCAGAATTTCTTTCTCGCGGGATCACTCCAGGAACATACTCTGCAAGATGCAAAAGATTTCGTTCCGATTGATCTCAAATCATCTCAGATCTGAAATCATCTCAAAAAGGCACATACAGATCGAATTGAGTAACCTCCTCCTTTTCGAAGTCGGTTAAAAATTGAAGTTTGCCCATCGTTTCGAGAAACGTCGCAGGGTGAAAAATGAAATATTCACGTTATAACGGGTTAATTTGGATCGTCTCGCATTGCGCCGGTGCCTTTTAAGCTTGCGCCGCCCGTACATCCTTGTTACAGAAGGTATTTTCAGATAGGAAAGTAGATCAGGTTCGAAGACTCCGTAGGACGTATGAACGGAGCTCTTTAACGTCTCTTGCCGCACGTACACGTACACGTATAATGGGCTTAAACCAATTCCGGCTCGCTCGTACAAAGTACTTGCTCGGAGCCGTCTGTACCACCCACTTAAAGCATCGTGCTTCCCGGTGTGGTAGCACCAGCACCATCACCAGCAGAACCAGCACCAGAACCAACGGCACCAGCACCAGCTACATCAGAGGTTGTAACAGCAGGGCTCCCGGTTTAATGGCATTGCGGCAATGCTGAAAGGCGGCGCATCGATGTCTACGTATTGGCCAGTATGCTGGTAAAATACTCCTCAAAGAGAGCGACTCGCCGACCACTCGAATGTCAACGGATATTCCCGTCCAGTTGATAATGCCATGGTCAGGGTTGTCAAGCAATTGGCGCGGTTCGTTACGTCCGTCGTCGTGTCGAATTGAGAAGCGCTCCATGAAAGTAGGAGAGGCTGGGGTGAAAATGAGACCTCCGCGATAAAATCGCATAACTTTCCAGATAATCGAATCAAGGAACGGGGAAGCGGTGTTTGTGGAACGGAGTAATGGCCTGCATCGAATTTTATGCGAAACGCGGAAAGTATCCGACGCTGTCTTCAGCATCTGTAATCAATTTTTCTGTCTGAAGAGACCTTCTGTACACTTTCAGCAAACCATTATTTGTTGTGCCGAGATTCTGTTATAATTACGAACCGTTTTCTTGCAGTCTGAAGATGAAGTTACGTTAACTCTGTAGCTGATACAAGAACACTCTGTTTAAAAAATGAGACACGCAAAGAGGCAAGAGAAGTTTCTTTTGATATTTTCATTGTATCGAAGTAGGTATCTAAATAATAATAAAACATCCCCCTGTGCAATTTAAAGAATGAACAATCATGTGAACAACAGTACTTTTGCGATCGAAGAAATATGGTCCTGTATATTAAAATATGAGAATGATTGACAAATTTGTTTGCCTGACCAACTAAAATACTTTCTCATCGAATTGTACAAACTTATTCAGGGCAGCATATTTATTGTTACGTATTTTAATCTCACCGGGGGAAAAATGCCGCGGTAGTAGGCACATTTACCCTATAATCCGCTTTGTGCTCTTTTCACGCTTTCAACAATCCATAATAAAACTTCCCGAGTTACGGTAATTTACTTTAAAGAGAGTTTTCATCATCGATCCGCTATGGGAGACGATGGAAAAAAGATGTCAGGGTCGAGGGGGGGACAGAGAAGGTAAAGAAGCGCCGGAGTCAGGAATGAAGAAGGAAATGGATCCCGGAACGCTTCATTTATTTTTATGACAGTCTCGAAACTGATCGCTACATCGTCGAGGACGAGCACGCATTATGGAATCCGTCCGAGTTTATTGGTACTCGCCCAAGGTAAACGCAATATCGCATTTGATAGCAGGGTCGCTTCGCGACTTGCCGATCTAGCAGAGCCGACGGTAATTACGAGGAAGTAAAAAGGAAGAAAGAAGAGTACGGAAACGAACATCGCGTGCTGGAACGGACGGTTCGATTGTTTATTTTCGTGCGAACAATATAATATGTGGCGAAGTGTAGCGGTAATGTTGGGGTGACAGGACAAGTGGATACTTCCCTCTCTGTGCGATCATCAGTTAGATGAAGAGGCACCAAGGGGTCTCGTGATCGTTGTTGACTAGACAAGGAGTATACATTTGTCAACTTCTAGATTCCCATCGCTATCCAGGAAAACTATTTTTGGCCTCCTAAGAGGCCAGCGAGAAAACTATTGCAATTGAAATGTTTTCTGCACGCTTTTTTCTGCCAAATCATGCGTAGCACACGCCTAATTCTCTTTCAGACAAAATACAGTAATGTCTCGATGCATAGTCTGCATGTGAATGAATTTGCACAATAATTTGGGAAAAATTTATTTTTCTTTCGTGAAACTCTTGTCATCATATTCGTGACAGTTTCCTGATTAAAACGAGTCTAAACATGACTACTTTCGGAGCACATTTACTCGTTCAATTCATGATTTAGTAGAACCTCGATTATCCGAACCGAGTAAGTCTGAATTTCCCATTGCCCGAGTGTATGAACATATAGAGTCATTCAGTGTACATACCAGAAAAGATTTAATCTATCCTTTCAGTTGGATAACTTTTCTATTAACCGTCTGATTAGTTCGGATAATGGAGGTTCTACTATACCGTGCATTAAACTAGTAAATTTGAAAAATGTTACGAATACGTTAGTAATAGTTTCATAAGAAAATAATTAAAAACAAAAATATTTTTTAACGAATTTTAAGGAACTCGAATCAAATAAAATCTTATTTTTCGTGGTAGTAGACTTTTCAGATCTGAAGTAAATGAAATCGTACGAAATTCTGTCGTATTTTATATCCTGGCATATTTTTAAAATTTTCGGAAGCCACAATTGCATAATGATCCGCAGTCTAGTAGCTAGATCAGTGCAATATGAAGACTGTATCTCGGTTTAGGAAACAAAAGGTTTCTCCAAAGTTGTACATTTTGATCTAGAGCTTACCCAGAAACACAATATGCGTATTTTAAAAGTTGCAAATGCAAGTATTCGAACAGATTCGCGAGCTCGTGAATGAACAACGGCGTTTCAATGCGAAAAATGGGTTACTTGCCTTACGGTGCCGAGAATAGAAGCATGATAATTAGATAAATAATTCGATGTTGAAGTGGCGCATCTCGGATACAGACCGGCTAACTGATCACGTGGAAGAGGCTCTTCACTTGGCTCAAGCACCGTCTACCGGCGCTAGCAGCCTCCTTCATGAGCGATCTGATGAAAGTATCGCGTTTCATCTGTAATCAAGCATACCAAATCAATTGGCATTACAAAGAAATAATAATCACGTCGTACACGTCGAGAATCCTATTTGCTTTAGGCACGTCGAGATACGCACTCGAGATCGCTACCAAAACCACATGCGAGTTCAATTGCGAGGAAAGTTACAGGCCAACAGAGTAATCTGATTCGACATGATGATGTGTCGGTAGTCTAGCGCTTGATTAAAATAGGTAAAGTTGTCTAGACCGATTTAATATCGCAGCCTTCCCGAAGAGTGCAACCACGAGAGCCCGGAAATCGCTGCGACAAGGTCTTTGTACTATAATCGCAGGAAGATGATAATCGACATAAATACTGCAAATCGTCGCCAATCGGCGAGAGTGGTTTTCCAAACCCACACGTACATAGAAACCGACTAAATCGTAGTTCGAGTAAAAACTAAATCGTTCCTCGAATCACACTTTCTACTACTGACTGGTGCTCATCGTTTCGTGACCTAAAAGAGATGCGATATGTTTTATTAAGAGGGAAATACGTTTTACCGCGATACTTTTTCGCAATGAGATTAAAACACGTACAAATAAATATTTTGCCCTGAATAAATTTATACAATTCAATGAGAATGTATTCTCGTTAGCGAGGCAAACAAAATTGTCAATCATTCTCATATTTTTATAATCTCGGGATTTGAAAAAACATTCTTTTTAAATGGTAAAAATAATTTTTCTTCTGTCTCGATCACCAAAGTACTGTTCACATGATTGTACATTCTTTATATTCTATACAATAAAAATATAAAAAGGAGCTGCTCTTGCATTTTTAATGCTGATAGTTTTAAAATGATGAATATTTTATCCATTCTTATAACATTATTATTGCAGTAAATTTACAGGCTCCAGCTCCCAAATTGTCTAAGCAGAAGCAAATTCTCATGAAAATGTAAATTAATATACAGGGCCAACTTGATAATTTGAATTTCAAGGGAAGAATTAAAATCTTGGCGTTGTAGGTGTTCCATCTTATCGAAGTTTTTTAGTATGAATAGTTAAACTGCAATTCAACTTGCTTTGCACAAAAGTTTATGTTATTTAAATTGTGGATATTGAAAGAAGTGAGTGTAACTTTGGGAGACTTTAGAATTAGAGGATCTCACAGACCTGATATACTAAATAACCCTTGTGTGGCCAACAAAAATGTATAGACTATCTAAAACTTTTTGTATTCAACATATTTGCACAAATTCTCATTTTGAGACTATAAATTAATATATTAACGTGCGAAGAATGGATATTTCGAGAAAATATCTTTAGAGGAACATTAACAAATTTTTGAAAGAGATGCAGCATATGGTTATGGTGTCTACAAAAGAGTTAAGGGACCAGATGCCAAACTAACAACAATATAACTTCTCTTTACACGATTTAAAAAGTCTGCAACGTTAAATAACACGTTTCAAGCAAATAACATCGCACGCTAGTTTCACATTTCGATTCCGGGAGATTTGTCAAGCGCAGGAGAAGTCGCAGAAGAAGATAAACAAAGTTGTATGTAGTTTTGTAGAGATCTGCGAATTACGGAGGCTCAAAGTGTCCCGCGTTTCACGGTAGCTCTCGCGCGGAAATATCGTTATGAATATACAAGAACCGGGTAGGTGAGCGCGTTTAAACTAGGCTTAGGATGTTACGGTGACAAGCGACAACGGCTGGAAATTCCGACAAGTGCGTTTGGGTAGGTAGGTACACATTGTAATGCAGAAATATTTTCTGTCGAGCATTATACAAACTGTGCATCGACTCCCTCCCCTGCTGGTTTTTGCTCGGCGGATCTCGCTCGGGTTGGAACACTCGCCGACCCATTCGCGGGGATGGTTTCGGATGCGCGTCCCCTTCCTCCCCCCGAAATGAGAGTCTGCCTTAGTGTCGCGGGCTAGTCCGTGTCCATGCTCTCCTCGTGTGTCGGGTCCCGCCCCCTCCCCCTTCCGCCACCTTCGCGTCGTTCTCTCTTCCAGTTACTCCTCGCGCATCCCTCCTTCGTTCCGTTCCGTTATCGTTTTGTCATTTTATCCCGCTTGTACCCGTTCTTATCGGGTATCTTCATCCTCGTCCGCAATGTCCGCAAGGCACGTTCTCTCAGAGCGAACGGAAACGAGGTGCAGGCTGTTGTCCCGACTGCGCCTGCTTCCTGGCGGAAACGCGACATAATGCGCCTCATACCGCACCCCAGCGATGACCAACGTGCCGTGAAGAGGGCATCGGCCGCGATGACTTTTTAATCACGAAGCACACTGGAAGTTCACCCCTCAAACCTCGGTTTGCCGTCCCCAGGGGTTCTCAACGTGGTCCAGCGGCGGGACAACGCGCCTCGCAGCCTCCCGATTGCGTCCCCTTCGTCCCGGAGACCGTGTATAGTCGGCTACTTAAACAGCAGTATAATTATTTAATAATTTTATCTAATCATTAAGTTCCTTCTTGAATAGGCTTCCAGTAGATGACGTGTTAAAACAGGAACACACTGATATCACGCTACACAAATTTACATACAATTACGTGATTTCACGTGACATTCGCGGAGCATGAACCCACGCGTTTCCGTTATTTTAAATTTGTTGGAATCAGATTATAATCACACTCCGCTGCATGTTGTCACGTTTGAACGCACGCCACGTTTTCACGCTGTTTCAGAATTTTATTGAACCCAGAAATGGTAGAATTTCCAGTAGAAAATGTTAGAGACCACGAAATTTTATTCAAAATGACGTCATACTACATGCATAGGAAGATTCGGCTGGTTATTTTGGATAATTTTTATTTAAATAAAAAGTTTAGTTATTATTTCCAATTAAAATCACACGTTTATTTATTATTTAAAATAAAATTTGCCCAACACTGTCCATATCCCATCATGTTACATATTTATAACAGGCGCATTTTTATTTTTTGTTGGCTGGCTCTACAGGACGCTTTAATTGCTAGTTGCGCCACTGATTCGTTGTCCTCCGAGAGGACAAAGGGTTAGAGTGCTTGAAACTGATCCGAAAATATGCCGTTAAACTTAGATAGCATCCAACCTCAGCTCACGAAATTCGTAGAACAACCTTTCCAGGTACGTAACGTTATCTCCGTCAGCGGAACCGTCTGGAAGTCTGCTGTGTATTAGCGTCATTGAAGTATCGTTTCAACATAAGTTGTACGTTAAAGCAAAGAGAAAGTATCATGCCTAAAACGCGCTGTAGCTGATCGTGTCTGCAAAGCATACGTCAAATTACATTCCGCTGTCCTATGAAAGTCCATCGAGGAAGCTATCTACGGATTTCTCAGTACTTTCAACATCGCGGGAATTGTTTCCTAATTTTCAATTATCCCTGGAATTTGGCCTGTAAAATTTAATATCTTTGTGTCCAATTACACCAACATCCTCTTTAACGGATACTTCAATCTCCTTTGTTATCTTGTATTCCATTACGTCAGTGTAGGTGTACAGGAACAATATTATTATTTATAATTATACGGCGGATCTTTAAGGATTTATTAAATTTTACATTTAATATTAAACATATTAAAATTTCGAGATACTGTTACATTAGTTTCAACCTATTGAACATATTAAGAAAGGAAATAAATCTCTATTTCACTCTAATCTGTTGTAGTTCACATAAAAAATAAATAATGCTAAAGATCCGCTATCTATTTATAATATACCGAAAATATTTTATGTCGCAAATTTGTACATTACTTTTGTAAATATTTGTTTTGTGTACTTGAGTTAATTCGTTGGGCCCCCAACAGTGTCACCCCAGGGCACCAAGATGGATGGTCCGCCGCTGGCAATGATAATTGAAACGTTCGGTAAAAGTTCTTCGAAATTGTGTTACATTCGTTTTTTAGTACTAATTAATTTAGTATAAATGTGTAATATTTATACTAATTCGGATGTTTACGCAAATACAGCTTTCGAAAATTTTCAAAAAATGCTAGGATATAAAATACAACAGAATTTAGAACAATTTTAATTTATTTCAGATCTAAAGAGATGACTGCCACGGAAAATAAAGTTTTATTTGATTCGAGTTTCTTAAAGTTCGTCTACAACAATTCTCGATTATACTACTTACGAATTAGAGAATGTATAATTTATTTGTGTAGGTTATGTGACGATTTTTAATGGTGGACAATTATGGAAGAGCAATCTCCGTATAATACGGTGTCACTGCGATAGTCGTCAGTGAATGGAGGAAGCCTACAGTGTAACGCGGCTTCTTCACTGAAAGAAGCACAACATTTAAGAGGGAACTTGACAAAATTGCGTTGGTTTATATTACGTGATTTCTAAGAATCTCTCGAGGAAGGAAAGGCAGAAAAAGGCTAACTAATTGGACAAGATGAAGATGCTGCCGAGGAAAACTTAAGATGAATATTTTGCGACGAAGAAAACGATTGCGTTTAATTGTACCTATTCAGTAATGAAAGAAGATAAAAAAATTAATGTGCATTATCTAAAATTTACGTATAGTACGTTGGCTTAACAATTATTGATGTCACTTATACTCATAATAACAAAATAGTGTTGTCGATTTTTTACTAATTCTAACTTTTATGTGGCAGAACTATTTTCATGGACAACACTTTCAAGATAAAATGATTGCCACTCACATTCTTTGCAACAATACAAGTTAATTTCTTATGTTAATATATACTCGAAATCTTCAATGTGCATTCATGTGGCACAAATCTTTAGAACCAGACTAAGGATTTGCAAAATAAAAATTAATTACCTCGATTGCAACAAACAGATGTTACAAACAGAATTATTAATCATTTTGATAGGTTGAAAAGAAACAGTATTCTTAAATTCTTCAATCTATTCTATTCTATCTATTTATAACAAATTTATTCAAGGAACGAGGATCCCAAGTGATGTTATAGGTGAACGACGGATCTTTATGCAAAATAGAAATTTTCTAGCTGAATTGCAACAAACTGAAGTGAAGTAGCGATTTATTTTCTTTGTTAATACGTTTACTAGACTGTAAATAATACAACAGTATCTTAAAACTTTTCAAATGTTTTTAATGTTTTAAATTGTTTGTCAATTTGAAAGCTTCCAGCAGGAACAAGGAACAAATTTTACCCACAAATTGTAAACGGATACAGCAACGAGAGTGAAATTAAACGTTAACAATAAAGCGGTTTTTGTTCTTAAGGTTTGTGTGTTGTGTTCTGCGTTCGCAATTCTATTTCCGCTTGCAGCGTAATTAGGGGAGGGATGGAATTGCAGTCGTGTAAATAATATGCTTGCGAAAAACAACTGTTATAGTAGGAAATATCGATCGATGAATCGATTGTGTCCCTTGAAACACATCCCCTGTGTGTATACGTGACGGATACGTACAATCGACCCCTTGCTACCGCCCAATCTCTAGCACAGGAAGCGATTATAGATTACATCCTGGAACGTACGTTCGGCGTATTCGCCGTCTGCACGTATACTAAATCGAATACTGTAACGACCTCCTAATCGTGTAACTTGTAAACCGAAAGATCATAGACATACAACGAAGAAAAATCGAATACGAGAGATAAGGATGTAGACGGAGGTTTTACTCGCATGAAATCGAACGAATCCTTTAGCATTTTCTTTAATTAATTTGTTTGTACCGAAGAACTTTTATTTTACACTAACCGTACCGCGACAGGTCAAATGATCGCTTTCATATTGTTCATTTTTGAATTATTGAAATTATCAAGATGCTTCCATTAGAAAGTATTCCATAAATTTCTTTATTCGAGCACGTATTATTATAAAAATTGTGAACATTCTCTTGGTAATTTTTAGAAAACAATACGTGTATATCCGACTCATTTTGTACCCGGTACGGATTATTGTTAACCTAAAAACTTAACCCAATTCCATTCTAATTCCATCTAAATTATTTAAAATCAACAATCACAAAAGAACGAGTAAGTTTCACAGACTAACCTTTCTAGTTACAAGCAGCGAATTCCAACAGGCGTGAGCTGCGTGCATCCGGAAATCCATCTTCACGGGTGGTTTCCCGGGCAATTGACTGTCGGTCGTAGATTCCGTATTTGAAAATGCCCTTTTCTGGGAAAAGAGAAACAGAGTGTCCAAGGTAGCGAAGAAAGGGGCTGGTAGAAAAATGGCCGCGGTATTCCGAATTTTCCGGGGAACGTGTGACTCGCGGGGTTGAATAACAGTAAGAAGGACAAATAAAGTAGATCGAGAAGAAGGAAAAAAACATACTACAATAGATCGGCACGGAACAACGCAAGGCGGTCTACACGCATTCCGCCTGAAACGCCATCTATCCGATACATACTTCTATATAACAAGATATATGCTATACACATAGAAACGAAAAATGTTTGGTTTCTTAATTCAAATTATGGCACTGTAATTTAATTTACTGCAGAAGGGATCGTTCAAATTGCTGGTGCATGATCAAAAAGAACAAGAGAATGTGACAAACTTACCTCTCATCAAGCAGCGAATTTCAACAGGCGTGAGCTGCGTGCATCCGGAAATCCATCTTCACGGCTGGTTTCCCGGGCAATTGACTGTTGATCGTAGATTCCGTATTTGAAAATGCCCTTTTCTGGGAAAAGAGAAACAGAGTGTCCAAGGGTAGCGAAGAACGGGGCTGTTGGATAGGAGTGGGGGTTGGAGAAAGGGGCTGAATCGTGAAAAATGGTCGCGGTATTCCGATTGTTCCGGGGAGCGTGTGACTCGCGGGGTTGAATAACAACGGTGAGGAGGAAAAATAAAAGACTTCGAGAAAAGGAAGAGCGGTGAAAAGAGTAGTAAGGTAAAAAAAATGGTAGATTCTTTACCGAAATCCGGTCGAGTGATGAAAGGACGCGATGGTGGGGTAACTGGAAGGGCAAGGGAAGCAGGGGCGAATCAGTGCGAATGGAAGTGGACGTTAGGTCGACCGATCGTCCTTCACGCGTCCGGCAGCCGGTGGATGAGTCGCAGCGACGAGTAGGGCCGAGCGTGGCCGAGTATCTCCGAGCCGACGTACCCTCGGCTCACGGCGGAGCGTCGCCCCACCACATCCAGTCGTACTGCGAATGCCACGCCGGGAGTTTCGTATTCGCGGTATTTCGGGACTTTTCGTGCGCCCAGTAAATCGAACCTCGTTGTCACAACAGTGCGTTTCTGTTCGGTTTCGTGAAACCATCAACGGGTGAAGGGACCTGCTACGCGGGCTAGCGTGAGGAGGCTTGCCAAAGGTCGTGGTTCTTTGTCGTTTCGGCGGTAGTTTCCCGACACGCACAGCTGTCGCCTCGCTTTTCCCTGTTCGGTCTCTCTGTCCGGAGTCAGCGTGTGCGCCGCGAAACGAGACCGTTCCCGTTAAGGCAAACAATTGTGTAGAGGTCCGAACGTCTTCTCTCGTTTTTATCCCCCCGGGTTTTAAATCTCCCCCCTCCCTACCCCTCCGCCTACGATAATATAGTGTTCAGTTTGGAAACGTTTTTGAAAGTGCTCGGAAACACCGGCGTTGATCGCGATGCGACAGCATTCCAGGACAAGACGACGTTCGTGGAGCAACATAGACGAGAATCGAGAGGGTTGTTGAGGAACGTTGACATAATTACATTACCGGTCCGAGTGATATTTGTTTTCGACGGACCAGGGACAACTAGTCAGATATAGTCTGTGATCATTTGAAAGGAGCGCGCGGTTCACCGGACACCCGTGTTCTCGGCTGACGACACTCTTGTTTACCAACGTCAGTGCGGTTAACACTTGCTACCTGAGGGAATACATAGCTCACCTCTCGAGACACAAAGGAAGGAAGGAAGGAAGGACGGAAGGAAAGGATAGCGTGAGTGTGTTTTGTCGGCGGGCTAAAGACCGCCTAGATCCGTTGGAGAAACGTTGTAGTCTCGGAGAAACTAGAAGAGAAAAAAAAACGATTGAGACACACGGTCACGAGACGAAGAGGTAGGCGATAACGGCGAGTGGCCGTGCGAGATGCATTCCAGATGCAGGACGATGACGCCGCACAGTCTGTAAGACTTGCGTGGTTTCTCCACTACTGTATCACGCTCACCCGTGATTGTCGTGTCAGGACGTATCGACGATCGTCGCCGGCTGGGTTATGACGCGCGCTTAACGCGCTGTGTGCACGAGTAGAAGCGAGCGTGTGTGCCCGTCGTCTACTACAACATGGAGTCCGACAGGGCGACCGACTGGCCGTCGCTGAAAAAAGGCTCCTGCGAGCTCCAGGCGTCGATGTTCAAGAAATTTCGTAATTGGGCGATGTGCGCCCTCTGTATCACTAGTCTAGCCGTGTCCGGTCTACTGATATACAGGGAACTCAGACTGGAGTCCAGGATCGCCAATTTAGAGGCACGCTTGGAGCATCAGGAAATACCGGGTGTACTTTTCCAGAGGCTCAAGAAGGAAGTTCAGAAGCAGCTCGAGCGGCAACAGTTCGCGTCCGAGTCCTTTAGGATCAAAAGGGACCTAACCGAATGCAATTGTCCACCAGGTTAGTGCACAACAATCTACATTTGTACCAAGACTCCTCCACCGCACTTGCGACGGCCTGCAGCTTCCGTGGCTACGGTCGGGGGTGATTAAACTTGATCAGAGATGATCAAACTTGATGCGCTCTTTGCGGGACTTCTAAGTATTGTAGAACGGCTCAACCGGTCATTGCCGTACTTTTACGGGGATTTAAGGTGACCGGTCTAGAGGTTGTTTCTTCGTTAGTGTGCGAGGATTACAATTTTAACAGGTTTTCAAACATACGCATATTTGGCGACAATCGCAACCAGTTGTTCAACCAGTGGATGGAATTATAATTAGACAGCGGATCTTTATGCAAAATTTTTTACCTGAATTGCAACAACCTGGAGTGAAATAGAAATTTATTTTTTCTCTTAATATGTTCAATAAGTTGAACATAACATAACAGAGTCGTTAAACTCTTCTAACATACTTCGTTTATCGTTTTAAATTACACTTCATTTTTGCCATAAAATTCGCGGTCTCATTATATGTTAATAAACGAACCATGTATTTAACGTAACATATTACGTTATGTTCAAACAACGACATACAAATGTTCAAACAAACGCTCTTTATGTCACACAACCAAATTCACTTCATACATTTTGTCTCTCACTCATTATGTTTGTGTCTCATTCTCACCACACATAGAAACAGCGAGGAAGTGTTTCTACAATAGAATATTGTAGAGGCATCAAAAGTTGTTGTTAGACAAAATATAATCTTGGTTAGTCGAATATAATCTTCAGTGTTATTGTGAAAATGTCAACATTTGAATAATTCAAACTTTTAATCACGTGGAAATTTTTCTCTTAAATATTTTTTTCACCGAGAATTACCAAATCAGCAGTTTTGCCTCTAGGAGTGGCTATGGGTAGTCTTCAGGAATGCCATGCAAATTTTAACGTGCGATCTGTTCAATTAGATCGAACTATCCAATTTAAATTTCAAATTCTATGAAATAGTTTTCAACTATTCGAATCTCTAGTAAAATTCAGTGATTTTTACTTCATTCACCTAGTTTCCCTGGGAATTGGATGGTTAATATACTATGACTCTCACTAATATTCGGACACTTAAAAAATACAATAACTTTTTTCATATTCGCCCATACGATTTCAAATTTTTTGAGAAATTAGAACAATTGGTTTGCTGACAATGTGAAACAAATTTTTGAAAAAAATTGCAAGTTGTCGGAATTGCAGAGAAAATACCTTAAAGTACATTAGTAATATTTGTAATTGTTTAAACCTTTAAGCGTTGTAGTTTTTGCAAACGGACAGTACACGAAGCTAATTATGTAGTTAGATTTTCGACCGACAGGTGGTGTAAAGAAAGTAATCTACAGAGATTATGTACTTTCTTTACGTATACTCTCTACGTATGAGAGGGGATGCCGAAGTAACCCGAAAGTTTCCGAATCAAACCGAAACGGTTCGTGTTCGAATGTGTTCGAGCATGTTCGAGTAATAAGATTATACGCGTGTGCTGTATCCCGTGTCGGGAAACGTTCTTCAAAATATTGCCCTTGGCAGGATATTATTATGTGAAAATGGTCATCGAAGCTCGGTCCCCTTTTGTTAATATGTTTCTCGTTCGTCAGTCTTATAATGTTCACTTAGCAGTGCATTGTTAAAGCGAATACGTTTATGATACGTTTTTATTACGTTGTTATTACGTTTCTATTACGTTACAAAACGTTTACATTTCGGGCATTGAATATTCCGATTAATAACTTGCTTGTTCATTAGATACAGTATTAGATCATTATAATTATATGTTAAATGCAGAAATTCGTGCAAATGCGAAGTATTTGGAATGAAAGTAAACTGTACGATGACAAGGGATGCCGAAGCAACCCGAAAGTTTCCGAATTAAGCCGAAGCGATTTGTGCTCGAGTAACGAGATTGTACGCGTGTGCTGTGTCCCGTGACGGGAAAAGTTCTTCAAAATGTTGCTCTTGGCAGGATACATACTATTATTATGTGAAGATGGTCATCGGGAGCTCGGTCCGCTTTTGTCAACATGTTTCTCGTTCGTCGTCTTCTTCGTCCAGGTACAGTCTTATAATATTTACTGAAGCAGTGCATCGTTCAATTTGCGAATACGTTTCTATAATACGTTACAAAATGTTTACATTTTGGGCATTGAATGCGTGTAGTTTAGAGGAGAGACAGTGGTGCTACTAGTAAAAATTTCGAAACCTCGAGGTGCTGTTCTTTTCCTATGCATTTTTCGTGATCAAATGATTAATTAATCAACTGAAAATACACACCACCGTCATTGTACGTGTCCTAGCTATGTCGATGCAGAGCGATTTTTTCGATAAATCTCTCAATATTTACGGAAATCTGTGGCGGCCATCTTGTGACGCCATACTTGCTTCGGATGGCGCGTGACAGGCAGTATCTGTCGAACATTACAAATTACTCCAAGATAACTTAAAAATATGCATTTTGGGCTCTGTACAGACGTTGATGGGACTTTTAGGAATCGCAATTGATTACTTGAAAAAAAACCCTTGTAGTTTCATTACGTGTATGAGGATCTAGCGATGTGTGAGTCTCGCTCGAGCACGCGGGCACTCTCAATAGTACCACGCTGTGATTGTGATTTTTTTACACATCGGGTCTATAGATTTTGTGAAGATATTTGAGCATCGAGGTGGTCTCCAGAAGCGTCCTGGAAATACTAATATTTGACCTGATCAAACAGTTTGAACTTTTCAAAATTTGATCTTCGAACGGTATTAAATGTCTTTCGACTACTGCTTCATCACTCTTAACTATAAAATCGCTTTATTTATTATCCAACGGATTATTATCCAACTATATGCTATCCCTTAATTAAACAACAACCAGCGAGAGATTATTTCTAACTTAATTAGTGGATTGCGGATCTTCACGCATTTTTCTCACGTGCAATATTATGAAATGCTAGGCAACAAGCATATTAACAAAACTTAACTGTGTTATTATTTTATATTTAATACAAGGATTCTATATTTATTCCCTGGAGACTATGTATAATAGTTAGACAGCAGATTTTATGCGTTTATGGGAACAGTGAGCAGGTAAAAATTAAGATAGTAAAAAATTAGAAGAATTTAAAACTACCATTATATTAGTTTCAACCTTTTTTTTATCGTGTGGAAATGCCTTACGCATACCCCATGCCCCTTGGGGGGAAGCCGGATATTAGTTTCAATCTATCAAACATATTTTGAAAGAAAATCAATTTCTAATTCACTCCACTTTTGTTTTTCATAAAGATCCGCTTTCTCGTAATAGAGTATAAGCAATTATCCTTAAAAATTGATTTTAACACTGGCGGTGATGGTGCCTGCATCAAAATAGACCCAGAGTATCAAAATTATCGTTTATTCATTCAATTGTTGGTAATTTAATTATTAATTTACCATATATCTCTTTAAGGACACTTCCAGTAGACACATTAGGATTTCTCTTACTATGTATGCAGTTTAATAACCAACAAATGAATGAATAAATTTAATTTTAAGCTGTAAATACCCCAGTGTGTGTCGGTGACTTAAAGGTAACCCGTTTTACCCTCTGGCAACACGAAGAAACGTGTAGGGTGTCCAACCTTTCTGCCCCCGAGTCTGTACCAACATGGGTTCGAAGTTGAACAGAAACTTGCCCACCGAAATTGACTGGGATTCGCGAGTGCATGTTGAACTTGATATATCCCATCCCCCGTCTACGTGCTCTATGTGTCTTCCCATGTATGCATACGTACATGCAGAAAGGGGGTGGGGAAGAGAGAGGACATAAAGTATGCGTGTAAAGAAGAAAGGCCGATCTTTGTCTCGGGGTGAAGAAGCTCCGGTTCTCGGACAAAGGACCGGCGATCTTGAGAATTTCGATCGTAGGGAATGCTCGAGAGAGCGAGTCTTCTTTTTCGAGATCGCCTTTTGCACCGTATAAGGAGAGGATGTTCTCTCGATGAACTCGCGGGCCCGACAATTCAAACTTGCCGGATGGATGTGCACCGCGAGAAAGAGCCGCGTGTCTCGTTGCACACATACTCTCTCTCTCTCTCTCTCTCTCTCTCTCTCTCTCTCTCTCTCTCTCGTACCTGGCTCCCTGTAGCCGTCTGTGTGTTTGCCTGCTTTCACCCTACGCACCGAAACACAATCGTCTCGTTTTAAATGCTGCCATCCGTTCGACGTTTTTACTGCCGCTGATAAACTGTGGGTGTTTATGGAAATTTATGTTTTCAACCCTCGTCGCGCGATGCGGGTCCCTTTCGGGTTGGACGCGAGGCGATCACCGCCTATCTAGCGTGATTCTTCATCGGCTGCCTACGGTCAGCAGTTCTTAGCGACTGTTCGCTTTCTAGTAGGTGTCGGTGGCTATCTGGACATTTTTGGAATAATACTTACGATTAGACAGCGGATTTTTTGCATTTATAACAAAAACTAGCATGTAATTCGACAGAGTGAAAACATCAGAGGAATTTTAAAATACTGTCACATTATTTTGGTCATATTTAACATGTTGGAGTTACATTAAGATTAACTGTAATTTTATTTCAATGAGTTTATTCCTATTTGTCTAAAAAAAATCTTGAAAATGAATGAATTTTTATAATGTAGCCGGACATGTGCGTAAAATTGATTTTGTTTCGAACATTTTGCCATAACATTGTGGTAAATACCACTGTAACATTCAAGATTACATTCAAGATAGTATTAAAAAAATCGTTCAAGTAACACTGTTATTAAATAAAACGTCCAATGAAGAATCTTAATTTTGTTAACAGTTCTATGTTGAAGTGGCCTATAAAATATAATTATTCTATGTATATTAAACATAATTATTCGTGTATAAATTAATGCAGAAACGTTTCGAAATAACGTCTAACCAAATAACATATTGTTATAGGAAATTGAATAATGCCGAAGTCAGTCAGGGACTGTGTTTGAAGTTGTTGGTTGCATAAGCGAGAGCATACAATAGTACCGCTCGGACCCGGTATTGTCTTCTGCAGGACTGTCAATATTGGGAGAGTTAACATGTTAACACAGCTGTCAAATCAGCAACCATAAAAACCAGAATAATTCGCTGAATAAAGCAAAAACTGACCAGTGAAAATTTATTGTAGCGGTTACTGATTATCCTACCAACCTCTTTGCGATATTAATATTTAGCGTTCAGAGTTAAAACCGCTTTGCAAGGAACATTGAATTCATTTCCTTTATGGTACATACATAAACTATGAATGGCAAAGTAGCCCCGATGAGTGCAGTTGTTAAAGGAATCGTAAAGCGAGGGGTTAATGAAATTGGAATGGGAGAGTCAAGATTTATCATGGTAATTACTCTTTTAACCTTCTTGCATCTGTTACACAGTTCTTAATAAAGTTAACCTGACGTTTAAATGTGCCTGTGATCGCGAGATATTTCATTTGCAGACCACAAAAGTTGGAGACAATTCAGCGAACGTTCGTTGTACACTAATTGCAGCAACAATTATTTTTTTTAATTACGCCATCGTTCTTGTCATAGATGCATAACATCCGCTGTCTATTATTAATCTCTCTATCTCTTTGCATTTGTTTTTCCTCTGGATAGCTTTCAACCCGTAAAATAACGTGACCATATTGTTATATCTTGATGATCAGACTGCGAGTTTATATGGAAAATTGTCTGTATTAATTGCAAGATACAGGAGTTACATAGAGAGTGATCTCTTCTCAGAATAATTTCGTTTAGTTGAAAACAATACGACAGTATTCTTTGAATTCCTCAAACGTTTTCACTGTTTTATATTTGAATTTTTGACATAAATGCATAAAATCCGCTGACTTAAATTGACCTTACTAAACTGAATTTTATTTCTTCCCATATTGCTTTTAATAGAGGAGAAATCATATATTGACATCGTCAGTTTTTACAATTTTTCTGAAATTATGAATTTCATCTATTTTGTTCAATTTTGTTATAAATGAACGAATACCCGCAGTCTAATTACGACCTTGAAATAGTAACTAAAATAGTTTTCTTCCGACCTCACCGTGCGATGTTAGAAAATTGGAATAGTTATTATAGTTCACCGTATAATCCAACTAGCTGCAGGAAATAAGCAGTGTAGGGGAGAACACGCGCCAGGCCAAGGAATAAATAACGTCCTTTGTTCTTTTCGTAACGTGTGACCACACGTCGTCATGCCACGGAATGACTTGCCCCGTTCCGTCGTCGCCAGCAAATCCACTTTTTCCACTCTATTTCATCGCTCAAACAGACGAGTTGCTGTTCGTAACGTCCTAAATTAATGCAGCCCAATCACATCGCAGCAACTCGTGACATACGACACCCCCGGGGCCAGCGTGATTCGAATGAAAATTTTTAAACAATTTCCATCTTGCAATCTATAGACTATAAATTTCATACATTTCAATAAGCGAATTTTAGTTTTCACTATAAATTTTCATCAGGAAACACGCGACTAATTCTTTTTGCACTATGATCACTATACTGCGGATCTTTATGCATTTAGGGCTCCTGAAAATGTTCAAAAAAGGGTCGAATATAAAATTCGACAGAATTTAGTACAATTTCTATTTGCTTCAGATCTGCAAAGGCTACTACCACCGGAAACAAGATTCTATTTTATTGCACTTTCTTAAAATTCATTGACAAACCTTTGTCGAATATAATGATATTAGAATGAGACAAAAATTGAGTAAAATTGTTTTAAATAACAGCACTGCAATTTTTCGTGTTACCTTAGATTCGCCATTCGTGTCCAAAAGGTTGAGAGTGATTTGGTAAATGCACTAATGTAATATGTACATCCAATTACTCTGTAGGTAATTAATAACCCACATTAAATTTACTTGAACGCTCTCTGTTACTGTAATGATCGTACCAAACAGTTTATGCAATAAGTTAATGCGGAACAGTGTAGTCGATATTACTTCATTACGTTCCAAATATTATTTTATTAAGATATTTACTCAACATTATTGAATTGCCTTCAAAATATTGTTGTGTGAGATTCAAATATTTCACTATTGTACAGCAGTCGATGCAGTATATTGCACGCGGATTATAATGCATCGGGGCGTTTGTAGATTCCGAGATCCTGAACATTACAAAATTTTTAGGAGCATGTTATTCTCAAAAAGTTCTCACACCGATGTCTATTAATTTTTATTCATTATTTAATTGCCTGACAAATAAAATTAATAGAAATTGTAATTAGCACTGATATTTGGTCACTTTAAAATTAGCATGTTTTATCAGAAGTTGTTTTCTGTCTATTTGTTGCTATCTGTCAATGAGAAATCATTCTTTATTCAAGCACGTATTATTATAAAAATTGTGGCAAATCTAAATAAGTTCAGTCCTATAATTTGTATGACTTACGTCCCTCTGTATTGTCTTCTTAGAATAAAATCATTCGAATGTGTTAGAAACGATCAGAATAGAGTAAAGAAAATTGCTAAAATTCTTTGCAAATTGAAATACTTTTATCTCCTCTTATACGATCATGCAAAAACCATTTCCCAACCAGGTCCACTAAGCAAATTATTATTGTTCATATCTAGCAATGGTAAATTGTTTTACAGTCCCAGAAACTCTTCTAAAGTACTGTTTAGATTATAAACGCATGAAATGCTATGCTGTAGATAAGCTAAACTACCATCCTCCACTTTCCGTCTGCGTTTAGTTGAAACAGTACCATGCGAAGCTGCACAGTGATAATACTAATAGTGCTACAATTCGACTTCTCCTTATAATCTGCGAACGCTGTGCTGCCTCGATTTTCAAATCACATTATCTCGGAAATCATCGAAGACTATATTGAATGAACAAATGTTAACATTTTCTGTTAGACCAATCAGACTGATCAAACTTTCAATTACAAGAGAAAATAAAATTTTCGTGTGCAATTCATTATACAAAGATTCGAGTACGGGCCATAGAGTTTAAAAAGTTATAATCGCCGCTAGATAATGCGTTAATTGAAATGAATAGTGACAATAACAAAAGTGTTTCAAGTCAATCCTCTTCAGTTTGATGAGAACTATCACAATAACAAAAAATCAATGCCACTTCCCATTTTAAAAAATTTGAAAAACTGATCCGGCGACTCTGTCCACTGACTATGATATTTCATTCATTTAATAGAAGTCACGTTCATGTTTCGATCAAACGGAGTTCCATTGTATATTCCAGTAAGTGTCGAAGCGAAAGTATCATCAATGTGCGTTCAAATAATAATGAGTTTGCGATATGACATTAAACCAATAAAAATTCGCAATTAAACGTACGTATAGCTGCTCGGTAATGTATCCAGTCGCTTATGGAATGTTTTCTAGTTATTGTCACTAATTGTTTACTAATGTATAAAAGTGGAGAGATGGGAGAAAAGCACACTGAAAATACGCGCATAAAAAGAAATTGAAATCACACTAATAATTGCTGTAGCACTATTTAAAAGATTATTTACATTATTAAATATCTTGACATCTGATCAATGATTGAACTTGTAAGTATTGTACGAGGAATTATATAAATTTCGTATCCACCAAATGTAAAAAATCATTGAGAATGGAAATATTCTAGGCCGCGAGTGCAAAGGGTTAACCAGTTAACTGCGTTCGACGTGTATACACGTCAATCGAAATCTCTACTGCGTTGCACTAACAATAACCTTGTCAAGCATGAATTATTAATTTTTTATCAAATAAAAATGTAATCCTTCCTCGCTTTTCGTTAAATTTATAATAGGACCATTTGCCCTGCGTTCGACGTGTACACTCGTCAGTGCTTGATTTTTAATATTTACTAATTTTAATTTTTACTACTAAATTCCACAGTTAAGAGGTTAATGAACAGAAATTACATTAATTTCAGAGTGTGTTATCTTTTCGTACCGAAGTGTAAAAGTCGAAATATCTCGAAAAAGAACACACGAGTTGCTTCAGTTTGATAATTATAATCCACCGGCACGTGTCGCCAGATCGTTCAACGCGCGGCTCTGCGTGACCGCTCGCCGATTAGCGAACGTCCGCGAGAGGCAGTAGTTTTATTCAGAATGCAGAACGCACCGGTCGATCGCAGATAATGCTCATTAACCGATTGTCGAACGTGAGGTGCATCGTCGCGACACCCCGATCCGATATTCTCATCAAATCGGAAAGAACACCCGATAAGCGAACACGAAGGAGCAGCAGCCGGTCACGCACGCGTCTCGCCGTGCCCACCATTACATTTACTTAACGTCCAACGGTTGCTATGAAATATTAGTCCGCTTCGATTTCACCTAGCGGACGTTGGTTTCGCGGTACGGATACTATAACTCGAAACGATACAAAGCTTTGTTCGGCACGGTACGGTGTCCAGAACCGCTGTGAAAGGGATATTCTTATGTCCGAGAGAGAACACATTTCCGGTTATACGAATCAGCTTTTTTCTCTCAACATCGCGCATCATGAAGCACAATTAAAGTACAGCGCCTGCATCGCGGATTTTTGTATCCGTTACGAAATTAAAAATTGCAATTTTCTCCGCATTGTTTTTTTTTTTAGATTCGTCGACTGTGTACCGCAAATTGTTTGCGGACTTCAGCGTTACACGAAATTTGCGCAACTCGGTCCATTTCGATTGTACATACTAATATACAGAGTGTTCCACGAAAATTTTGTTATATAACATCTTTTGAACTAATTAATTATTCATTCCTTTGCTTCGGGATCCAAATATCTAATTTCATCCCAATAATCACATTCATAACTTACAAAGTGGTCAGCGGTGGAAAATGATTCTTGTGCGATTATTTAAAGGAAGGTGTGCTGAAAATATATTCCACTTCGTTAGAAAGTTAAACTCGCTTAATCTTGAAAGATATACTCTCTTAAATAGAAAGTACTTCGCAAATTTTTCTTACTGCATTGAGCGTTGTTTTCGAAATAGAGTAGTTACGTTAATCGATAATAGAAGATATGATTTTTCATCAAAAAAAGCTGCTCTTCAATTTAAAAAAAAAAAAGAGAAGCAAGAGAAACTATTAAAGAGGATCGTCAAGGCATCTCATTAAAGGATATTTAGGAAGCTCATTGATTAGATGTCGATACAAGAAAGTCCATTTTAGGTGAAACAAGAAATTTGTTGATGAAAAATGAAGCGAGAACGTAAAGTAACAGGAAAAAGTAAAAACGTTGAAGAAATTTAAGAATTTTAGAAAAGGTTTCTATTTCACTTCAGTTTGTTGCAATTCAGGTAGAAAATGTTTATTTTGCATGAAAATCCGCTGCTAATGACAACTGTAATTATTCAAATAATGACGTTGTATTTCCACGTTGTGTCAATTGCATTTTGTCCAACCGGAAGTCCAAAGACACTTCGAAAAAAAAAACTGTTTTTCGACCAACTGCTACTCTAGCACCCGTGCCGCGTCCTTTGTCGGACCCGGAACACTTGGGAAAGCACTTATGGCAACGTTTACGAACATCCTGGTCCACTTATACACACGAGTAGCGACAGACTATCATCTAACTATGACAACGCGCCATCAAATCGACCTCCTATTCGTCGCTGTTCCTCTTTGATGCATGCTGCCAGCATACCCTTCTTTACATTGCTGCAATATGCGGTCGAGTTGCATTCCTGCATCGTGTGCTACCAATTGCCTGTCACTCTTCAAACCATAAGTATTATTATTACTATCCTGCAGGGACAATCGAGCAGTGTTCGGAATTTTTCTAACGCTTTTGAGAATTTTTATTTCACTCACCCCCGCATTTCATCAAACGGACAAGAACGCTTCTGTGACATGAATCTTGGACTTGTTTGTCGACGTTTATAGCGCAGCCGGGTTTAATTTACGATGTTTTCTCTGGAGGCTGTCGCGCTAAGCTCGTGCTACATCGCCCCGTTACCATTTTACGCAAATCATCCCCCGAATTTTATTATCAGGGTCATAGTCGTATCACTTGCTCCTCTATTTGTTGTTTGAGCTGGGCTTCCGCGAAATCTGTTAGTTTCGCTTTTTTGTTATCTTAGGGATTGTTCTCTGTTTTTAATAGCTGTCACTACTGAAATGGATAAATTTATTGAAATCCAACAATTCATGCGCGAGCTACTTCCTCGTTGTAGAATTTCTAAAATTTCCGTATAATGAATACCTTGAACACGATAAATCAAATAGAGGCATTATGTGGAACGTTATTCGCAATTCGCGTTCGCATATAATACGTCCTATCATACGTACGCACGCTTAAAAATTCACATCACGTTACCGCAAGCTTGTGTGCCAAGTGTATATCACATCTACATAGTAATATGTGTCTGCAGTTAATTCTTCTAACCCATGAATAATTTTTCACTCGTATTCCGTCATATTACAGATACCGAGTGTTATTTGCGAAATTAATAGAAGAATATATTAACATACGCAATGAGAGCAGAATCGAACCAAGTAATTTCCAAGAACACGACGAATTTACATACTCAAACTGATTCTGAGAAAAACTTATCATCCATATTAGCTTAGACTCGTGTCGCTTTGGTGCATGTTTAACGAACATCATCGCGTTGATATACGAATAGCGAACGTGACAAATAACATGAACAGTCTGCCAAATTCAGAGGACAATATAACAAATCTCACCCAATTTATAAACTCGACAAAACTACATCGATGACTGTACACCAGTGGTTTCCAAACTCTGAAAATTTATTTATTAGTATACAGTTTTTTATTCATGAAGGACATTTTTATCGAAATTTCTTTTTCAGGGTTTGTAGTTAGCTAATTGTTCTAACTTCTCAAAGAAATCCAAGCCGTATTGTCCAATATTAAAAAAGCTGGTGTCCTTTTAAAAGTATTCGAATATTACTGTGATTTACGGTGTATATGTGTGTTACGGTAAATGTAATAAATTGGTGATTATTATTAAATATAATAAAGTGGTGATTACATATAATAACCGGCAAACTTAGTGGTGATTATATATGTATAATAACCGGTTATTATGCATAATCACCGGATTAATCACATTTACCGTAACATATACAACACATTAAGATTCGTGTTAAAATGATGATGGTTTTAGTGGGAATTTCGCATTATACAAGCTATGTAGTGTGTTGTACAGCTAGAGGTGGATCTAGCGATACCAATTGTTCAGATACATACTACATATGAACTAAAAAAGGTCATGAAAATAAATTCGAAGAGCTCGAAGAAATAATACAATTTAACCGATGTCCTATGTCAAAGCATTAGTGATCAAAACTTTAAACGGTAATATCAATCAATACCAACATAATACCACAGATATAGCGCAATTCATATTTGCCTCCTTTAACGGTACATACAACTTTTCTCTCCAACATTTTCTTGAATCGTCGAGGCTAATGGAACTATTTGGGAGGCTTTGTTTCTCGCGAATCACCCGGTATACGTAATGAACATACATTCATAATTTGGCGTAATGGTAATCATGAGAGAATTTGACTAACTTAATTTGCTATACGGTTACTTATCTGTATATGACGTTTACATCCAGTGACAAATCGAGAAGATATTTTTGCGGCTCGCTGCACACTGCAATGGGAAATAATCTCATTCACTAACCACTTTCAGTGACCACATATAGATTTAATTCACAGAATATTGTATATGTATGAAGGCTTCAGAATACCAGAATTAGCATATCATATTTTGAACATGTCGGCGAGCTATCTAAATTTAAAACGGAGTGATAAATGATTCGGTGCAACGGCGCTGTTCGAATTTGTACGCCTAATATAAAGAGACAGCGTTCACCTTCTAATAACCTATAAATTGGTATTATTGGATTTTATAAAAATAGACCTATCAGGTCAACCGGAAAGTTCACGCTATTCCAGGCGCAGTGAGTTTATTACCTTCCTTATCGAAGGAATATAAAATAGTTTTATATAACGAGCATGGCTCGAGCAGTTGAGGAGAAAGAGAAAACGGAAAGCATGAATCTACGAAACTAAAAACAAATGTTAGGGAATAGGAAAGGGTGCGGTAATTAGGCTAATAATAATTAGGTTAAGAATAGAGTAGGTCAGGGTAAGAATTAGTGAGACGAAGAGAAAGAGAGAAGGTATGAATACAATGTGTGTGAATGAATAACATAGATACAGCGACTCCCACTAATATTCGGACACTCTGAAAAAGACGATAACTTTTGTAAATAAAATAAAAAGTTGTAAATAGAAAGATACTCTAGGTTCCCATTATATTTTAATAAAAAAAAACATTAAAGAAACTAAACCAACCATTTTTTAAATACCACACGTGCAAGGGAACATTTTTCAAATTTGTTTTTATAAAAGCATTAAAATTTTTACACATTTTGGTAGACACAACAATACATACCATGTAACAACAATTGTCGAATGATATCGACGCTACGGTTCGATCGTTTAATACAAAAAACAAAAATTAACTAAGCAATTTTGTTAATTTTCAAGTAAATCGACGTTTCGGTCACTGATTTGGACCATTTTCAAGATTGAATTGAATTGCGTCTGTAAGAAAAATATACAATTTTTACATAATGACATACAATTTTCAAAAGTAGTAACTATTAAATGTTTAAATGTAAGGGAAACAAATTTTTAGTGAAAAATTGTTAAAAATTTGTTTCCCTTACATTTAAACATTTAATAGTTACTACTTTCGAAAATTGTATGTCATTATGTAAAAATTGTATATTTTTCTTACAGACGCAATTCAATTCAATCTTGAAAATGGTCCAAATTAGCAAAATTGCTTAGTTAATTTTTGGTTTTTGTATTAAACGATCGAACCGTAGCGCCGATATCATTCAACAATTGTTATTAACAATAATACGATCGATATAAATAATTTTATATACCGTGTAACTTTAGTTTCAACTTTTCAAAAAATATCTTTTGCTGTTCTTGAGATATTGTACGAAAAATATTGAAATTTTTTCCAGAGCTGCTTTCACCACTTTCACAAAAATAGGATTGTATTAGGCACACACATAGCTTACTCTACTTGTGCGCAGAATTCCATACTTTTTTTAATTTATGTGTTCGGTAACTTCTCTCGCCAGCAAATCATCCTGCATTCTTAGAAATATTACATTCACAAGGGTAGAATTTAAAAGAACGGTAGTTTCACTCTATTCGTATAGATAGAACGTTATCTCTGTCGCGTTATTGTATGCGGAAAACTATACAATTTTTCCATTCAACATTTTTATCTTTTATAGTTTCCGAGATAGCTCGAGGGCGGCAGTTTTCAGAGGGTGGTTTCATCCCTTAAATTTGAGTCTCCGCCGATAAGGAAAGATACATGTATCCTATTTTTGGCAGTTCCATAAATCCACGAACTTGTATAGAAATAAAACCGAGCGACGGTACAACTCCCGTTCCTTATCAGAATAACGTAAAACTAGTTCAGATAAATAAAAGAGGCAACGGGATTTGCAAACATTCGTATAAAACGGAAATGATACAATTCGATTTTTCGCGTCACGCTGTCAATACGTGACATCACTGCCTATCTTCATCATTAAAATCTTTTATGTATATTTATGTATAAATATGTTCTAATGTTCACGATTTAAGTGTAACTTATTGTAAATGCAGATAAAATCTACCTATAGCCAACAATTTTATAATTGATTATAATTCTTCACACTGTTAATAAATGAAAAGAAGATACCGGAAATAATGAATTTATATGTTACGACCTAATATATAAATGTAATTCTGTATAAAATATAAATGTAATTCTGTATAAAATATTAAAACAATCTAGCAAAGAAAAGTCATAAGCACCATGAGTATGTACTATGTTTTATGATTTCAAGTAACAGATTGGAAATCTAACTGTTGTTAACAATACCTATGACTATTAAGTTCCGAGGGTATACTTATACAGACATTATTTACATGGAATCACATTCTGAATGAAATTCCAATTTTTTGGGGTAAAACCACCCTGTGAGAGGGGGACTTTATAAGGGTAGCAAATTGAAGTAACTCGTGAACCAATTATTTTCGACATACATAGGTTAATACTTCTTGAAAGGTGACCTTCATAAGTCCTTGAAACGCTTTAATCTCTATCCAAACATCTCCCGCTGTGAATAATAATAATGACGTAAATCAAGATGGTAATATCTGATGCCGCACCCCGTGTGAGGAAGGAAAAATAATATTTGATCTGCTCGTATCCGGCGATTGTGTTCTGCGAAAGAAATATTTCTGCGGTAGGGAAGTCGAAAGAAAGTTCGTTCGATACTCGAGCCATGCGTATGTTGTACAAGGGAATATTAATCTGGCCCATTATGTTCGGCGTCACAACAACCGGGTCCGGCAAAAGACGGTCGTGTTTAATCTACACGCGAGCATTGTGCGAATTTATCCAAGTGGTGTATAATTCCGTCAACCCCGGGGAGGCATTGTGTTAGGATCATTAGAATGCGTTGCTTGAAAACACCACTTCATTTCGACAATAATGTTCACCGAGGCGAAGCGACTCGAAACCAGTGATTACATATAACTCGACGTTTCAGCTCAGGTGTGTAATTCCACACAGTGAATGCGGCCAAGTTACACATCTATCGGCTGTAAACTTGGAGAGGCGCGATATAGTTTCGCGACAACTTGCCCCCTCGAATCGAATTTGCTCCGTGTTAATTTCTCTTTCACGAGCCTCCGCTATTTCGAGCTTATTCGACGAGAAACAATCAGCCGCCTCGTGGCCGTTGCTCGCGCAACATTCTTCTCCGGTCTCAGTGTTCGTGTGACCGGTAAACAATGCTCGAATTAGTGAAACACCAATCAGGAAATAACGATAAATGCTCCTGTTAATTCCGTACTATGTATTTACTATTAATCTCCTTTTCACTCGGTGCTATTTTAACTCGAACATTAAACATTCATGGGCATGATATTGCCTCGTATAATATTGCCTGATATAATACCTCGTACAATAGCTAAATGTTTAGACAGCGGATTTTATGCATTCACGACAAGAATGAGTTATGAAATTTATAACGGTAAAAATATTATAACTAGACTGCGGATGTTTATGCAATTTTCAATTTTTGTGGACGAATTTGAAGGAGTAGCTTTCTTATTTCTGAAATAAATTAAAATCGTATTAAATTCTGTCGTATTTTATATCCTAGCATTTTCCGAAAATTTTCAAAAGTCTAATTATAATAATTTTTAATAGTACATACCGTTATATTATTCTTAAACCATTAAACTGATTAAACATTGAGAATGAAAATAAAATATTCCACTTGAGTTTGCTGAAATCCAGATAGAAAATTTGTATTTTGCATAAAGATCTGTCTATTAATCATGTAAACAATATTTTGTATAATGGTACAGCATGTTTTAGCGGTGTCTCTCTCTTAGGGTCACCATTCGAGTGCTAAGGGTTAAATAACTTAAAAATCTGGATCTATCCGAATTTTATATTGTTTCGTTTCGAAGTTCAACTTAAGGTCAACTTATAAATGATCGAATTCCTCTATGTTTATATCGCAGCATTGCAAAAGTTTGTGTTGTTTGATTTGATTTGTACGAAAAATGATTATATCAAACGAGTAAATTAATAACGAGTTATTTCGGTACTTGTTTTCCGGCAGCGGGTTACGGTAAAAGTTTGGTCGGTAAAATGAAATTGGTACCATTGGGACATGTGCGAAATAAATTGTAGATTGGCTCGGTTCATTGCACGTTGACTTTAAGTTTAGTAATAAACCGGAGACGATTCACTCGACGCGGTGAATGGCTGGGAAAGTCGCGTGGATGGTGCAAATCAGATTAACCCATAGAAGAATCATTACGCTAATCCGGATCTTACTGCATGTATACGCGTTTCGTTTCTCTTTAAATTCGATGCCAATGCCAATTCAATTTATCCTCCGTTCGATTCGTTTTGTATTTATCGCCGTTTCTCGTTGCTATCTAAACCATAACAAAGCGTATTGGTAAACATACTTTCACCCCAGCCGTGTGTAAACATTGAGTGATTCAATTAAAATTTCGATATTTCGTGTTCTGTTTGATAACAATGTGGAAATTAATATTCTTGCCACGAACAGGCTGGAATTATAAACAACAGATTAAGATTGGTATTCAAAGTCGAAGTTCAATTGAAATATTATTTAAGCCGATGCTTGTAGTATTGCAATTTGCAAGTTATTTCTTTCAATTTATTCGGGAGAATAAATTTATACGTATTTTCATACGGATATCGGACGCAGTAATTCAAATGTTGTCATATATATATTTTCACTTTTGCAGAGTATTTAAAACGATGGAAAGATATGTCGATTCTTTTGTTCTTTTGTGGTAACCGCTTTTATTTTTGTCCATTGATCCAATTTGTTCTGCTCTCGAAGGCTATTTCGAGAGGACTTTTTAATTTTCTATTAACAAATCCTCGTTTAGGGAATAACTATGGAATATAATTATGGGTGTAACGAAAGTTATATATTGTACAAATGCAGATTCATACTATTATTGTTAACTAGATTTGATGACGTAATGTCCACGTAACTGAAGATATGTATTCTTTACTATGAAAATTATTTGAACATTAAGGACATCTTAAAAGTCTTTATATATTTTTGCATGAAAATGTTATCACGAAAAAATATTGGAAAGAACAAATCCAATCGACAATGTAATTTTCTTTTTCTTTTAAAGACTTCGTAGTTTTCATTTTCTTGTATTACTGTTAAATATTTGTCTACATAAAACATTATTTAAATATCTAGTTCAGTACCAAACCCAATACTATTGTAAGCCGTGTAGAAATCTGAATGATTCCTTTCTATTACTTCACAAAAATAATAAGACAAAGGTATAAATCTATTGAAGGCTCCCACAAATGCATCTCCCTTTAAATCCTCGATAATCGCAAAATAACCCTTTAGCTACCGGGAGCCGATTAATAGGTTTTTTAACGATTGTAGTATATCTAAAAGAGAAGCTTAATGGAAGCTTACTTCCGAGTGAGCCATTCACAGGACAAATCGATTACCTGTCTTTTTCGAGTCTTTTAATATTTTACTGTCGAAACATTTAATTAATGCTTCTTGCATTTAGAAATAATAATTTATTGAAATAAAAAACAAATCTTACGTGTTGCCCTAAGACTTTTGCTATAGCTTCGGACGCCATACAATTTTTATTATAATATGCGTACTTGACTAAACAAGTTCGTTCGAAAATTTCCGACGAGAACATTTTGTTAGGGACAATTATCGGGACCGTCAGAATGTCACGTGACTAATCCGGTAGAGAGAGGGTAAATTCCCCTGATCTGGCGATTCTGACCACCGACTATGATTTTTCGTTCATTTAGCAGAAGTTCACGTTCATATAAGAGGATTTTGCTCAGAGTTCAGTTAACCAGGCACTGCTAAACTTTGGTTCGTACACTGAGAAAAAATGCTGGCGAAACAAAAAAAATATATGTTGATTCGATAAGATGTACTATTAAATAGTGCCAATATCATATGAACTTATTTTAATATTTAATACTATTGAATTTCAATAGCAAAACTCACTTCCGCCAATCATATAAGCCAATAGCTTGACCATCAATGTTTTCAAAAAAATAAGATATGGCCTCGAACCAATTCCAGTATAAATCAATACATTTCTCAAATTTTTTTAACAACATATCTGATTGAAGGGAAAAAAGA
>CM052296.1:1356974-1395929 GCA_028455765.1 Lasioglossum oenotherae
CAATAACACGCGTGTTATTGAAGTAACTACTCTTTTTTCTCAGTGTACAAACGGAGTTCGCATAAACAGAATTCCCCTGTCATTCAGTAGTTGCAGAGGAAAAAGATAGGAACCAGTCATTTCGACTGCTTTGATAGTTCCAGTGTTGAGACCTTGATCATCAACCGTTGATTTTGGAAAGTCTGCCAAGTCATCAGCAGAAGGCGTGCGGCAAAAACACCGGAGCTCGTGATTTGGGCGCGTTTCGTGATTCGAGCGTTAATATTTGTGCAAACAATTCCTACAGAGGCGAGATGGTGGCTCTGATTGAACACTTTGTGGGAGAGTTGGTGCGTATCACTCGACATTCGTTATAGCGTGCATCGGGACGGAGCGCGGCAGACAATGACGGGTGGGATGAAAGAAGAACAAGGGAAATATTGTAGGTGTATGCCGGTTTTCGTATCTCCTTGCTCAATCCGATCTTTATCCAGAGTCTTTTTTCTTGCTCGGGCGGCGGCAGCTTCTTTCTTATCACTTCGTTCTCGACGCTCGTTTCTCGGAGCAACAAAGGGAGCGCCACGGCTCCTGACTTGCGGCTTCCCGAAATTGAGATGTGAGAGCTGACGCACGACCATCATAAATCTTTCCCTGGCTTGTACCACGGCATATCTATTCCCACCCCTCTGCACCCTTCTCTCGCTTCCTATAACGTCCTGCCAGCCCTCGGTATCTTCGACGGTATTTGGCGTAACGCCGCGAGTTCCGCGCACACAGACTTCTCGCGAGCCGTTGACAAACGATTCCCGACCCCCGACCCCTAACCCCTGAGCGCGCACCCACTTCGAACATCGAATAAAAAGGAGCACGCTAGAAATGGATACATCGATAGGGGATTCCCCGGTCAGGAAGGAACTCGCTGGTTCATTTTCGAGCATTCTTCGACGGGAATTCAGTCCTTCGGGATTCAAATTCGACCGAGCGATTCACTGCCTATCGGTCATTATTTCCATCTGTTAACTAATCCCTCCACAGAGTTGGGCGAACGCTAGTCACAATGATGATTATTCATTAATAACTTCATAAGCTCTACAAAAGTGACTAACAATTAATGACAAAGTAAATACTTGAGCGTGACTATGAGTAATGACTACATAAGTATTTGAGCGTAATGACTAATGAATAATGACTAAATTTTTATTGAGGATGAATATTGACTACTGACTATAATGACATAACTAATGACTAAATACGCAATCAGAATTTTCACCATGACTAATGACTAAAAATGGTTATAAGTTAAAATAAGACATAATAATAAGAAAAAAATAGCCTATTAGTTTATAAACATATAAACTACAGATTATGACACGTTCGGTCACTGCTAATTCCGATATAGGTTAAGTATACATATTAAGGTATAAAATACATATTAAGTATACATGTTAAGCGCACAATAGTGACTGACGACTACAGATTGATGACTGATCATTTAAACTAACTAATGATTATTCATAACTAATAAGCAATAACTAACGATTACTTAGAGTTGTGACTAACTAGTGCCATGTAGTTATGACTAACTAATCAAAAAGTTTTAACTGACTATTATTAATATATAATTATATATATATATATATTATATATATAGTATTAACAGACTATTAGTCATTTTTAATATTAGTTGATTTTTGCCCAACTCTGTCCCTCAATTAATACATTGAACCTCTTGCTGTACGATTTTATTCACGGTTGCAATAATAGTTAATGTATTTTCTGATAGTTAAATTTTTTAAAATGTATTTTTCATTAATACTTTTATTAGTTGCACTATTTTAGTAGCATAACTAACCTTTCAAGTAATACATCACATTAATCGGCCGAAATTACAGAGAAAATACTCATTACTGCCATAAGTAAATGTAGAAATTCCATGTTCTGGAACGTCATACACATAGGATTGCCAGATCTTCTATATTTGAACTTGATCTCCTATATCATGTTTGAATAGCATATAATTTTCACAAATCTTTGTTTGATAAAAAAGTTAAAAATGTGCTGTGTACCTCTTTTACTTGAACTCCTATATTTTCAGCCTATCTCATATGTATACGTAATTGCAGTTTTCATTACTCCTTCTATATTTAGATGAAACATTTCTGGCAACCCTAGTTATACATATACACCAACAAATTAATTTCCGTACCTTATATTAGTATGTATATTAAATTATATTAAATTATATATTAAATATTAAATATTAAATTTAAATATTAAATTAGCGCGAAACAAAGATTTCTGAGCTGCTTTTTAACACTGCACGATCATTGCTAATTATAATAAGGATCACCCGATAGATAAAGTAATTAAATCGGAAGGATTAAAACATCTCCGCGGCCATTTTTTTAAACACTTCACTCACCAGTAGTTACTTAACCTTTAAAGCAGCGTTTCTCAGCGTTGGGGCGCGTTGAATTTTTAATAGACCGTGAAATGATAGCTATTATCTTACGCCAAAGCGGAGGAAACGATTACTTTGTAAGAAAAACGATTAAAAATTATCTCGTATTTTTTCACATTATTTTTGCCCACAACACGTTTTAATCAGTGTGATTTAAACTAGTTTAATGAATTTCATAATTTTTGAAATGTCTATTTTATTTAGAAGCGTTAGTTTTATATTTGTCCATAGTTAAATTTAAATAATGCAAAATGCAGTTGTAGCAGAAAAATTCGTCTGAAATATTATACGTCTGAACTACTTTTGTACAAATGTATAATAATCAATTATTTTACACGTTACACTGTACGTGTACAAGTTATCCGTCAATTGTTTATAATTTTATTTATCAACGTAATACACAGAGTGACGCCAGTCTACAAGGTTCCTAAAAATTGGGTATTATCAAGAAGGTATAATTAAAAACAAGTCGGATCAATGGAAAGAAAACTTTAAGAAATTCTACTTCGGACGTCTGGCATTTTTCCATTAAAATTTTGCATCTCTGTAACGTAAAAATTATGCACAAACACAAACTGTACGTTTCGCAAAGTTCCCAAGTTTGTTCCGGACTCGCGAACAGCATAGCAAATATTGAAAATTTTTTGTACTCGAAAAGTTAAAGTGGGATAAATACCACTACGTAAGATTAAAAAGTGGCAAATTTAAAATTCTCTTTCTTAAAATTCTATTTGATTTGATCCCCCTTCTTAAAAATCGTCTCGTTATCGTCAAACATCATCATTTCTACGGATAATGACTAGACTGCGGATCTTCATAAAAATAAGAAATATTCGCATTGTTTTGCAGGACAGGAGCCAAATAAAAATTATATTCCTGTTTTAATTATCCTATTAAGCTCAGACACTAATACAATGACGTCCTTAAATATTTTGAATACGTCCACTGTTTTAAATTGTACACGACCATTTCTGTCATAAATGCATGAAATCCGCCGTATAGTAATGACACTTTGCTGCAAATTGCTCGAAAGACATCGTTCTCCTTTGAGCGTTGAAATTTTCATGATGTGTGTGGGTATACTTACATATGTTCGCTTGCGGAAGAGCGATGATAGTAGGGTTTGGAGATGAAAGGACTCGTGAGGAGGTTTATAGAGTGGTGGGGGCTATCTTCTAATTATGTTCGCCGAGAACGTAGACAATGAAGGCATTATATCTAGGGGTGTGAGAGAATACACGGCGGAACCCGAGAGGGCAGCTTACGTTAACCTTTTTGATCCTGATTTTACCGGTGTTTAATTTTATTGTATTCTTCAGCGTCGAATTCGTTCGTTTATTAACACTTCGATTACCACGTCAGTCACTGATTTCATTTTTTGGCTGGATTTTAACGTCAATTCGCGCGATAATAAACTAAAATTTGGTTAAGGCACCAAGTATAAAAAGAACAAAACACTTAGCCATGACTACAATCGATCTAGGATTTTCAGGATTTTAGGATGATCATTTAAAGTGCATGTTTTAAAATATTGCAAAAATAATTTTATACAAATAAATAAGTAGTGGTAAATTCTTGTGAATTTTATGAGAATGAGTATTTTTATTTCTGAAGGTACTTGCTTTTCAAATAAACCAGGTTTTAATTAATATAATTATACTACACATGTACATGTATTATACGTGTACTACACATTCATTATAATATTTCAGATTATTATATTAAAGTATAAAACGATGAGAAAATGAATATGAAAATATTACTTTCTGGATTGATTAGATTTGGAAGACGATTTGTTTTATCGGAGGATATAAATGTAGAAGAAAATTTTACTTTTTGGATTCATTGAATGGGGAAGACGATTTATCCTATAAAAATATAGAAGTTAACCAACTTTATCGTATAAAACTTGTACCACTGCTCGACTTTTTTTTATTTCAAACGTTCCAGTGGAATCTTTGTGAATAGCTGTGGACGCGCATTAGCAATCTCCGAGATTAAAGCGTTAATTTCGACCGATCTATTTTTCAGCCGAATTTCGAGACTACAAATTCCGAACCTCTTAAGTACGGACACTGTCCATAGACTCCAAAGCAATCTCGGCCGTTTTCAGGGTTGACCGAATCTGAAAGAGAGGCGGAGCAATCCTCGTCTGCCACTTTAAAGTTGCTCGTGATCGGAAATGGAGTAGATAGTGTACACGTTGATAAGGCTTGAAATTTTTTGAGGTGCTTTGATGAAAGGATGCTTCTGATAAATTGTCGACATTTTCTCGATGAGAATAAATATAGGTATTTTGTAATTGTGTACAATGAGATCTATTTCGCACAATTTACCATTTTCCATACGCAATATCTTAAAGCAATACACTGTAACTATGCGCAATAAAAAAGAAAGTTGAAGTAAATGCTATTGAGTTTAATGAAAGGTGTCACAATAACAAAAAATCAATAATACTTTCCATTTAAAAAGATGCTGGTGGAGGGCCGCCCTTTCTCCCCCTAAATATTAGCTCTCCTTAACAAAAATGAAGTCGGACAGCAGAAATTGAACGACCTGCGCACAATTTTGAAATCGACTGTTATGTATCCTACTTTTCGGGCCAAATAGCACGCTGACTGATAGCAACAAATTTCTTAAACATTCACTTGCACATGCATAATGGGAAGGTTTCGTTCGGCGCGGATAGAAGTTGTGGAGAAATTCGCGCTGTAGGTGTGCGGATTCATAAGTGCACTTTTGCTAACTGTATCTGCAGATAGCGATGTAGTTACGGAACGCGTCCCGAGAAGTTTCGGTGTGAAACTTCACGACTGGCACGCCTCGCCGGCAATACAGAAGAGCACCGAACGGAACAGAGCGGAGAGGAGCTGCGACAAATTGAATGTCGCATTTTCCATCGACGACGTTGGCCCCCGAAACTTGCCGCAAAAAGAAGGTGCGATTTACGATTGGTGCACGTGCGTCAACCCTACAGCTGCCTGAAAGTTTATGCTCAAGGATCTCTCTGGCCGTCGACAAAACTCATAGGGAGCAATATATGTGTATAGCTGCGCGATATTGGATACCCACCCTTGTTTTCCGCCGAGCTTTTTCTCTCTCTTTCTCTCTCTATAATTTCACCAACTCCTTTCTTATAGAAAACGCCACCGCCAGAAACATAAGCGGTCTCTCCGCGCGTTACAACCGTCTCTTATAAACGTCAACATTAACCCTTTGCACTCGGAGCTGTTTTTACTCGAACATTAAACATTTCTTCTTAGCTAGAGTATTTCCATTCCGTATGATTTTTAAAATTTTGTGCATGTGAAATTGTGATATAATACCTCATACAATACCTAAATGTTTGGTAATTGATTGGTAGACTGCGGATCTTTATGCAAAATAAAAATGTTTTGCATTGATTATGGGAAGCAGGAATAACATAAAAATTGATTTCATCCCTTAACGACTTTGTTAAATTGAAAGCAACGTTACAACATTCTTGAATTTTTAAAATGTTTCACTGTTTTATATTTCGACCGACCAATTTCTTCATAAATGTATAAAGATCCGCAGACTATTGATTAGATACTGATATATTTAATAACGTGAACTATTTTGTCAAATTAAACACGCGTAAGCACGTAACACTTCAAGCAACGATCAGCAATAATCAAAGCAGAAGTTGACTAAATTTTATGTCTACAGTTTAATGCATGATTAGAACAAATACTCTTAGTCAACGAATTGGCACGCAAGTTGCACGCAAAACTGTGCCACAGTTCTAAAAATTGAGTAAATTGCAAATTTCAAACAGTTAAGTGAGAATTAGACTGCGGATCTTTATGCAAAATAAAAATGTTTCGCATTGATTTCATCCCTTAACGACTTTGTCACTTGAAAGCAACATTATTACATTCTTGAATTTTTAAAATGTTTCACTGTTTTATATTTCGACCGACCAATTTCTTCATAAATGTATAAAGATCCGCAGACTATTGATTAGATACCGATCTATTTAATAATGTAAACTATTTTGTCAAATTAAACACGCGTAACCACGTAACATTAAAACTTATCGCCAAGTATTCGACTTCCAGGCCGCGGACATCTAGGCAAATGTCTAGATCTGTATAGTTTATGTCCTTGCATCTCATTTCGATTTCACGTATTTTTTGTGATCATAATGCCGTGTTAGCGGCTCAATTCAATTCATGTACTTGGCGTAATTTTTTTTACTTTTTCGAAGTTTTGATTGCAGGACACAGGAGCCAAATAAAAATTGTATTCTTCTTTTAATTATTCTATTAAGATGAAACTAATACATTGATGTCCTCAGATATCTTTAACATGTCCACTGTTTTAAATTACATCTACTCATTTTTGTCACAAATGCATAAAATCCGCAGTCTAATGATGATAACGTCAGCTTCAACTCGTCGAGTGCTGTCGATAATCAGTTTTTTGCGTTCACGTATTCCGCCCATATCGGCTCAATTATAAAGTCTCGATTGCAATTAGGGTGCCGATACGTTCGGTTCACCGCGAGCACTACATCGATGTTCCTCGAACCGCTTTCCTCTTTCGTACGAATCCTTGCACGCCGGAGAGTGTAAGTAGATTAGTAGTATCGGAGGCACTCGTGTCGATGCTTCTGGTTAGTTTTGAGGTTCGCCATAGTACGGTGCCAGCTTGCGTCTGGTTCGTTTTATTTCGCCTGGCTGGACCTCGGTTAAAAGAGGGAGGGGAACGAATGCAAAAACAATACAGTACGGTAAAAGAGGATCTGTTTAGCCGAAGGACAAGACCCTAATGAAAGATAAGCAGAGTAAAAGAAACATCGCACGGTAGCGAGGGAAAACGCGCAAAAAGAAAGGGGCGTTACGCGAAAGGAAATGAGACGGAGGTGGTTGGAAAGTAACGCCGCGAAGCTAGAAATTACAATAGAATACAAGTAGACTGTCGTATAACGCGACCGAACAATTGTTTTAAAATGTTTTACACAGGTAAATTACACTGTCCAACACCAAATTTGTTCCACAATTACTGTTGGGTGGTTCTTATAGAGTTTAACATGTTTAAACAATCATTAAAGACGGAGAGACACCACTTCTGCACCAACTTTTCAGGATATTTTTCAATCCATCTAAACAAATAAGGCTCCAGCGGAAAATCGAACTATACCTCGCGATAGAGCAAACTTTTATCTTGAGAAAGCACTCTTTCAAGTTTGGAACGTCGACGTAAGGACTGATTCGGAATCAGCGCAAAAAACTCTATAAGAACCAACCAACAGTAATTACGTAATTAGGAAACATAGAAAAAGTTGAAATTTCTTGGACAGTGTTATTTGGTATAGGAAAAAATGGTTCCAACGAAAGTGGTATACGGTTTTGTGTGCAATAATTAACTTTTGCCTGTTTTGCGTTTTTATCGCGATATGAAAATCATGTTGGGGTTTACTTATTTCCAGTTTTAAATTTTAATGTGTGCGTTGTGGGTGAAGAGACAATTGAACCATGAATGGAAAACTATAGGGACACGTGGAGCCAAAAGCTAATAATTTTACTGAGATATTCTTTGAACAATTTTTAATGGAAATATATTAACAGAAAATTGAATTTTAAAAGAGGGGACGCACAGTGGTCCAAAATCGTGATGTGAAGTCCAAGTTATTACAATTATATAATTATCTTCTGCATTCCAAAACAAAAATACATTAAATAAACATTAAAACGAAAATTCAAATTAAAATATCTCGATATATTTCTATTCATAGTGCATAACAAATTTATATGATTCCTGATTACACCCTCTGCGACACAGAAGGAGTTTTATAATCGCATTTATTGATTAAATTGGAGCACCCTGTATACCTACGTCGAATCCATTGGTAGAATAGTCGCTAATGACCTATGAGATGTTGATGCGACTAACTAACTAATTAAAAAAAAAGATAGAAGTTGCGAGGAATGGAGAATCGAAGAGGGAGGGAGGGAGGAGAAGGCGATAGGTTGAAAAAATACGTGACGTGAAACGAGAGAGCACGAGGAATAGGGAAGATGGCCGAAGGGGTGTCGGTGTGGGAAACACTTGCCTCTGAAACGGTTGAATTTGCATGTATCGCGACCGCTCGTTACGTTTCAATGCTTACCTGCCAGCCCTCCGCTCGCTCAAATGTCGTTTAATTAGTTGGAACGGCTTATTCGTGTGCATTTGCGTCGACCGATCTGCGATCCCTTTCTTCGCATGTTAAATACACACACGCTCGCACGGCCACCGAAGAGAGTAGAGAGTTCGTTTCTATCAGACCGAAGCTAATTCTGCCGGATAACACGTTTCGAAAATCCGCAAACAACCTCTGCAATATACACAGTCGATCACTAAAGTATTCATAATCTAACCTTAGGCATTAGCCTTCCAACTGCGGCGCTCTCTCGCTTAAAACTTCAAACCATAAGCGTTGTTCTGCTGCACGGCTGTTCTCGTGGCAATCGTTTGCGGCTGAAGAAAATCACCGGTGATTGCATTGTTGCTGCGGTGAAAATCGCGTTGTTAAAACAAGAGAGGGTTGAATCGTTCGTAAATATTTAATACTCTGCTGGTTTAATGAACGAATTAAAGCGATATACTGGTCAACATTCATTGAGAGTTGTATGTGGTGAATAGGTTCATATCTTTTTATAGAAAATAAAAAGCTGCATTGCTTCAGATGAAAATACACAGTCTCATGATCCTATTTAGAAATAAAAACAGTTTTGTTAACTTGATTGAAGATATATTTTTTGATTTAATTTGTGATTTATACCTGAAATTAACTTGATAATTAACGTGGTACGTAATATTATATCTTTTATGAGGAACTGTAAGATAAACCGCTTTGCTTTTTTCTGCTTTCAACTTGGTAAAGAAGATGGTATGTTTAAACTTTGTGGAGTGAACTTATTATGTTCAGAATAACTTTGCTAGTTACCGATCCGACTATAATAAGGTAATGATAATGGCATAGTAACGTTATACTTTATTATTAGACTGCGGATCTTTATGCAAAATAAAAATTGTCTGCATCGATTGCAAGAAATAGAAACCTTCAATTTTATAAGGTTCTTCAGAAATCTTCGATTCTTTAAATTTTTTCGTTTTTTATATATATGTAACACTGTGTAACTTACACTATGTAACACTAAGATTTAAAACGAAAAACGTGGGGCGCATGCAATAGATAATTGATGCATGAATAGTTGACCCAAATTATTAAAAATTTTATTGCTTCGCAAATGATATGAACTGTTGTGTGAGATTTCTCAACGGTTGCTACTCTCTACACTCCTTACTATTATCTTGCGCCCCACGTTTCTCGTTTTAAATCTTACAAGTGTTTGCGTAGCTGTTCAAAATTCACAATCACAAATTTTCAGGATTATCGTGAATGATTATTGTGAATTTTTAACAGCTACGCAAATACTTGTAAGATTTAAAACGAAAAACGTGGGGCGCATGCAATAGATAATTGATGCATGAACAGTTCACCCAAATTGCTAAAAATTTTATTGCTTCGCAAATGATATGAACTGTTGTGTGAGATTTGTCAACGGCTGCTACTCTCTACACTCCTTACTATTATCTTGCGCCCCACGTTTTTCGTTTTAAATCTGACAAGTATTTGCGTAGCTGTTCAAAATTCACAATCACAAATTTTCAGGATTATCTGTACGTGGCTAGGAAAAATTATTTTATACTTTTTAGTCCATTTTAAAAACGTGGTATTTTTTAAAAATTTATTTTTATTTAAATAATTTTTTCAACTCTATGTATACAATTTTGAAACAGTCGAAAATATTTGGCTCCTGTTTCTTACAATCTATGAAGAAACTTTTTATTTTGCATAAATATCCGCAGACTATTAACAACCGTGTGCAGTTGGAAATTACACGTCGATATCCCCTAGTTCTTCTAATTTTTATATTGTTTCAAAATTCTCCTAGTCATTTTTCCCAGAATTGCACAAAATCCGCTAATTGTTATCTTCGATCAGGGTTAGCAAACTAGGAAAGAGCCACAAAGCGCAGAAACTTCCGCGGATTATACATTATGCGTTTCCCCGGTGCTTCTCGGTGTACCGTCGGCGTAATAACAGGGATTCAATGGGAACGAGTAACAGTCAAATCGAATAGCATTTGATCGCGTGTAACCATAGGAACGATCTCTCTTTATTGAAGACCGACGACGTGGACGGATTTGAACGGTCCATTACACGTCAGAGCTTGTCAGTCCATAGCAGCGTGAGCTGCATCAACGTGTGTCGCCGCTATCTGCCAAGGAAACTGTTATGCCTTCGGGGTTGCACGCGGCGAGACAGTCTGCTGATATCTTGCCTAGATACCGGAGACTTCTTGCCTAGAATCATCGGCCGAGAGGAAATATTTGTCGTTCCTATGCCAAACGAGACGGGTCTTATCTCGCGCGCGCGTCTCGACGCGATATCGTGCAATTATGAAATTCACTTCCATCCGCTTCCCTGCCGCGAAGAATCGAATCAAACCGGCACACAATCGACTCTGATTTCGATACCAAACCAGGAACTTTCTGCGCAGCCTCTCGCGTTAGTTCACGCGAAGATTAGCTCTTTCCTAACCCTTACCACGTTGATGTCCATGGGGGTCATCGGTGAAAGACGCTATCGATTTATTTGTTTGACAGTAAGCTATTAGTAAGTCGTACAATTTTTACAAGGTCTGAAGAATAAGGCTTCAGTATTGTTTTTTATTTGGACACTCGTCAAGTACACTACTTCAGCACAAGTGAATGAAGGTTAGATTTCATTTCGTTATCAACGAAATTAATAAAAATCTAAATGGATTCCGAAAACTTTCGGAATGATATATACTTTTTAATGATATTAATTAGCTGAAACGAGTTCATTGATATTTTTAAATCCTTTTAATCTGTCCACTGCTTTAAATTGCACATACTCATTTCTGCCATAAATGCATAAAATCCAGTCTATTTATTAGCTACGATTTCACGAGCTGAATATGTATCTCGTCACCTAATAAAATACACGAATATGTAACTGTAGTTCGGTGTTAGTGCAGTATTTGGTCCTTTTAATATTTGATATGTACATACATACTTCGTACATACTACATTTTGAGAATTTACGTTATTATTATATTGGGTTGGCAATTTCTCTTGGTTCAAGTGATGAACTTTAATCAATAATATATTTTCTTATTTATTCTTTTTGGCAAAGATCATCGAACAAAAGGAAAAATATCTTATTCATTAAAATATTAAAATTGCTCGAATAAAACAAATTGGATTCTATTTCACCTTAAAATACCGAAATTACTTTCTCGCTAAACCAATATTATATGTATTATATATTTACATTACTATAATTATATCATATATTTACATGATTATAATTATGTCGTGTGTACTTTATATATGTTTAAAAGTTACAAGCTGTATATAGACTTTCGCGATTAACCACTTTTTTTAGTCCACTGTACAATAAACCTGGAAATAGCTGCACCGTCGAAAATTCTCTGTTAACGGGAAATTGAAAAAACGATTGAAAAACTTCAACCGTTGAAAAAAGTTCAACTGTTGGTTATTAATTTTACATTAATAAAAAATTGTTAAATAAATGAAACATTTCGTTCTCGGCCGTTTCAGCAAAACGGTTGCGTGTAATTTTGCAATTTAAAGTTTTTGCGTGTTCAAAACAGCTTTTACTAGCACACAGTAATAAAGAGTAATGAACTTTCGCCGGTCGTAATTGTAATGATTAAGGTAGGGACGATTGAGTATTAAAGTTTCGTGTGCATTAGTTGCATCGTATGCAGTCGTTAACCCTTTACGTTCCGAAGGTACTGTGCAAAGTGCCTTATTAAAATACTGTCACGCATTAAATGTGTTCAACGTTTCCTTTAATAAAATATATTTCCCCTTCATCATTGTGCGCAGTCACGCTTTGGTTATCGTAAAACGAAATTCAGTGGGTTCCTTGAACATTGTAGGTGTCTAAAATAAAGGCGGTGGTAAAAAAGTCGAAACGACATAACTCACGACGTAAAAGGTTAAAGGGAGTAGGTGTAGCACATTGCCATGACATTCCACAGCTAATGCACTGTGGTTTATGATGTACGGCCGGGAGCATTGTAGAATGGAAAAAGTTTCGAAATCTCTGTACAACTTTTTCCAAGAAAAATTCTGATACACCAGATTTCTCTTGTCGCATTACGTGTTTACAAAACTAAAAAAATGCTAAAATTACTTTTTTGCACCGTGTTGCCATTATATTCTGTAATAGATCAAAATTACAAACAAATTCGTTCGAGAAAATTAATCTTTGCATTTAACCGCGATGTAGGTGCTATATTAAAAAAATTAAAAATGATGCTTTCAACAATATCTCATCAGTGAATTTTTACAAATCTGGAAAACGTCAATACGACTACAACACTAATAAATAATTAGACTGCGGATGTTTATGCAATTGCAACGATACGATTTTCATTTATTTCAGATCAGAAAAGGCTAGTACCACGGAAAATAATATTTTCCTTGATTGGAGTGTCTTGAAATTCGTCCGCAAAAGTTGCAAATTGCATAAACAACCGCAGACTACTAATGAACCATGATGAGTAGACTTTGGATTTTATGCATTTGTGACGAAAATGAATGGGTGTAATTTAAAACAGTAAAAATATTAAAACAATTTAAGAACGTCCATATGTTATATGCAGTTTATTAAAATCGTGAGAAATAGAAAGAATGGTTTATATGGTTTCAGTGTCTTGTAATTGGCGAAGAAAATTTTTATTTTGCATAAAGATCCGCAGTCTAATGATGAGCCACAACTAACATAATAAAAATTCTGAAATAATTCACTGTTGTGTGTGTGTGTGTCATTAGGTAGAATGTTCATGAATTTTTTCGTAATTTTTTGCTGAGCAGAATGGAAGAAACTGTACATTAAACCGTGCTCACCCCGGAACTACCCTTGTGGTAGGAATGCCAACTTGTCACAGATAGTGTGACCAAAAATCAATTTGTTTTGGGGGCATTTTTGATTATCTTATTCGACTATACCGTTTCCATTTAGTTCCTATAACTTCCGATTAATATACGTCATCTTTATTTTGCATTCCAGTCATGGTTATTCAAGTACCTTTAATATGGAAATAATTATAGACTAGTACCTCCCACGCGGTACTCGGAATGAGATGCTTCATTACCAGAATCATCGGAGCTCAGATAACCGAAGGAGCTGTTAATTACACGCCTCAAGTCCAGATTTAGATCCCCACGAGTGGGAAAATATTATTTTCCCATCAGTTTCATTTACAAGCTTGATATCTTTCCATTAACTTGTCAAACGATTTCATCCTTGCTAATATGTACATCAAATTTTTATATTTTTCTTTGCAGATCTTTATGTAAAATAAAAATGTTTTGCATTGATTGTGGAAAGCAGAAATAACATAAACATTGATCTCGTCCCCTTCGTTACATTAGAAGCAATATTACAACGTTCTCGAATCTTTTAAAGTTTTTACTGTTTTATATTTCACCCAACCAATTTCTTTATAAATGCATAGAGATCCGCAGTCTAGTAATCTCATAATTATTTTCTAATCTTCATTTGTACGATCACTTCTTCACATGTCAGACAGACGTGATTGCACAGCACTCTGCACTAACTTGCACTTTGGGTGACCGAATATTAATCGCTTTCCTTGACCCAGATTTCGAACTAGATTCTCTGGGGAACGCAAATGCTGCGGAATAATCGTTTCCATTGTTTTAGTTCCAGATTTCTCATTAATCACTGGCTGGCGGTACTGAAGTAGTCTTCTTCAATTTTGTCAGTCTTAATTTTAAAAATGTTTTACGTGTAACTTAAATATCTTAGCGAAAAAATTCAGTAAATGAAAGCAAGTCATTAGAAAATTCAATCTCGATCTATTCTTTGTGCTACGAGAACCTCTTTAACAATAACATAGGTCAACATAGTGGAATGTATTTTTTTTATATGTAATTGTGTAAAAAAAAGAACATCGATGATATTGAAAATTATGAGGAAAAACAGCATTAAAGAAGATATTCTGGGGGTCTTAAGTGTGAGACACGCTGTATATTCTGTCACTCAAATATTCGAACATATAAATGTAGAAAGGCTCGCGCCATTTAGAACCAGCCTGACGAGTTATGATAACGATGTGCGAGTGTTGCTCTGAATTCTGCCTTTCCAGTGACTAAATTAATTAATTTATTGTTTGTACAAGAACAACAAGGTGAACGTTGATCTGGAAAAAGCAGCTGCAAGAATATGCATGTAAAATTAAGGATATTGTTAAACTCTCGTTGAAGTGAAATATTGTCAACGCATATTGATGTGAATGCATTGATTAGGTCTCCACCGACCGCAAAGAACTTTAATGGGAAATGTTGTTCAGAATGGCCACCTTGACAGCATATTTCGAAATCGTTGGAATCGGAGAGGAGGTAGCACATCTCGACAAGTTTTCAAAATATTAGGTGAAGTAAAAAGTTCTGAGCGTTTTCCGCTTTATAAATACATACAGCGAAAAACGCTCAGAACTTTTTACTTCACCTAATATTTGCTTGAATCGATTTAACTGCGGTTGTAATGCAATCATAAAGAGTATCCACGTTGCAGTGGTCAAAAGGACGCGATCTTCCTCGGTTAATTATTAAATGCTAGGAAAATACAGATATTCGAATAATTTCACGAGCCACCGATGTGCTCTCATACGAGCCGATAATTAATTAATATTGAAATGGCTTACTGTTTCGGATACTTTGACTATCCCATGCGTAAAGTGGAAAATCATGCAGATATTGGAGACCCTAGCGGTCACATCGTAACGGAGAAATCCACTCGCAAACAAAATGTAACGTTGCCGTGTCACATTTGCCATATCAAAAGCAACAAGTGCGCTTGTTTCCGATACTTTATGAAGCAAGCGTGCGCAAACCTTGGAACAGCGTATTGTACGGCTCTGAAACGGAATAATTGTACACAAGTTAATAGGATTACGTAGAAAATGATATCTCCCATGCATGACAGCCGTATCGGCCGCGCAGGGCACGAGAGGAGGCAAGAACAATTTCCCCGGTTTTTTCCCTCAGTTAACTCGAATTTGCATACGGTCAAATAGCTTTAGTTCCGAACGGGTCAAAGATAGAATATTCATACGGTCGGCTATACGGGAATTTAAGCAGACAGACGAAAAACAAAAAAACACGCAGAGAGAAGAAGAAAAGAACCGGAACAAAGTACCACACACGCACGGCGACCAGAAAGAGAGAAAGCGAGAGAGGAGAGTCAACCGAGGGTAAAGGTGAATTCACACTTCTTCACTTTCGATGTAGGATCATTCTTCCACCATGAATAGGACAGTTGGAATTCGATTGATTAGGTTCACCGAGTTCTCCCATCTCTCCTTTTTTATAAATTAAAAAATCTCTCAACTTTTCATTAATGAATTTTACTTTTGGTCCCTGGTTCATGACTCGTTCAATTATTTCATTTTCCACCTAACAAACTTCAGGCAACAAACTGGAGTGAAATAGAAATTTATTTTCTTTCTCAATATGCTTACCAGGTTGAAAATAATGTATTTTAAAATTCTTCGACGTTTTTGCTGTTTTAAATTACGTCTACTCATTTTTCTTGAGTCCACACTCGTAAATCACAATTTTCTTGAAATTCTTCAATATCTCAGCTTTAATTTTTAAAAAATCCTCGCTGTCTATCGAAAGTTCTTTGATCTCGACACAAAATTCATCGGTTTACCCCACTGTGAACTCCAGAGGGGGAACAGTAGAGTGGGGGCAAGTCTTAACTCCCGTGTAGTCAACCAAAATGTATAGATTATTTAAAGCCTTTCTGTAATTAACATGTTTGCACAAATTCTCATTACAAGACTATAAATTAATATACTTAGCGAGTAAGGAATGGAAATTCAGAGAAATTTTGTAACATTGTTTAGAGGAACATTAATAAAATTGTTGAAAGAAATCCAGTAAAGTACTCGAAAATTTATAATGTTCGGATACCCGACTGTCCGAGATCTTCCGACCAGACCCGACCTCAAGTTCGGGTACCGAGTCATTAAGTCCGAACCCAATCTCGTACGAACGCCCGAAATTTTCGGGTACTCGGCCGCCCCAATTAAACGCGAACGCGACGGTGCGTCGAAAAAGTGAAAAGCCTAAATTCGCGTTAACAAGCAAGCGTGCGCGTGTGAGGGGGGAGGAGGAGGGTGGTCTCCCGCGAGGTTGACAGATATTTTGCAATTCTCATTAGGAAATCATCGATCGCGCCGCGTTCTATTACCCTTTCGATTACGCGGCGAGAGTTACTCAACCAACTCGAACCGCCCCGCCGTTGATCTTGGATTTGGATTAGTTTGCACTGGTCTCAAATTCGTTATCGGGGAATCGCGAGTACTTGTCCGCCGGAACGTGATTCATTCGACGATCTCGGTACACGGGGTACACGTGCCCGGTACATTACCCGGCGCGATGTATGTACACTGCGCGCCCCAGCACACCAATCCCGATGCATTCGAATCCAATCAGACGGGAAATAGCTCCGTGACAGGACCCTCCTCTCCTTCACCCTCTCCCTCTCGTTTTGCCACGCTCGAATTTTGCGTGCTCTGCTTATTCGATAACTCCGTTCGATGATTGTCGGCCGTGTCGTCCGATAAATATTCCTGGCCTGAACTGCGACAGCTAACCAACCCCCTCAGGCTACGTTTTCAAATACATACGACATAGTTGCGCTACCAGCGCAATCGATCACACTTTCATTAACATGCGCGCGGTACTTTTATTCCGATCGGGAACGAAGGGGGAGCGTCGCGTGTCATTCTAATCGTATGCCTTGCGCCGATACACACGCTATCCAACCCGCCGCGCCGCGCCGTATTCATTAGCCGCTGATTTACAGCTGAAAAGAGCCGACGCATCCGATTTTTCGTGAAATCGAATTTTATTCCACCTTCCATCCATCGGAATTCCGACAGTCGGCGATCGAGAGGCCGCTTTTTAACCCATTGCGGTCCCCAACGTTGTCTCCCCTTTATTTAACAATTTTCTATTTGGTCCTTCGAAATGTGATTTCGCCTCCCGTGCAGAGATTGCATTGTTCAAAATTACTAGACTGCGAATTTTAGGCATTTATGAGGAAAATTATAAAAATTACATCGCGGCTGAACTTTAACTCCTACAAAACGACTTATCAAATGGTGTAATTAAATGGCATTGTAATTCAATTACATTGTATTTTATTCACATAAAATGTTGAATTAGATTGTAATTGCAGTACATAATTATGTAATGAACCTTTCACATCATTTGATAGCTAGCTACGCGAATCATGAATGCAATTGAAACAAAATATAATTGAAGTACAATATAACGCAAGATACTCAATGTGTTGTACTCGTTTAATGTGAAGAATATCTTTGATTTTTATTTCGCGTCACAGACAACTCAATTTTATGTTTATGGTTGTGAGGATGTTTTCTTATGCGGCGATGACCAATGTTTGAACAATTTCTGAACAATTTTTGAACAATTTTTGAACAGTTCATTAAAATTAATTTACAACTTGCTGACGATTCCTATCCTATTAAATAGTGTTACTTTTTTCTGTAGTTATTTTATCCTATGTCTTTCTACAATTTATATTTCTTTCCTGAAACGAACGTAATAAGCAAGTTCAATTTTGATCACAATATGCATGTACGAATGTACCAGTTAGTTATAGTTCATCGTTGCTAATAATTTCTATTTTTCAACTTCTTTGTATAATTCATAATTACACTGTACTTTGTAATTGTGTTTCAATGGTAAAATCGAATGCAGTGTAATTGAATTACTTTGTAACTATAATTTGTGAAGTAATTCAATTGTGATTCAACACAACTCTTTTAAATAGTACATAGAAATTATTCTGATTTCAAAAACGGAGTTGATCTTCAACGAACTTGAACAACCTTCATTAGATGGTTGCATAGAAAAGTATATAATTTATATCAATTATGCCACTGACACATTTTTTCGATCACGAACAGCAACAGAGTTATTCAGGTGGCCTGTTTTAGGTACCTCAGCCTGTATAATAAACCTGTAGATTATAATACTACATATTTCTTGATTAAATCACTCCGGTCATTTCATATGCAACGATCTAATAAGTAGATTTCAAGTAGATTTTAAGTTCTCTGTATTGAATGCCAGCTTGGACATTTCAACCCTAAAAAATTACTAAAAATTGTCACATTAGATCAAATCTGCTACGGGAACGAGCTCTTAACTCTTCGTTGAACGCGCTAATTAACTTTCCGTGGTCAGGTGCGCGGTCGTCGTGTGTCACTTAATTAAAATTGTGCACGATTATGGCTTGCACTCGCGAATAATGCGGTAATGCAACAAAACATGACCCGCATGTTCGCGTATTTCATGCATTTCTGTTAAAAACTACTAAAAGTTTATACCAAAGTATATTATTAACAAATTTTGCCATTTTTGCGAAACTTGGCCATACTAAATTAATTCCCCAAAAAGTTTGTTGTCTTCTGACATTTAACTTTCACTCAGAAACATCAGTGTATAAAACAGTGTTCCCTCTCTACCATGCAACTTTTGTATACATCATTTTTTTCATATTACATATTACAAATAAAATATTGAAGATGGTAAAGAATGATTGCCGCACCGTGTATAGAACGGGAGAGAATTTAAAGAGTTTCAGGAAAAGATATTAATAAAATGACGGCTATATATCTGTTCTACTTGAACAGGACGTTTAGAGTGCTCGGGTAGCCCGGTTGCTCAACAACCGTGTACATTTTGGTTGGCCACATAAGGGTTAAGAGCTTTAGGAGACTAGCTTGAGTCGGTGGGGTCTGCGGTCGTGGCGGTTAACACTAGAATTACCGAGCACGAAAAGTGGCTAGTTTGTATTGCCTTATGAAAATAGCAAGGTTGCACTACTACTTATTTAGAATGCAAGCACCACCTTGTAGTTTGCATATTTAACCCTTGAATGACGGGAGTTGGGTTCATTCCGAGTCCAGGGTTATAAACGTCTCATCTAAATTCTAGCTTTTTAGCCAGTTTGAATTATTACCCAGTCATAGTCGACTAAAAAAATCATATTAATATCAAAGAAAATATACAGGGTGGGCCGCGAAGCTTGATTCCCTTAGGTCAGAATTTTTTTCAACTGAAATAACGTGATTCAAGGACAGATTCAAGATGATTGCACCAAATTTTTCGCCAAGCCTTTTTGCCAATTATCAAGGTCACCTTCAAAATTGTTTAACATCAGTTTTTTGGAGATAAACCTACAAGTTTTTACACCATGGTTCAAGCAGAACTTTAGAATGATTGCTCCAAATTTTTCGCCAAGCCTTTTTGCCAATTATCAAGGTCACCTTCAAAATTTTTTAACATCAGTTTTTTGGAGATAAACCTACAAGTTTTTACACAATGCTTCAAGCAGAGCTTTAGAATGATTGCTCCAAATTTTTCGCCAACCCTTTTTGTCAATTATCAAGGTCACCTTCAAAATTTTTTAGCCATCAGTTTTTTGGAGATAAACTTACACACCTTTTTACTCCAAGTTTCAAGCAGAGCTCTAGAATGATTGTACCAAATGTTTTGCCAACCCCTTTTTCCCAAAGTTATCAAGGTTACCTCCAATTTCAAATTTCAGTTTACAAATTAAACGCACAGTCATAAATGCATAAAATCTGCTGGCAGATGATCAGACTGATTCTTGTGCAAAATAACAGCGTTACGCATCGTTCTCAACAAAAACACGTGGAAAATAAAAATTTGATTTCGAAATCATTTTATTCAGTTGACAACATATTCCTGTCACCCTTAAGATCTTCCGCTCCCACTGTTTCAAATTTCGACCGCTAATTTTCGTTATAGACGCACAAAATCCGCAGTCTGCTAATCACAACAGTTATTCATCTGAGTCCAATCAGTCTAGGCTGTGGACTCGCGAGCACCAAGCGGCACAGTGGACATCGAATGTGACCGTTCATGAAAACGAGACCTCTTTTTTTTGGTTGTTGCGAAAAGCTCGCCATAATAACGTGTGTTGCGCCGTTACCTTTGAAGCGACTTGAATGAGCCCGAGAAAAAGGCATGAATCGTCGGCGAGTGTAATGAGCGGCCCGTAATCAGGCGAGAAGTAGTTTGTAAACCATTTCGTGCCCGTTGAAAATTCCTGTGAAGTCCCGATGAATATCCGATACGGTGACTGAAAGTTATTTCACGGTGGTTCCCTCTCGATCGGTGCTCGTTGGCCCGTACTTGCTGCTTGCGAATGTTGAGAGTGGTCCGTTGCAGTAGCCGAGTAAAATGGCTCGCCGTTGACGGAGCGAAGACATGCTGTTACCGACATCAAGCTGCCGCACGGATTAGATTCGCCGGTGTATGCGTAAATCTAGACGTATTTATACGTAGACCGACGACAGCCTCGTAGATCATCCAAGAAAGACCCCTCTGTCAACGTCTCGGAACGGTCTACCTCGATTACCAAATATCCCCTAACAAAGTGATATTACCGGCGCGACGCGACGCGACGTTCTACAATGGCAGGGCTGCCGGATCAGGGGAGGGACCACGAATCGAGGAGAAAAAGTTACCCTCTCTCTGCCAATCTTAGACCATATACAGGGTGGGGTAATAACTATTAGCACCTCAGATATCTTCGAAACTATAAGTTTCACAGAAATATTTGCTGAAATAAAATTGCACAGTACGAAGGGGGGCCATACGGTGACGATAACAGTTTTTTTGCAGGTGGAGGTACTTCGGACATTTGAAGGTCACCTTCATTTTTTTTTTAATGGAATGAGGTATTTTTTAATACATGAATCGATGCAGCTGGACATTCGTTATAAAAAAAGTACTAACCTATGTACGTCGAAAAGTTAGTAGTTCAGGAGATATTTCAATTTAAAAAAACCCTAAAATACCATTACTGTCGTACTAAGACGTTACATAAGTAAGTAAACACTAACGTCTAGTACGACAGTAATAATGGTATTTTAGGGTTTTTTAAATTAAATATCTCTTGAACTACTAACTTTTCGACGTACATAGGTTAGTACTTTTTTTATAACGAATGTTCAGCTGCATCGATTGATGTATTAAAAAATACCTCATTCCATTAAAAAAAAATGAAGGTGACCTTCAAATGTCCGAAGTACCTCCACCTGCAAAAAAACTGTTATCGTCACCGTATGGCCCCCTTCGTACTGTGCAATTTCATTTCAGCAAATATTTCTGTGAAACTTATAGTTTCGAAGATATCTGTGGTGCTAATAGTTATTGCCCCACCCTGTATACCTATAGACCCGGCATAGGTATAGTACGTGTATAGGAAAACCAAGAGTACAGCTCGGAAAAGATAAAGGACAGTGTGACGTCACCAGATAAGTTTTAAGCAGTCTTAAGATAATTTCAAAATGGCTGAAACGGCAGACGGACGCCGACACTACAACATTGTACACTTGCTCCGTGTAAATTTTGTGTAGCAATACATCGATGGCAAGAAATAGAAATTAATTTGAATGTTATTTCTTCCCTGAATGATTGTAATACAGTAGAAATCATGTATTGACATTTTCAATTTTTAAAATTTTTCAACGATTTTGAATTTCATCTACTCAATTTTTTGTAAATGCATAAAGATCCGCGGTCTATTAATTAAGATTTGTAAGACGTTTCTCAAACTATCATTTGCGTTTCCAGTAATTGTCAAGTGATACAGCAGTATTTTGTAGAACTTTCTACGTAGCATATACAACACACGTACACACAACAGAAATTGTGTGTCTGCACTTTTATACTATTTAAAGAAATATCACGATTTCGAAATCGAGAGGAAGAATTAAGCTCTTTTCTCCAAGATCCAAATTGACCGGTTATCTGATCCATAGATATTGAAATTAGAAAAACGTAGGAAATTACTGAACTGACTTCTTTACCTAAGCACAGAAAACCGTGCAAAATTTAAGTAAATTCACAATCTTCTCAATTTTATAAGGTGTTTCGCTTTCATATGTTTTCGTTTTGAGCTTGGTAGGTTTAGTGTTAAATACTGAAACAAGGTGCAGAAAAGAAAATTGAAGTGGCTGAGTTACGTGGCTAACGTGGGTGCTTTGAACTGTACTACATACAGTTCTCGAAATTGATTGTAGTTAGAAACTGCAACACTGTGCTATAGACACTTTCCGCAATGCACAATAACACTCGGCACGCAGAAACCAATCCTTTGTTCTAACTAACAATAAGTATTATAATACAGATTTATATGATATTACACTGTGTTTTATAGTAGGTGTCGTCGCAATAAATTGTAAGCCTAGATAACTGGTGTATAGTTAGTAGAACCTAATGAAAGCTGCCACAAAGATATACGTTATGGCTCCATAAATCGTGAAATATCGCGTACTCGTTTCACAAGCCTAGATTATTTCATACAAATCACTGGAAAAGTATTTTTTTCTAATAATTCCCTGATCGGGACATGCAAATTTTTTTCTCTACCATTTTTTTCTCTGTACCATTATTCAAAATATTGTTTACATTATTAAATATGTTCGGATCTAACCAATTACTAAACATTTAAATATTATACGAGGTATTAAAACAATTTCATATTCACACATAGAATAAAGTTAACACAGGGTGGAATTAATTTTTTCATAAAATGAAAAAAAAATCATACAGAATGGAATTGTAAAATAGCTCCGATTACGAAGGGTTAAAAATAGATGGATAGTTGAAATAGTAACGTATGAAATAACTGCTACGAATTTTATTATATGTTTTATAAAATAATAGAAGCGAGAACAAAAGGGGATAGAGAAAATTGATAGTCACTTGAAAAGTTATTCATTTCTGAAGAGTATACGAATACTCTACCTTTTCACACTGACTATATGTAGTTGTTAATATTATTAGAATGGAAAAGACTTGAAACTTACTTTTGTCCGCTGCACGTCCGCGCGTGTCGAACAAAATGGATTGTTAACGCTTTATGCGAAAATAGACGAATAAACAAAAGAAGTTTGAGGTCGCATAGCGTCGATCTCCATGCGAAAATAAAAAGTTTGTGCAACAATAGCGAGCCAGAATTTGTATTGGCAATTATTTCGAATAGGGCAATCCACACCGATTTCTTCACGAATAATTTTAATGTAATCATTTTTGTCATTAATGCATAAAATCCAGATTTTACTTATCAACATTTTGAGAAGTCATCTAGTGCCAAAGTTATTAATACACATTATACAGAAATTCAATTTTAAATACTTTCAATGTACGTTACTTTTCTGGATATTAGAAATTCTCTCAGCCAGTTGTTCGAAGAAATGGATAATAATTCACACTTTTATCGTAAAGTTAATCACGGAGATAATGATGTAAACAAAACACATTCAAGAAAAAATGAATTGGTTAGATTAGGAATAGAAGTCTTGCTGTTCGTCGGACAGAATGTCGTTCGAACATTATTTTAATTGACTCGTGCTAGAGTCGTCGTTCGCATGCAGAACGCAACGACGGTTGGTGGTTCGAGCACAAGGGAAAATATGGAAGAGAATAATTTCTCTTTTCTCGAGAACATTCTTCCTTTATTCGTGGACGGCCGCGTAAATGGAAGACAAATTTACTCCGCAGAAGGAAAGTTTGCCTCGTTCCGTGTTGCCTTACCTATGAGGCAAACGTTAACTGGTATCCGATTATACTATGGGCGTGTGAAACGACTCGGAGCTCGTTGAAGTTCCGTACGCCTACGCAAATTGCGCCAAGGTTAAGATAATGCATCGTTTTGTTGGGGAAACAAAGTTAACTGAAAGACATACAGTGACTCCCACTAATGTTCGGACACTGCTAAAAGAAACGACAACTTTACGTGTTGGACCATACGGTTTGAACTTTCTTAAGAAGTTAGAACAATTGATTTACTGCACAACGTGAAAAATATTATTTGACATGTTGATTGATTGGAAATAAATATTGAACTTGTCCGAATAATATCGATAATTAAAGTCGTAATTGAACCTTTGCGAAAATTGACATTTTCATAGACATATTAAACAGAACAAAATCGAAATGCAACTGTATTTTCTTTACGAATAATTTTTCCACGAAGAACAAAATGAAGTTGCGTTACATTTCAATTAACTTTGTATTTCATACGTGTATAGGTACAGTGGCTCCTACTAATATTCGGACACTGTTAAGAAGACCATAACTTTTTTTTTAATATTAGAATATACGATTTGAAACTTTTGGAGAAGTTAGTTTGCTATACAACGTGACAAATATATTTTTAAAAAATTGCACCAGCATTGTAACCGTGTTTATTGATTAGAAATAAATAGTGAAATTATCTGAATAATGTTGATAATTGGACTTTTACGTAAATTAACATTTTCATAGACATATTAAACAGAACAAAATTGAAATGCATCTGTATTTTCTTTACGAATAATTTTTCCACGAAGAACAAAATGAAGTTGCGTTACATTTCAATTAACTTTGTATTTCATACGTGTATAGGTACAGTGGCTCCTACTAATATTCGGACACTGTTAAGAAGACCATAACTTTTTTTTTTAATATTAGAATATACGATTTGAAACTTTTGGAGAAGTTAGTTTGCTATACAACGTGACAAATATATTTTTAAAAAATTGCACCAGCATTGTAACCATGTTTATTGATTAGAAATAAATAGTGAAATTATCTGAATAATGTTGATAATTGGACTTTTACGTAAATTAACATTTTCATATACGAATTAAACAGAACAAAATTGAAATACAACTTTATTTTCTTTACGAATAGTTTCGAGAAGGTATTCCGACACCTTTAGAAAAGGAATAGCATTTTTCATACGATTTTAAACATTTTTTTAATGATTTTAATCATTCTCTGACGTGGTGATATAAATTAAATATCGCGAAATTATTCATGCCTCGATCAATATACGAAAATGAAACTATTAGCACGGTAATTGTGACGGATTACATAGTATTAGCCACGACATTTAATTTACTGTGTCCGCCGTTGGTCGCCAAAGCTTAGCGAAACGTTTGGATAATGATCCATAAATTCCGCATTTGTCATTAAATGTTGAAATAATTTTGCCGATATAAACTGGAGCCCTCCTTCTTCCATGAAACCGTTTTGAACATTTCAATGTAAACCGTGTATTTCATATACAAATACATTTCCATAATTTACATTTTATTCGAGATTCATTATAATCATTGTGGAATAAATATAAATGCAGTAGCAATTACATAAATTTTGAGGATTCTGTTCAATTAGATATTTTATTCATTATTTGCATTATTTTCGTTTGTTAATTGGACAGCTGCAATGAATTATGCATTTTTTAATCTTCAGAAATAGCTTCGAACAATGGTTTCAATTTCAATTTTCCACAAATTTTTATATTAGTACCACAAATGTTATAAACAACATAAAAGTGAATAATTTTCAAGACGAGTTTGATGCGTCCACTTTTGTATACGTGGTATAGTTACTTGATTTCTCCTGGGTGAAAGGAAATTTGTTTTTCATTTCCTGAAACAACTTTTCTGTAGACAGGAGCTGTTTGTGTTCTCAGATTCCTGTAGCAGTGTTAGTTCAATTTTTATCTCTGTCAACAAACATTGAGAGTTGAAAGGCTCCGTTTTTATCTTTCGTATATCATTCTTTCCTAATTATTTAATATTATTTTTATATTCTAGCCTTTTTTGAACATTTCCATAAGCCACAAATGCATAAACATCCGCAGTGTAATAATTACGAATAACGTAAATATTTACGGTGATCAAGTCGCTTTAGAGTGAACAGATCGCTCGATTATACAGAATCAAATACGCATACGAAAAGAGAGTACGCATGTAAACAAAAGCCGCGTCTCGCGTTAAAAATTGACACTCGAAACACACAAGTAGAAGTGCGTTCGCGTTTTTATAATGCATTCGTATCAAAGGGTCGATATTATCCGGACTTCGATACCCGGCCCGTCGAAACGATGAAATATTGGCAAATGTATGGGCGCAGTGAATATTACTGAGCTGTGAAATGCATATTTACGAGATTTACACATCGGTTTCGTCGCCCGGGATGATTTATGTCCGAAGAATTTAATGTATCGCGAACAATAGGAGAACGCGATACGTTATCGTGATATATTTATTACACGAACAAGTTGTCCATCGATTCGTCAATCTGCAGTGAAGAACAGCCGGCCGTTGGCTGACAAATCTTGCGTGCGTTTGTGTGGAGAGCGTATTTTGACGCCAGGGGACACAGGGGTTTAATGCGATAAATCGCGCCGGAACGCTAGTTTCGGACGCTTGCTGTTCCGAACTGCAAAACTATCTCTAACCCAATAGTACTGCGGGCGTAATTCAGTTTGCGGAAGCCGAATCACGTTATGGATACACCTATGCATCCGTATAGTTCGGCGAAAATGCTCTCGGAGATTTCAGAATCCGCGAAAGGAGCGTTACCTCGCATCGGTCCGACGGAAACTCGACAACGCTCCCATCGTCGAGCAAATATTAGGATACAGTGGTCCCCCCCCCCCCCCCTCCGTAACTGTCATCAGGGCCGTGCGGTACAGATTTTCTCGGTAAGATGCAACTCTTCGAAATGCCGCCCCTTAAATCCGTTCTCCTTAAGATAACCTGCGATTGTGATTTAAACGAAAAAACTGATTTTAATTTAAGGAAAAATATAAACCACTTTACGTTTAAGATTAAGTTGTGTACGCAGATATTTTTATACAAAGTAATTGATGTATTTAAGGATGTTCTGGAGGTACAATGGGAGACAAAAGTACAAGAAATTCGAAATCTATCAATATATTGGCAATGAAAGCCATTCATGAGTATATTTTGCATTAAAAAATAGATTAATTTAAAAAGCTTTCGTTTGATTAGTGATTTTCATGTTATATTTATTTTTTCATCAAATTGTCTTCATATTAGAAAAAATTGTAAATGACTTTTGCGAATAATTGTACCCTTTGATTGTAGCTGTATTCAGTGGTCTACACTGTTTTCATAAACTAATAAATTTTGAACATAATTAATTACATAATTTTTACTATATATATATATATATACATGTATATGTATATATTGTATATAAAGTGGAGTTTTTAGTTGCGTTTTTCAAGGTTTAAATAGGGTTTGAAGTGGAATTTTATGAATTCTCCATAAGAAGACGTGTTAAAATGTGGGAACTTTAAGTTGCTATAATTCTTAAACGGCGCAGTCGAACCGAAACTTTGATAATTGCATTAATTTAGTAAGAATTATATCCTGTCAAATTTTCAAAAAATTTTTTTGCGTTTTTATATACCTCCAGAACATCCTTAAGAAAAGAACTAATTCAATCGAAGAAATTGGATGACAGTGAGCAAAGGCATTGTATTCAAACTCATTGGACTCTTCGAGAGACGTGAAAAACATAGAAATAAGGAGAGGAAACCGTAACAACAGCGACTGAAGCACTGTACAGTGGTCGAAATTTCTATAAAGTCACTGTGTTTTGTGCCCGTGCGAAATCAATGCGGGCCGGTTTATGTACTTGTTTAAGGCCTGGTTTACGTTGTATTTTTGTCCAGAAGAATTTAAAAGTTGTTGCACACGTCTTGTTGTTACTGGGAGCTCTAATTCAGCTCGAAATTGTGCTGCATTTTTCCTTTCCTTAGCTGCAGACCTCATTAATATTGAATGTTGTCTCTTTGACTATTTTTTTATTACTACCTTTATGATGATTTTTTCCCGTAATTTTCACGTAAATTGATATAATTATTAATCACAGTATACGACCGATTAGTTTTCTTAGCAATTGCGTGATTAGAGCAGGCCATATCTTTATAAGCATCGATTGATGCGTTTTCTTCACTTGTTAGGACTTTTCCTCTCTCGGCATTCTCATACACGTGAATCAAATTATAACAAACAGGATTTCTGTGAGTTCTAAAACTAATACTTTCAGAATATTTGCAGTTTTCCGTAATTCTCTGCTCAGAATACAGAGAAACATTAAGTGACTTTATAGAAACTTCGCACTTGTGTTCCGCACCACACAGAAGAAAAACGTAAATAATAAACATAGCGGTGTAGAGTACGCAGTCCTTCTATCCGAGTGTCTACAAGGCAGAAGACCAGATACGATAAATCAACAAAAATGGTGATATTTTAAAAATATCTATGAAAAACAAGATGACTTTATAGAAATTTCGACCACTGTATTATAAAGGAATCCATGAAAAACATGGGTTCAAGCCGCGCCCCGGGGCCCTCTCACCTTTTGTTTTTATCTCTGATTCATTTCGTGTCAAATGAAGCTTTCTCTCTGATCGTTTCATAATTTAATGGAGTCGTTTAAAATATGAAAATATGACTAAAGTAAAATTGGCAGATTAAAAAAGATTTAGAAATTTTCATATCTACTAACGTCTGCTGATATTTCATTTCATAAATTATCTTTCTTCAATTTGTTCCTCCTAAAGCCATTGTTTTTAAATTATCATTCACCTCATGCTGTGATTTCAATGTTTTCTATTTCCATTACATCTTCTGTCAAATGAAGTTCTATAATTTAATGGAATTGTTTTTTGGTGTGATCGATTAATTAGTTTTCGAATGTCACGGGCGTCCAATTCACAATGTACCCACGTAATAGTGAGTACATACTCTGCCGAGACCTTTTTGTTGAGATCGCACAACGGCCGTCAGAATTAACTTGTTCACCCGCACCGACGTCTGGGGAATGGAAGAGAAAGAGAGAGAGAGAGAGAGAGACAGGAGGAGAAGGGACGAGAGAGAGAGAGAGAGAGAGGAGAAACGAATGAGTTTCTTTCATGGACTCCATTCAACTCCATGCCGTTCCACTTTTTTACGTGTCGTTTTACGAGCGTATCTCTAATTTCGTAAGGCACGAAGAAACAGAACGAAGGGATCGTCGACCATGCCAACCCACACGTAAAAACACTTTGATCGGTTTCAATGCCGGCGACAACAAGATTTCGATTCTCTCGATTCACGCATACACGTAAAAACGGGAATGAGGAACGTTCCATTTTATAGGACACGCGTACGGTCCATTTGCAGGGTGAAGTGGCGTGACTATCATATCGAAACGTTATCGATAACGTCGATAATTTCAATTGAACTTGGACGCACTAAATGTATAATGTATTTTACCCACGCTGGATTCGAAGCAGCTGTATGAAATCATATTGTTCGATTATTATCTTCTACAAATTCTGTTGCAATTTTAATTGATGTGTGCACACATTTGATTCATTTATATGTATACAGTAGCAGACAAAAGTTTAAGATCGTTCTAAAGGAGACTACAACTTTTTTAATATTATACTGTACGATTTGAACTTTTTTGGGAAGCTGGAGCAATTCGTTTACTAAAGGATGTGAAAAGAGATTTTTTCAAAAATTGCAATTGATCGGATTTGTTGAAAAAATACTAAAAGTTGAATTTTTAACTTTTGTATGTCGGCCTATATTGAAAATTTAAAAAATACGTTTTGTATATCTGTGTCAATCAAACATATTCTGAAAATTTCGTCAAAATTGGTCGACGTTGCAATGAGCTACGAACGTTTGAAGATGGTAAAAATTGCAGATTTTCAAGATTTTCGGCAATAAATTCTGAAGATCTGCAATTTTTACCATCTCCAAACGTTTGTAGCTCATTGCAACGTCGACCGATTCTGACGAAATTTTCAGAATATGTTTGATTGACACAGATCTACGAAACGTATTTTTTAAATTTTCAATATAGGCCCTCATAAAAAAGTTAAAAATTCAACTTTTAGTATTTTTTCAATAATTCCGATCAATTGCAATTTTTGAAAAAATTTCTTTTCACATCCTTTAGTAAACTAATGGCTCTAGCTTCCCAAAAAAGTTCAAATCGTATAGTATAATATTTAAAAAGTTATAGTCTTCTTTAGAGCGGTCTTAAACTTCTGTCCGCTACTGTATAAGTAAGTGGTTACATTGTAGAAGGATGAAGTAGCTTATGTGTAAAGTAATAGTTCATTTATTTTCTCCTATTTCGGTCTACCATATCCTTTTTGATACATTACCGCAGCGATCGTGAGTAGATCGTTGCTTTCACGAGCAGGTTTTGCTTCGCTTCTGCAGGTAGCTAACATGAGTGCACAAAACCACGCCTTCTTCGCCCAGGAGCGATACTACACGGGAATCTACGATATTTTTCTATATCGCACGGACTAGTACTGCCACGTCGCGACGTCGTAACTGCTGCACGATCCGAGGCACACACGCTCGTACTTTATACGTGGCGGCGGGTGTCGCACAGTGGTAAAATGTCTAATTCTAGCTGGACCAAAATAATTTTTCTCAATTATTGAACAACATTTAATGAGAAAATATATTATTAGACATACTGAACCATATAATTGTAACAATTATATCTGATTATTCCCATTTGTTATCTATTAACGACTAGTTGAATGTTCCGTAACTGCGGCGAATTTTTGTGTTGAAAAATGGAAAGTAAGTACATATTAAAATAATTTATATTTTCTCGTTTTAGTTTAAAATTAAAAGGAGGAAGTAAATAATATGAACCATAATCAAAAGCAGTTTTTTTATGAATGAGTTAATAAAGTGAAGTTATACTTTGACTCGAGCATACTCAAGCTGCAATATTTTTGTATATTTTATCTATATGAATTACTTAACAATGTCGAAGAAAAATTAGCTGCTACAACCTGCTACTTAGTGAGAATAATATGGTCCGATTAGATCACTTAATTATAGTTTGTGATACGAATCAAGTTACTGTAATTATAATTTTTTAAAAAAGTAAAATCATAATGAAAAGTCATTTTCTTATATTCACAGACTTTACCTTCTATAAGTCAGAAATATAGAAATATAAGAAAAATATCCGTTTGTTATCATTTTTATGTTCAATTCCTTTACAGCAAAAACATAAATATCATAATAGTAATTATCAAGCGTCAAGAGGATATAAATTATTCAAAAATAATTTTGTCCACCTAAAATCGAAACATTTACCACTGTGTGTCGGTGTTAAGAACAGGACGTTGTTCTCCCGGTTTTGCACGGGAACACCTGACAAGTAACCACCGCCGATTTTCATAGAACTCGGCCGAAGTCGAACTCGGTTTCGAAATTTAAACCTTGACGGTATCCGCAATTCTGCAGAATTCTTCCGGAGATATTCCTCACGGTACGTCAATCGAGGAACTGGTGTTTCTGACGGTGATAACCGATTTTCACGGAACTCGGTTGAAACTCCCGAAATTTAAGGGGGTAGACTTGTTTTCAGGATTGCAGGATTGCGATAATGCAAAGATGGGGGTTTCAGTAGTCTAAGGCGCTGGATAGAAGATTAATCTAGGCCGCGATCGCCCTCAATAGTTCTATTTTTACGTTTACGATGCGTAATCTAGGTGCACGGTAGTGCACCAGCCAAGTTCTTGCACACAATTTAGCCGTTACTTAGAGGCTTATAACTCGGCACTGGAGGCAGATGGAGAGATGTAATTTCGTACACTTGTTAAATGCTATCATTTCTCAATATTGACAAAACATTAATGTTCCAACATCAGTAGGTTCCGAGATATAGGACCTCAAAAATCGCTAAATTTGTCACTGACTGACTGACGGATCATCAAAACCTTTTCAAAACCCGGTTTCGTTTTCAGTTCAAATCTTCATGTTCTACTCAGTCCACATGTCACCGGCGTAATGTCCATAACCTCTAAAAATTTTAACTAATTTTTTTCTTTATAAGCATGCGAGTCTTTACACACTTTTTGATTTAAAATCCTTTTTCACTTTCTGCTAGTGTGAAAACACGTTTACATAACCATTTAAAAAATGTCTTTGATTAATTCTTACAGACGCAATGCTGAAATTTTCTATTCTTGAAAATGGTCTAAATTCAGACCGAAACGTTGAATTAAATTTCATGTGATATTATTGCAAATTTGCTTATTTTCCAATTGATCGAATCAGTGCGCCGATAACACTAATTATATTGCTACATATCTAATGATGTAAACGATATTTTCAATAACGGAAGAGCAATTTTTAATGGCGCCTCAGAGTCGCCACTCGAGTGCTAAGGGTTAAATTCACTGGAAAGTCAAAATTCAGACGAACACTCGCACATTGTCACAACTCATCAGGCTGGTTCTAAATGGTGCGAACCTTTCTACTTCAAATGACCCCGGAAATCATCCCTTTCAAGGACACAATATTCTTCGGACACCGTGTATACATTTCTGGGTATCTCACAAATTTCCACATGCCGCGAATGCATAAAATTCCGCTTTTTTTCGCGTTAAGATCGCATTGTTGAAGGTAGGAAGAACGGAAAAGTGGAGGAATATGTAAGCAGGCTCGGGAGATGTATACATAAATTTCCAAGCATAAGGAAAGCACAGCTTTGCATAAAAGCGCAGTAACCGTACAATGGAGAGTTTAACAGTGTGGACAATTAACTTTTAAGCAGTTTTATGTTTTATTCTAAAATGTGTTGTCATGCGTGTGTCTTCAAGTTGCTTCAAGTGCAAAAGTTGACTTTGCGAGTCACCCCTTTCAGAGAAGCACAACATTTTTTTTACAAAATATTTACAGTTTCAAAATTGAAAAATTTATGAAATAGTCAAAATTCAAATTTACAGAATATTAACAATAGTTTCGTTTTATTTTGACTACTGAGAATTGTTCATCGCGCGAAGAAAAATTCGTTTACTTCCTAAAATAGAACCTGTAAAATTAAAAAAATTGCGTAAAGATAACGTGAGAAATATGCTGAAGGTATTAATAAATGTCGAGACATTTTGCGCGATAATGTTAGATAATGCAAGCATCATTAAAGGGGATCGTTTACTTTGTTCCGGTATATCCGTCAAGCTTTTCTCTGTAGTATCGTCTCTGTAGTTCCGTGCTCGGCTTTCCTGGAGAAATTTGTCGTTCTTGTTCATTTGCTTTTTTATAAATCATTCTAACAGATTTATAAATCAATTTAAAATGTAAAAAAACACTGCAAACGCAAGAGCAGAAAGTAGATGAATTGTTATTGGAAAAACAACGAGCGAAAAGGCCATATAATCCTCGAATCCGTGCTACCGACTCGCTGCTGTTTTTCGAAACGCTTATCCTCGATTCGCACGCGCACACATATACACACTACATATGTACACATACGCCGACACGTTTCGAGAGGATCTATAAAGTATTCCAGGCATCCAATGATGAATCTACAGGTTGGAACGTGAATCGTGATATATCCGTGAGAAGAATATTTGTTCATGTAAAAATAAACAATCGAAAGTGGTATCGGTAATTGTTTTCGTGACAGGTTCTGTCTACAAAACGATTGATCTGCAAAATACATCAAACTTGTTAAATGCGTGAGCATGACAGAAATTGATTTAAGGAGATTAACAAGATTTCAAATTATAATAATCCTGAAGGCTTCTAAATTCCATTCAATATTTACGTTTTTTTTCTGTAATCAATTTAAACAACATCCTGCTGATGTTCCATTGCATACTACTTCATTTTCTTAATTACATCGATCCACTTTTCTTCTCCAAGATTTTTCGAGATAAGTCTCTTGAAAATAATAAAATAAGTATTTTAACATACGTAATTTTTTTGTTTTATAAATCACGCGATGACCTTCAATTTTTCAACTAGAACGCTGTACATTTTTTCTATGAAACGGAATGACCTCGAAGGTCATACAAGATCACATTCTATCTGAATGCAAAGGTTACCTTTCTGTCTAACAAGACGATGCAAACACTGCGCGTATGTTGCTAAAAAATTGCTGGTAAAAAACAGTATTTACAGTGAGCCACGAAAGTATTCGAACGCACTTTAAAACAGAATAACTTGTTTATTATTGTACCAAACGACCTGATTTTTGATAATCGATTAGAAGCATTGGTTTATGAAATGATGTGCAAAAAAGATTTTCCAAGAATTATAATTTACAAGGTTACATAGAAAAATAAAGAAGGCATTTTTAAAAACTTTTTCATTTGGGGTCTTAATGAGAATTTAAAATGTTTTATGTACATGAACTAAAATTAAATACGAGATTCGTCGACGTACCCCCCCCCCCCCCACAGTTTTTTTTATTAAGCTACAAAATCCCACATGATGGTGCCCAGAGAATTCATTTTCAGACTTCGATCTGGACACTATCAGCTGAAGGCCTCCATTTTACCACGTTTTTATTAGCTCGCTTTCTTGTTTGTCTGTTTGTCTGTTCGGTGGCAAATTTTGCAATTGATTTTAAACTAAATTAAGATTTATGATAAAATTTAAAATAAAACTTACAAAAAAATTCCTTTCTTATTTTTGCATGTAACCTTGTAAATTATAATTTTTGGAAAGTCGTTTTTTGTATATCAACCAATGCTTCTAATTCGTTCGATGCAATCATAAAAAAGTTATTGTGTTTTCGAGAGCGTCCGAATACTTTCGTGGCTCACTGCACGTCAATTATGCAAGTGACAACGCGAACACCCTGTACAATATGAATAGAGTGTCACTCTTTTTCCGTTCGTTTTTCCCATAAACCAAGATTTATTATCCAGCTGTGTTTGAAATCACGTCGGGCGCCGAACAAAAGAGGCTCTTAAATATCATACCGTTTAAAGAACGACTTCCAGTTCTTCTGGCCGGGTCGTTACCGTGACTAATTCGGCATGTGTAACTAATTACGGCCGATGGGGACGCTTCATTTGTTCCGAAACTATTTCGGCTAGATCAGTCAGCGGCTTTTACCGTTTTGGAAGACGGCGGGGAAATGAATCAGTGAAAAGCGAGGGAAGGGATTAGGATGTGTGCATGCGCGTATGTGTGGTGTGTGTACCCGGAACGATGGATGCGAGCCGGGAACGAGAAGGAAACAGGAAAATTGTGTAAACCGTAAAGTAGAGTGAGGCGGTTAAGCCATTAAAGAGCAGACCGCATTCTTCGTTATCTCCTAATTGGCGGCGATGTTTGGGCCCCTTTTTCGTCGAGTTGTTCTCTCGTGATTCAAACGTTTCTTGCTTTCGTGCAGGCGTCCAACGATTAGCTGAGCCGATCAGCTTATGGAGCTAAATCTCGGTGCAGAATAACGAATTTAACGATTTATCGATCGGACAGCGGCGGACATTTTGGGCTAAACACTGTTTGGGGGCCTACCCAAATCAGAGTTGGGCATTAATCGAGATTAAAATTTTAATCGTGATTGAGAGAGATTGATTGATGTATACGATTAAAAAAAGAAATCGTCGAAAAATCGGCGATTGATTCAATCGTCAATCGTTGATTAAAAAAAGGAATCATCGAAAAAAATAAACATAAAAGCACGTAAACAGAATTTGTATTATGGACCAAATACACCTAAATTCAGTTTACATTTTTTTCAGTATTCATACAGTTCTGATTACGTATTTCATTTCGAAATTTCAGAAGTTAATCATTAATCAATTATCCGATTGACGATTAATAATCGTTAATCGCAATTAACGATTAATAAGTATTTAATCGTTAACCACAATTAACGACTAAAAGAGGAGATTGATTGTTAATTGTGATTAACGATTGAAGTAGAAATTTAGTCGTCAATCTTTGATTAAATTTTTGCCCAACTCTGACCCAAATTAACTTACAGTAAGGAGCAATTTTGTATGAATTGACCCAAAAGACTTCAATTTCTCTATAAGGCTAGAAGAATCAGTTTAGTAAACGACGTCTAAAAAATATTTTTTGAAAAGATGCATTTGGTCGGAATTGCGATAAAAAAAATAGTAAAAATTGATTTTTACTACTTTTTTAACTGGGCTTATAACGAAAATTCAAAAGATGTGTCTGGTCAACTGGTATAAATTATATACGCTCTGAAAATTTCATTGAAATTGGTTCATTGGTTTACGAGTTATAAACGATCAAAAATGGTAAAACTTGCCACTTTATGGTACATTACAAATTACCACTTTTGATCGTTTATAACTCGTAAACCAATTAACCAATTTCAATGAAATTTTCAGAGCGTATATAATTTATACCAGTCGACAAAATACATTTTTTAAATTTTCATTATTGGCCCAGTTAAAAAAGTAGTAAAAATCAATTTTTACTATTTTCTTCGCAATTCCGACCAAATGTATTTTTTAAAAAAATATTTTTTTGGACGTCATTTACTAAACTAATTCTTCTAGCCTTATAGAGAAATTGAAGTCGTTTAGTCCATTCCTAAGAAAGTTGTTCTGATTTAAAGTGTGTGGAATCATATGTGCTCCTTACTGCAGATACCAAAAATTTTTGCACAATTTATTTTTTCTTGAGATTTTGATTAAAATTTGTTTATTCATGCATCGTTCCGTTGTCAGTAATGTAGACCGTGTTCTGCCTTATTGATATCCGCACAGCGCCCTCGTAATCGTATTGCATCGGTATTACGTGAGACGACAGAAGCGGATTTTGCTAATACCAACGTCAGGTTGTTGCGATAACCGTCCGGCACAATAGAATAATATGTACTTGGGAATTGATACATATTGGTATTAATGAGTACGCCATTGAATCGATCCCACCATCACTTAAGGGCTATTGATGTGCGATAGTCTGAGCAAATCCGTATCGAGTAGTTTTATCCGAATTATCAATCGAGACACTCGTGCGTGAGAAATTAAATGTAGAGCCGGTTAAAGTTGGAACAGGTTTACACGCGACGTTCATTGTTGTCCCACGATCATTCCGTGCTAAATCACTTTTTTCCGCGTCAATTGTAAACAGCAGAATCTAAATAGAAATGTCAGTCTTTCTTTAATTAATAGGTTAACAGTAACGCAGCTGTATTCTTAAATTGTTCAAATTTGTTTATTTTATTTTTACGCGTACAACTCGCGGTCCAGTCAACCATTTTGTTGATTTATAAATCCGTTTATAAAATATTTAATCCATGAAATTTTCGCAATATTTTAAAATTGGAGAGAGAGCTACAAATTAATGTTTATTTTACACATTTTGGATGGAAAATCGAGAACCTGAAAATGGAGAAGTAACAATATTATCTCTCAATAATATCACTGGGTTTCTGCATCGATGGAAAGAAACAGGAGTTCAACATAAAGTGATTCCATCTCCGAATCTTTTACATTATTTATTATTGTAAATATAACATAGTTCACACCACTATGGATATTATGACACAATTAAGGGAAAGAGTAACTGATTGAATTAGGTAGAAATTGAAGAGTTTCTGATTGGTAACAACTAGACTGCTGATTTTCATGCAAAATTAAAATTGTCTGTACAAACTACAAGCTACAGAAACACTTACTACTTTCCTTAATAATTTTAGTTTCTTAAATTCTTTAAATGATTTTACTGTTTTGCATTGGATCCTCTATGGTGATACAAACATAAAATCCGCCGACTATGCCTTGTCAAACGAGACGAGGCAGTAAACGTAAACGTAAACATAAACATAACGGCTGGAGTGCGACAGAGTTAGCTTTCTCAAGTAGGCAGCAAAGGATTCACGCTGATACTTTACTGCCTTGGCTCGTTGGATAAGGTACAGCGACAATAAACACGAATGACGAGTAAACTCGTCATCCGCTGTCAAAAGGTATAATCTTAAGTACAAAATAAATCTTTGAAAGAATTTCCGCGTATTGACAAATATTTTCTAGTATCGAAGTTCGTTGGTGTACCATTCAAAATGAGAGCATAGTTTAGGGCCCCGCTTTTTGCACATGTTCTAAACTATGTTATAATCCGGGCTAGTGCCACTCCTGTTTCCACATAACAAGTTGCAGTATTTGTTTTTTACCGCATCAATTATCTATTGCACGCGCCCCACGTTTTTCGTTTTAAATCTTACAAGTATTTGCGTAGCTGTTCAAAATTCACAATCACAAATTTTCAGGATTATCGTGAATGATTATTGTGAATTTTGAACAGCTACGCAAATACTTGTAAGATTTAAAACGAAAAATGTGGGGCGCATGCAATAGATAATTGATGCATGAATGGTTGACCCAAATTACTAAAAATTTTATTGCTTCGCAAATGATATGAACTGTTGTGTGAGATTTCTCAACGGCTGCTACTCTCTACACTCCTTACTATTATCTTGCGCCCCACGTTTTTCGTTTTAAATCTTACAAGTATTTGTGTAGCTGTTCAAAATTCACAATCACAAATTTTCAGGATTATCGTGAATGATTATTGTGAATTTTTAACAGCTACGCAAATACTTGTAAGATTTAAAACGAAAAAACGTGGGGCGCATGCAATAGATAATTGATGCATGAACAGTTCACCCAAATTGCTAAAAATTTTATTGCTTCGCAAATGATATGAACTGTTGTGTGAGAT
>CM052296.1:1396029-1415599 GCA_028455765.1 Lasioglossum oenotherae
ATTATCTTGCGCCCCACGTTTTTCGTTTTAAATCTTACAAGTATTTGTGTAGCTGTTCAAAATTCACAATCACAAATTTTCAGGATTATCGTGAATGATTATTGTGAATTTTTAACAGCTACGCAAATACTTGTAAGATTTAAAACGAAAAACGTGGGGCGCATGCAATAGATAATTGATGCATGAACAGTTCACCCAAATTGCTAAAAATTTTATTGCTTCGCAAATGATATGAACTGTTGTGTGAGATTTCTCAACGGCTGCTACTCTCTACACTCCTTACTATTATCTTGCGCCCCACGTTTTTCGTTTTAAATCTGACAAGTATTTGCGTAGCTGTTCAAAATTCACAATCACAAATTTTCAGGATTATCTGTACGTGGCTAGGAAAAATTATTTTATACTTTTTAGTCCATTTTAAAAACGTGGTGTTTTTAAAAAATTAATTTTTATTTAAATAATTATTATGGAGAAGATCAGTATCCACTCATTGATGGGGGCGGCAGTGTGATTGTCTCGTCACTGGGAGTTAGCGTGAAAAAAGGATATTGCGCGTGGAGCGACCCGATATGTAGACCACTTTAAATCCTGTAAACCGTCACCCCTCGATTTAATGCGTCCGGTTAACGATGAAATCGTACAAACGAACGGCGAAACGGGAAGTATCTGTCTTGGATCGTGCGCGGGGGATGAATTACAGAAACGGGGGAGCGAAGTATCGATGTGTGAAACCGAAGAGGTCGAAAGGCACGGGGTCTCCATCGGCCTGTCGATTTATATCCGCAGAGGAGAGAGAGCACATTAGCAGACTGCATTCTTTACGCTCGTTTATTCACTACTGACGACCCTTTATGCACATCCATTTATGCTTTAAGCGGCGTCCAATTACTGCGAACCTAAAAAAGGACACCGGCATCCGCGCGCGACAGAGGAACGATGGAAAACGACCGACGTGTATCGGACAAGGTTATTTTTAACCTTTGTCTGCGCGCCGTATTCCCGTAACGATGCGACGCGTATTAAACTTTCCCCGAAGAAAAACGACTAAAGGGAAAGTGTTGTTACGCGTCGGCAGATTACGTGCACGCTGAATTGCTCGTTCAAGCGCAAAAACGCGTGCATCCCCCACCTCCTTCCAACGTTCTCGATGTTTCACCCTTGATGCTGTCTTCCGAGGGAAGTGTTACAAAGCAAATTGATCGTTTCTCTGTCATTTATGTCGGCAACTTTGTCACATGTATTACGTGCAAACAATCTATTCCCCCTAGAAGGTACAAGAACCGATAAAATCGATGTTCCACGTCGGTTTGATCGAAGCAATTAACTGTTTCCCAACCGCATTGGTGATCTGTGCCAGCGGGGACTGAATCGCTTAATCTCGAACAACAATAAACGTGAACGACACCGACGTCTCCTCGTTATTTCCGCAACGAAATGTGTGTGCGTCGGGAGTGAATTAAAAAATTCTATGAGGGCAATGAATGGGAAAAAGTAGAGAAAGAAAATCGTTTAAATGCTCTAAACGAACAGAATCGGGTGGCTGGGACCGGGGGCAAAGAGGAGAATTGGAAGGGAAGTGAAATAGAAAAGGCAGAGAGTACCACGTGTACGAACCCCATCGATCCCCCACAGCAAAGCACAGCAGAGTACAGCAAAGCGTGGCAAAGCATGGCAAAGCACGGCAAAGCACAGCGGAACACAGCAGAGCAGGCACCGGTACACGCCCCCGTTATTTCGTTCGTCTTTAACGAGCTCTCATTATCGCTAGATTATCGTACAAGAGGATTTGACGTCGTAATGGCCAGCAATGAATCCATTGACAACGTCGATGAACTAATGACGCTCGTCATTCACCGGCAATCGTCGTCGACATCGAGGTGCCGCCTTGTCTCGTCTCGTCTCGTCCCGTCTCTTGCGATCGCCTTCTCATTCTCCCTCAACCCCCTTTTTTCTTCTCCCCTCCGGTTTAGAATCTCTCCACCTTCGCACCAGTCCCGTTCACTATTTTCTTTCCAATTATATTTTCTTTTTTATTTATTTATCTCTCGTGGGGGACCGGCCATCCATTTACTACACATCTATTTTTCTATTTTCATGGTTGGTCGGCCCCGAAAAACTCGTATGAAGAGTGCAGGATAAATGGTGAAATAGAAAAATGGTTTTGGACGTGGACCTCAATACTAGCAATAAGCTACTTTTGAAAGAATGTCTGAAACATTTTTTTTACAGAGTTGTCTAGGCTTTAAATTTGAGCAACAGATTTTTTGTTTAATTCTGAGTACACATTTATTTCATCTCGCAAATATTTCAATAAGTCCAGAATATACAACAATGTTTTCGATTTGTTGAAATATCGTCACCGTGTGGTGTGTATAAGCATAGTATAATATAATAATAATAATAAGTTTAATAGTACATACAGTACCGTATCTTATAATCTATGTATAGTATAGTACAGTATTAGTAACATGGAAGTGCCTCACAAGGGAAGGACCCCAAGTGTCCGACTTCGATTTTGATAATCTTTTGCGAGACGATGGTATATGGATCCCTAATGATGTCTGCAAAATATTAGGTGTAGTTACTCAATAGTTCGAAAGATATAAACAATTGAACTTGCACGCAACCTGCTTGCAGGCTAATGGAACTTCGAAAACTGCAAATCATGCACAGTTTAATTGTTCATATCTTCGAAACTATTGACTACCTACACGTAATATTTTGCAGACATCATCAGGGATCCATATACCATCGTCTCACAAAAAATTATCAAAATCGAAGTCGGACACTTGGGGTCCTTCCCTTCTCAGAGCAGACAATCGATAGCAATAATTGCAATTTTCGCCTTCTAGGCTTTTCATTCCAGAGATTACTTTGAAGGGGATGATTCCATTTGTTGTAACTTTATTTACAATTATTTTATTCTTAGTCTCCGAACACAGTGTCTGAACACTGATACAGTTAGCTTCCAGAACGTCCGACATGATATTTTCCACACTAGTTTCGACAGTAATATTTATTTTCCACGTCGTACAAGTTTTTTACCCCTTGTTCGCCGTTCCGCTCCCTTGCTCGCAGACCTCTGCTCCACCCTGGTTTTATAGTCTGATATTTTTCCCTTGCGTGCTGCACTTCGGAAGGCCGTTCCCTTCCGCTGTTCCCCATATTCCTTTTTTCTTTCCTTTTTCCAATCTTCCTCCACCGTTTATTTCAATTTACGGATATACTCGACAACAGCGGCTTGCGCCTCTGCACACTGCCTGCTTTAATTTCTTTCGGTTTTGTCCCCCTCCCCCCCCCACTATCGCGCGACATTGTACTCCGCGCATTTGTTTTCAGCCTGCTCTTTGCCGGCGCGTTTGACTTTGTCTCTGAGAATGAGAACTGACGCGTCGAGCAACCTGATCTACGCGACCTGTTATTTACTTACACGCCGCATCTCATCCTTAGCGTTATCTCAAGGGTGAAACCATAGTATACTAGGTCGTTGGATTCGTCTTGACATCAACTAGGATATGTACTATGAAGTCAAAAATATTTATCCTCGTTCAAAATGTTAATGTGGACCTTGATCTTTTATAGAAAAATTTTCTTTATAATTCTGAATACATACATTGTGTTTTGTGGACGATTAAGTGCTAATTAACGTTCATTTGCCACATTTTTGTATTTGACTTGACATGAATTACAATGAAGTCAACAATATTTATTGTCGTTCAAAATGTCAAAGTGGACCTTGATGTTTTATAGAAAAATTTTCTTTTTGATTTTGAGTATTGTGTTTTGTGGACGATTCAGTGCTAATTAACGTTCATTTGCAACATTCTTGTTTACAAGAATATTTATTGTCCTAAAAATGTCGATGTGACCTCGATTTTTTATAAAAAGGAATTTTTTTAGATGTCGAATATTGTGATTTATGGACTAATTAACGTTCATTTGCCACATTTTTGTATTTGACTTGACATGAATTACAATGAAGTCAACAATATTTATAGTGCTTCAAAATGTCAAAGTGGAACTTGATTTTTAATAGAAAAATTTTCTTTTTAATTCTGAATATTGTGATTTGTGAACGATACAGTGCTAATTACTGTTCATTTGCAACATTTTTGTACCTGATTTGACACCAATTACGATACTATGGAATCAAGAATATTTATTGTCCTTCAAAATGTCAATGTGATCTCGATTTTTTATAAAAAGGAATTTTTTTAGATGTCGAATATTGTGATTTATAGACTAATAACGTTCATTTGCCACATTTTTGTATTTGACTTGACATGAATTACAATGAAGTCAACAATATTTATAGTGCTTCAAAATGTCAAAGTGGAACTTGATTTTTAATAGAAAAATTTTCTTTTTAATTCTGAATATTGTGATTTGTGGACGATACAGTGCTAATTAATGTTCATTTGCAACATTTTCGTACCTGATTTGACACCAATTACGATATTATGAAGTCTAGAACATTTATTGTCGTTCAAAATGTCAATGTGACCTCGATTTTTTATAAAAAGGATTGTTTTTCAGTGTTGAATATTGTGATTTGTGGATTTGACATCAATCACGATGAACTAATTTGACTTGAGATCAATTACGATGATGTCGTGAATATTTAGGAGTTTCATCCGTCGAAATCGTCGATAAAATCGAGTCGAATAAAATTTGGGTGTCGCGGTCCCATTGTATCTGGTATTCCCGCGTACTTTGTGCGAATACACGGTTGATAAATGTTCCGGAATGCAATAGGTAACCACCGCATCAAGGATACGCTGCACGAATACCTGTCGCGGACTTTTTCTCACTTAACTCTGCTAATGGCCTCTCGCGACGTAACGACGGACCTGACGTTCCATACATTACTTGCGAGGGAGAGAAGCTCCGGCGTTTCTCGATGGAAAGGGCGTTGAAAGGGTGAATCGAGCGGAGTCAAGTTGCGACACTCGTTATTCAGTCGCAACTAAAACAAAGCCTCTCAAGGAATCCGCCGCCGTGCCGCACGGCCGCGCCGGTATAATTCATCTCGCGCAAATAGTAATGAATTTTTTCTTCTCGTTTATCGTAACAATACACCGCGGACGACGGAGATTCGGCCACCGGCGATTAATGTATTCAATTTGCAGAGCGCTTTGTCGAATGGAAAACGGCACTCCCGTGCCACTCGCCCCCGCAAATTGCCGAACGATCGTCGGATATGTAAAATGCCCTCTTCGGCGAGATGCCTCCGCGCTATACCGTCGCCGACATTCTTTTGCAATACGCGAAGTAGACGATGCTCTTGGGATAGGCAAAAGTGCTTCACAATTACGAGAATAATCGACCAATGATCGAACTGTGTCCTGTAATAAGACAACCCTTCCATTAATGCCTGTTAGCTCCTCGTCTCCTCCTCTTTCTGGCAATTTCAGACATTTTTCAACGATTTAGTGTTTTACCACGCTTATATTAGCTTGCCGAGTTGTCGTTGTTGTATGCATCAAATCTTGTAATCGAATTTTAAACCACTTCCCGATAAGCTAGAGACTTGAAACTTTAAACATAGCTCAGAACTGGATGAGAATACAATATTCAAAAACAAATTTTTTAAAAAAACTATGCGTTTAGGAGATATAAACTATTAAAAATTTAACCGTTACACCCCCCGCGCCAGCGCTTACCTACTCCACTACGTGTTCCCAGTCCGACTCATCCCCACTCCACTGGCCCACTTCGCATCGTAGGACCTCAGTTTACTTACTGATTTGGTTAGGATCCGGTCGCGGTGGAGGGCGACAATTTATTAGTTATTATTATTAGTTATTTTGTAGGTGAAACATACTTTTTATTGTACCATTTAATACATCCTGATATATTCTTTACATGAAAGTGTGAAACAGTACAAAACAGTTTTTCAAGTCGAAACTTACAAACAGATAATATTTAACAACACGAACAGATTATTCCCTATTCGCGAATGTTTCACTGTATCGATTGCATGATTTTGATTTGAAAACTACCCGATGTAAAATTCGTTTGATAAAACATATTGAAATATTGATCCGATTAAAATTTCTTATAATAACGCCGAACTTTGTTTACGACTGGCACAAACAATATTACAGTGAGGGAAAGCTTTTAAAGTGTTACCATGCAGAACATTTATTCATTTCGAGAACGCGATTACTATACGAATTTTATGCCTTTGTAGTTCACAAGCCTGCGTGTCAAATGCAGTACAACAGAAACTTCAATGAAGCTTTGATAATACCATTTCATTTTTTTTTTCCAATTTTATTGTTTCATTTGTAATGGAACATTCGCGGAATATATAAATGTTCAAACTCGTTCTAAACCCTGAAAAGGGAGCTTTGAAACGTGCTTTTGTCAAAGGTGAATTACATTTCTGATAAAACTATAGCTCTTAATATATTCTTAATATAATTATTATGATAATAATTTACAGTAAATACGATATTGAAAATATTAGATCAATATATCTTAATGTATTTATTATTAATTTTATTCCCACACAGAAATAAATTTAATAATTCATGTGTTTAATATTACCAGAATTAATATTTATGACACCAGTGAATCGGTAAAATTCAAAACTGTGAAGACTGGATCATTTTAAAATTATTAAAAGAAGAAATAAATTGTTACTTAACTTTCTTGTTTCCTACAAATGGCTTAAAAAATTTCTATTGTTCATAAAAATCCGCAGTATAGAAATATCTAACTAATACTGCGTCAAAATGAAGTTCTAGTTATCTTTGAGTTAACAAAAAAACAATGAAATATCTTTGTGATGTTCTAATGCTAATTAAATATGTGACGAGATGATGCGATAAAAATATTTGTAATTAAATGAATTGTTTAAGAAATATATTATTTCTGGGTAATTTTATTCTTAGGTACGACTTGAGCTGTAATCAGTACAATTTAATAAGTTTTTTAATTCGCATTTTATTTTTGCGTACGTAACGAAATAAATTGTAATCGAAGTTAACTAACTGGCGAACGTTTATAATTTCGATAATGCAAACAGACGTCGATAATGTAAATTTCTATTGAAATATTGATTAAAAGCTGTGACGTTCGTTTTTTTGTTGTATTGAAATACGATTCTAAAAGCACTTTTAGTTTTTCCCGAATTTTCATGTTTCCGAGCAACTTTTCCAATGTTTTTTTAAATCTAGAAACCTGATTCGGACTGCAACGAACATTTAAAAAAAAAATTAGCCAAATCGGTCCAGCCGTTCTCCCGTGATGTCGTGACCAACGAACAGCATTTGATTTTTATTATATAGACAACAGCAAAGTTCACAGGAGCTTTGAATAACACATTCCTGTTTATTTAATAAATTCTCCAATTTATTCTTGATTTTGCTTATGGGGTACGACGTGTAAGCAACCTCTTACCCTATTAAAAAGTGTATATTTTCAGATTTATAAACTACCTTTCCATTATTTATTTTTGAAATGTCCGGAAAACGTTCTTGAAATGCGCTCAATAATTTTTAACGAATTATCCAGCTTTCTGTTACACCTGTGTGGACACACAAAAAGTAGTGGAAATGTAAATAAAAATGTTTAGTCACCGGGGAAAGGTTTTATGCAACAATATCGGTGTGCCCCATTTAAAATTATAATTTCTATTATAAAATTTCCTGCGGTACTCAACGGGATTGAAGTCTTTAGACCAAAAACTTTCTGCGCATATTTTCATGCTGCAAATGTAAATCAATGTAAAATTATTCAAAGAATGCTGGTCCAGAGAGGTTTTGCAATTTTTCATCAGCCGTAAAAAAAGAATGTAAAGGCGAGTTGGACGCAGACACTAGATTAGCGACGTAAGCGTGAACCGAAGCAGAAAATCGGTTAAACGTAGTTTGGAAAATATTAATTCCTTAAAAGATGTTTATAAATTCTTTTTAATCAACCAATAAGTATTAAATCCCTTGGAAATTACACGATTTTAAAAAGCGAGGAACAGTTTTTACAATGTAGAAGACTAAATGAAGATAAATTGAACACTTTTTCTTGCATGTCTAATTTCTGGAACAATTAATTGCAAACGAAACAGATAAAATTTTGTACATTAATAGGAATGCCAAGTTATAATTTAAATGAAAAATAACAATGTGAGAAAATATAAATGTAGAAATGTGTAAATATATGTACATATACGTACATTAAAAACACATTAAAAAACATACGATTTAAGTATGTTTTTCTGATAGAAGATGAAATAAATGTTTCCTACCTAATGATTTAGTAATTAGCCTGTAGATCTTTATGCAAAATAAAAGGTAACCTGAATTTCAACAAATTGGAGTAAACTAAAAATCGATTTCCCTTAACAGGCCTCGTACGTTTCAAATAATGTAAAAACATTAAAATATTCATCGAATGTGTACTTAGTTTTAGACTAAATGCATAATTAATGATGAAGCTTAATAATATTGATAGTATTCGAAATGTTTCTTCCATTTCTGTTGAATTTGTCTTGACACTGGCTTTCATGATGCAAAAAAATATACAATAGCGTTCCATTAAAAAATTCGAAGGTCACCTTGCTTGCGAAAAGTCAGCATTACTTTTTCCTCTATCATTTTTTTCTAATGACCGGACGCGACGTAAAACCTGCAAAAAAAAAGAACCATAATGAGAAGTGCAGTGATCAAAAATTTGCAGATTGATACATATGCAGGACATAAAAAGGATTCGGAAGAAATGCGGTCGTTGGAAGTTAATATTCGACTGTACGTATCGAACAATGTTACTTAGCGTATCGATAAGAGATGTCCGATTGCAAACTTTCATTACTTGGAACCGGGGTTGTCGACGATGAACGCGACGCGGCTCGGGCAGAGGAGATTTAATTGTTGGATCTACTCGGTAAAATGGTCGGCCGGTTTTTCCGCTCGTAAAATTGGTCCTCGTATTTCTCGCTGCGGCACACCGTGTTTTAATTTCACACTTTTCCACCTGACGCATACCGGGTCCTCCGTATCGTACACAGATTTAATTTAAGTGAATTCCGGAGAATCACGGATGCCGACGTAACAACGCAGTATATTGCCATTCCTGAGTGGCACATCAGACATGTACCGAGCAAATGCGATCAAACGAACGAAATGTACGTTTTTGTCCTCACCTACGACCCTCACTCTCGGGACTGCTGCTCCCAGGCTCCCTTTCTCCGTCGGCTCCTGCCGAGAGTTCGAAGATTCCTGTTACGCTGGAAATAAATGCGTCGCGAGGGAGACCGGAAGGAAGGAAGGAAGGAAGGAAGCAAGGGAGATACGAGAAGATGCTGCTGAAATGGAGAACAGAAAACGTCAGCGCCAACGCGTTTTCTGTCACCGATGGGCTCTTATCGAACCTACCATTTCGCCCGGAATTCGAAACAATCCGGATTTCTATTTTTCAATGGGAAAACACAGCGTGCATTAGATTGCACAATGTGTATACCGTTAGCATCATAACTGATTCAACACACTATAATCAAAATAACTCTTTTATGAATGGACCAAACGGTATTGATTTCTCTGCAAAGCTAGAAGAATTAGTTTATTAAATGACGTCTAAAAAATATTTTGAAAAATGCATTTGGTCGGAATTGCGGGAAAAAATAGAAAAATTGATTTTTACTACTTTTTTAGCTGGGCCAATAGCGAAAATCTTAAAGATGTGTTTGATCAACTCGTATAAATTATACATATACGTTCTGAAAATTTCATTGAATTTGGTTAATTGGTTTACGAGTTATAAACGATTGAAAGTGGTGAAAATTGCAATTTTTTTAAAAGTTCGGTGTTTTTCCCATTTTTAATCGTTTATAACTCGTAAACCAAGTAATCAATTTCAGTGAAATTTTCAGACCGAATATAATTTATAGTAAAAATCAATTTTGACTACTTTTTTAGCTGGGTCAATAACGAAAATCTCAAAGATGTGTTTCATCAACTCGTATAAATTATACATATACGTTCTGCAAATTTCATTGAATTTGGTTAATTGGTTTGCGAGTTATAAACAATCAAAAGTGGCAAAAATTGTAATTTTTCAGAATTTCGGCATTTTTCCCATTTTTGATCGTTTATGATTCGTAAACCAATTAATCAATTTCAATGGAATTTTCAGAGCGTATATAATTTATAGTAAAAATCAATTTTGACTACTTTTTTAGTTGGATCAATAACGAAAATTTCCATGATGTGTTTGGTCAACTCGTGTAAATTATACATATACGATCTGAAAATTTCATTAAGTTTGATTAATTGGTTTACGAGTTATAAACGATCGAAAGTGGTAAAAATGGTAATTTTTCAAAATTTCGGCATTTTTCCCATTTTTGATCGTCTATAATTCGTAAACCAATTAACCAATTTCAATGGAATTTTCAGAGCATATATAATTTGTACGAGTTGACCAAACACATCACACACACTTTTTCTTAATGGACCAAACGTCTTCAATTTCTCTGTAAAGCTATACGAATTATGTTAAATGCATTTGGTCGGAATTGTGAAAAGCAATAGTGAAAATTGATTTTCACAGCTTTATTAGCTGGGCCAATAACGAAAATTTAAAAGATGTAATTGGTTTACGAGTTATAAACGCTCAAAACTGGTAAGAAAGTCGAAAATCTGGAAAAATTGCCATTTTTACCACTTTTGTCTGATGGAGAGAGGCTACTAAATATTTACGAAACAGTGAATATAAATACACAAAAGTGTAATTTCGCGAAAGAATAAAAGTTAATAAAATTCCAATAAAACCTTGATCATAATTAATGTCTGCACACACACACACACATATACATACATAGAATGGCGCAAGAACAATCGTTGAAGTGGAACAGTGATTTAAATATTTCGAATATGTGTCCACGATGTTAATTAATGTCATAATATGAAATTCATGCTCATTCGTAACTGCAAATCACGTTCGTTAATATTGATGCGCGCCAGCGTTGAACATTACGCAACTGCTTCATCAGATTGAAATAATGATCAGCTTCATAAGTAGTACACTGTTATAATAACTACATGTTCTTCTCGATGCGTGCACGATTTACTTGAAAATATGTCGAAATGAACGCATTCAATTATTTACTTTATTTTATTTAATATTACTTTTACTACATGTTACGGTTCCCGAGCCGAGGCTCTCAAATCCTCGGACCAAAAATATTTTCAATATATCCATATTGCACGGACGCGACTTTTCGCGTGGGAACGGACACGCCAGCGAAGAATAATCCTTTACGATTAAACCAAAAAATACGGGACTAGTTCGATAGTTGCAGAGATAACGTTTCATTTGCGAGCGAACTTCTGGGAAAAATCGTTGGGAATCACCAACTTCGGGGCGGTGGATTTTTTAAACAATTTCGAAATCAAAAGAATGCTAACTTGAAACCCCCGTTCTCGTATTGTACTACAATACATTTCAATCCGGGACAAAAACCTATACATCCGCAGAGAAAAGTGATCGAGATGGCGTCGGCCGACCCGTATATACGTGACTAAAAATTGGAAATGTTTCTCTATTCCCATACTGTCGATTCGATTCGTTCCAGCGCATGAAAAAGTGTCAGATATCCATGATGATCGAACGGATGCCAAAACTTGTGGAGGAGACTCGGTCAAAACCGACCACCTCGATAAAACCAGGTATCTGAATCAAACTGGGTCTTGCTCCCATCTTTACATTGGTTTCAAATATCCTCGCGTTTCTAGTTCCAGCCACGAATAGTCCTCATTCGGATTGATTCATTAACGAAGATCATTATTGTACTCTGGGGATCTTTATCCAAAATAACTGTTTACTGCATCGATCGCAGGGGACAGGAAGCAAATAGAAATGCAGTTTTTCCTTGAAAAATTACAATCGGCACAATATTATATATTTTTTTCATTATTACAGCATTTGAAACTTCAGTAGAGTATCAATAATTTTTACTTATTGCTAGTTCGTTTGAATAGGACAGTTTGTATACGTTAAGCTCAGATTATTCAGATCATGACGATGCAAACTATGTGTATTACTTTTTAAAGAAGTCATTTAACAGTACAAATTATATTACTTTTTAAAAAATCGTTTAATGGTGCAAATTATATTACTTTTTAAAAACTCATTTAATGGTACAAATTATATTACCTTTTAAAAACTCATTTAATGGTACAAATTATATTACTTTTTAGAAAATCATTTCATGGTACACATTATATTACTTTTTAAAAAACCATTTGAGATGGTACACATTACGTTACGTTTTGAAAAACCATTTAAGATGGTACACATTACGTTACTTTTTATAAAATCATTTAATGGTATACCAGAATGCGTAATGTTATTTAAATGACACCTATCAAGCATTACTAAAAAAGGCGGAAACTACAAAATTCCATTTAGAAGACGAGCCTGAACCGTCGCGTCGCGTCAGCCGAATGAACAATTTACCATATAGCTGCAACACTCGAGCTGCACTTAAGAAAAGATGAATCCGATTATATCGGTTCTCCATTTTCCGGGGTTTCGTTCGGGGAACGTCTCGTCGGATGTACCGAGCGACGAGGAAAACCGAATGAAGGAGTTTATATTCTTGGTAATTGGATTTGCCCGTGCGCGAACTTTCCCGGTGAATTTGTGAGAAAGTAATTCCTGGGAGTCCGTTGTTTGTCACTTAGTTGCCACCTTCTCTCCTTGATCGTGTTCGATTTTCTTCTGCAGAGTTCGGGGTAATCAAGATTCATCTCGAATTAGAGGTTTCCCTGGCGTCCGACTGTAGACTCCGGGACAGTGTCTGTTCTGCGACGATAGCTATCTCTCTGCTCGCCTGGTAGGAAGAGGTTAGATTCACATATGCAGCCGACAAACACAGTAGGTGTACACCTTTTGTCTGCCATTTGACAGGCAGTGGAAGGTTTAGTGTCAAGATGACAGACTCGTCATCTTTTTCGGTAGTGAGAACAGCTAGATAAAAGATCAATCTAGGCCGCGGTCGTTCGATCTTCTGCAGAGTTCGGGGCAATCAAGATTCATCTCGAATTAGAGGTTTCCCTGGCGTCCGACTGCAGACTATAGACCCGTAGACTCCGAGACAGTGTCTGTTCTGCGACGATAGCTATCTCTCTGCTAGCCTGGTAGAAAGAGGGTTAGATTCACATACGCACCCGACAGATACACATATAGGTATATGTACACCGAAGATCATTCGCGAGCTAAGCTCCCAGGCTTAGGCTAGCTCGCTCCCAAGACGGATTAAATTGCCGGCACTTTATTTCGGAACCTTTCTCCTCGACACTATCGCGTCTCGATCCAGCTTGACTATCGATCGGCCGCAAGACTCCTCCGCGTTTCTTCTGTCCGGCTGTTTTGCCGGGCTTGGGTTCGGGCTCGGGCTCGGCCTCGCTCGGGCTCTAGGGTCTCGCCTTGTCTGCACATCGCCACGATATTTCTCTCCGCGCACGTGTACCGCCCGTAGACACAGATGCTGAACACGGGACCGAGTAAACGGATTAACCGCGGCGGGCTTTAATGAATTGACATTAATACGTCAATTAAATTTCCCGGAGACCCGCGTCATCCCCTTCCCACCGAAACGGTACGTCGGAACGGGCATTTTTCTCCAAATTATCGCGCCTTTCCACCGGTCAGCATGGCGATTTAACTGCAGAAATACGGAACTCTGCGAAATCATCTTTTTCATTCATTTTAAACCTTGTATATGTATAATAAATAATTATATATTGGGTTGGCAACTAAGTTCGTTCGGTTTTTGTGATTTATTCCAACGTAAAAAATCGAACGAACTTATTTGCCAACCCAATATATTATATAAATAATTATGTATATTATATGTATATATAATAAATGTTTATAATTTGTATGCAAACGATTTTCTACTAATAATATTGTTTTCTCTTTTCCAGGTAAGTCGCAGATCCCACAGCTCTATGGTCAGTTGCTGATTTCGCGATAAGTAATTATACAATCAATAATATCTACGGTAAGTCCTCGACTTAAGCGAATTCGTTTTACTACCTCGATACTAAACTTGCTTCGATTTTTTCATAACTTGATCTCTGAAAAATAGCGTCTAAAATATTCTGTAGAAAATTGCGTTGTAGTAGAAAACGTATGGCTCTTGAACCGAGGGTCTTTGGATTATAGAGAAGTGAATACTGAAAGCTTTTTTCGGTACCTGTAAATTTCTCCCGATTATGTGGACGTGCATTGACTGGGTATGTACATTATGGTCCATTTGCTAGATAGCACTATCTGGTGCTATTAAACATGGATGAAAGCACAATAATGTTTGCTATAACGTGCAACAACCTAAAATGTGTGTGTATGTACACGAGTGAAACACCAACAAGAAGATAGAGGCGATGTTTTGTCTGTTTTAAACGAGACACCCTGTATAACAGGAAAAATATTTCTTAAATGTAACAAATCAATATTGTCATCTAAAAATTCCATAAAACTTGAAATATTTTTTTTCAAAAAGTCTTGAAAGTTCAGAAGAATCAATTTACATATCATTTAATGCTTTATTTCGTATTTATACGTATTTCAATTGTGTGATTATATGATAACAATATGATATTATAAACAGTACAAATACATATTCAATGAAAAATGTTCAATGAAAAAAATACACCGAGGATAAACAAATAAGTTTTTCATTCGAAAATTTTAAAAATAACGAATAAGTACCATTCATCGATTATTCGGAAATAACAAATAAATTAATCCGCGAATAACAAATCATTCATCCCGAATAATATTTGCCCGACACTGGAAGCTTATTAAATTATGCAATGGAAATGTCATACAGAATAACATGTATCCAAAAACAGTAGGCGGATTCAGGTCACTCTAACGCGCCTTCAAAGTGTGATAACCCCTAATGGAATTCCTGCTTACCATATTTCTTTTCCGCTTTTCTTCTCGCTTCTTTTCTTCTGAATTATGCACGAACGATTTTAATATGCGGCACCGATATGATCTTGTTCAGTGGAACGTTAGAATACCTCCTGCGTTTTTATTAAGACACAGTGCTCGCAGTTTTTCATCGTTGGTTAATTCAATTTTATGAAGTACATACGCGCCGAGATCGGCGTTGAAGGGAGGAAACATTTGATCGTTTAGGAACAGGAAATTCTACGGAAATGTTATACGTATTGTAGTTGACCTAACTTGACCATCTCAATCAATGTTTGTACTGATATAATGTCACAAATTGTCCCCAAAAGATTAAGACTGAAGTTTATTCAAGATCATCGCAAACAGAAAAAATGCATAAATATTAGGTGACTCAGCCTCTAGAAATTAACTGATGGATTAGAAGCTGTGATAAGTAAGTTAGAACCTTTATAACAGAATTTATTAATTTAAAGAATCAGAATTTTGTGGTAAATGAGTGGGTGGAATATGCATATTAATATGGAATAGTTTAATATACTTTAATGATTACATACATGCTTCTATGAAATAACAAAATTCACTCTCTGCACGTGGCGTCCATACATCGACTCAAGCATAACCTATCAACACACGCACTCCCTCTATATGCCTCTGGCATCTCACTCACTCACGCGCTCTCACACTTCCGTCCACACTCTACACTCTCAACTCTTACACACAATACAAAACAATCATCACTCACACATACGCCCCTTGTTTTTATTATTATTATTATTATTATTATTATTATTATTATTATTATTATTATATACGGACCGAGGTCCTTTTATACAAATGTATACAGTTTTTACAGTATAACTGATAAAAACAGAAAGAAGACATGACAAAAAAAAAAATAACAAAAAAAGTCTTAACCTAAGTCTTAATAAAAATTTACATAAAAATGGACCGCGCGAAACTAAACAAGTACAGGTAAGATTAACAAATAGTATTGCGCAATTTTGTTTTGAATGCCTGTAACGTGCCATTAAAAAAATCGATATTGTTATAAAAGCTGTTAGAGCAAGCAATAATGCGATTTAATGGATTTATTATTCCATATGAGGATTTGGATTTCATTGTTTGAAATCCTGCTCTCGTTCTCAAAACACGTTCAGGTACATAGAAATTGATTTGCCTTAGGAGTGAGGGACAATCTATATTATTATTAATCAAATTGAAGATAAAGCTCTGGTCGGAAACTGTTCTACGATCGGATAATGTTTCAAGGTTGACCGTGTTTAATATCTTTGAGTAATTATGATCAAAGAATGACATTGGGTTGTTTGTCCTATATGCACAAAACCTGAGGAATTTATGCTGCACATTATTGTCTTTCTGTCTGTAGAACTTTCTTTACATTCCTTAACAGACTTGGTCCACTCAATGGTTTGGTCATACAGTCTGCTGTCATTGTTGTGCTCGGTACATGTATTATTTTCACATTCTCTCTCATCACCGCTTCCCTCACATACCAACATTTTCTATTTAATCATTTTGATTTCGTTTTGAAGTTTCCCCCATTTGCTAACTTTACTACATTTAGATTGTCGCATTTTATTACTTTCTTTACATTGTTTTTTCCATCTATTTAATTCACCATTCTGTCACACCATATCAATTCTCCTTCACACATTCCAACACAGCTTCAAATTTTTCTTGAAGAATACAATTTATAATTTACAAGTTACAAACTCATTTGGAGAAATTCACTAAAGCAAATGGAGCATACACTGATTAAATGAATATCCTTTCCAAAAATGAAGTTTTTAATATTCATTTGACGTTCGTGTCTGCCATTTAGGTCGTATGTGGGAAACATTATTCCTCGATTTGATTCAGAAATTCATTTTTAATGTGACATATTTGATTGATGAAAATTGTATTACGATTTGAAGACTGCTGAAAGTTTAAAGAAATATGAGAACTATGATAGATTTCATCTCTCTTTCCAGCTGTGGTATCATTAACTAACTTAGTTCGAGTTTGTAGGATTTTAGAGAGGTTGAAATTTCGAAGCGAACGTGTTACAAATCCGACATCTCATATGCTCCGACCTAAAAGATATCGCGTGTACGGTCTCACGGAGAAAGAGAACAAAAACTAACTGAATCGAGAGTATCAATGACGCTGGAAATCGAATTCTCAAGTGCCGCCTGTAAAACATCGCTTCTGCAAGTAGTTTCGAGAGGACAGCGTTAGGATTACCAGGCTTATGGGTCACCGATACTTCCGGCTACCTTTTGTTCCCTCTGTGAATTTATATGTACGCACGTGAAATATTTATGAAAGTATATTAAAAAGCATGAGCATATTTCGCTAAAATTTTCTGCAAAGCAAGTGAATTTTCCTCGAATTTTCGTCAAATGCAAATTAATATTTTCCTCGAATTTTCGTCAAATGCAAATTAATATTTTCCTCGCAGTTTCTTCAAATTCAAACAATTTATACATCTCCAACAACAATTTATATTTCAAAGAAAAATAAGAAACATACATATAATAGCCTAATATATTATTATATATTAACCTAATCTAATATTATTAGGTTGGCAACTAAATTCGCGAGCTTTTGTTTCGTCATTCTTTTATTGTATCATTATCACCGACCTTTCCCTTTGAACATCATTGGAAAGCTCTGAATTTTGCGATTAATTTGATATGAAATACTCGCGCTTCAAAAATATTTAATAAATGACTGTTTGAGAAAATGTGGAGGTCGCGAATTTAGTTGCCAACCTAATAAATGGCGAACGGAAGTTAAAAAATGGATATAACAATGGGGTAATCGATTACGTAGAAAATCAGGTTCATACTGAAATCTCACCACTCCTCCACAGTTACTGTTGAATGACCAAACCACCGAATCATTAACAACTATCTCACGAGCATCACTCCGTGAACTATTGCTCGTTAGATGAAACCTCCAGCAGTTAGGGTCAAATTTTGGACCGCACATATGTATACCGACAAGACAGGCATCATTAATACACTGGTTACTCTCCACACTGAAATGTTATTGGCTGTAGAATTTGACTGCCATTTAGTAGACGAGTCATAGATCATTTCCGCTTTAACCCCTTGATCTGCGATTTATTTTACGGTTCCAGTGATTAGAACTATTATTTTGTAGTTCGTATAATTTCCTAAAAAAGGAGAAAAATATCCACCGTACGTTTATATATTCTCCAATGGCTGTACGTTAACAAAACCAAAGTAGAAGTTTATTTCAGTTTAAAGGAAATTATTAGGGGATGGGGTTAATGTACCAATTTCATTTATCAGTAAAACGAACTTTCTACCTGAATTCCAACAAACTGCAGTGAACTGGAAATTTATTTTCTCTCTTAATATAGTTTATAGGTTGAAATTAATATAACGATATTTCTAAATTCATCTAATATTTTTACTGCTTTTTAAATTACACCTTCCTATTTTTGTTATAAATGTATAAAATCCGCTGTCACTTGGTTATCCTGGTGCCAGTTTCGTGTAGCTTCAGCAATTTTTTATACTGTTCGAAAAATATCATGAAACCTGAATTTTCAGTGTTTGGACGCCGTGCGATAGGTTTATTCATAACTTCGAGACAAAGATTTTTAAATATTCAAACTTTCACACACACACACTTTGGTAGCACACATAAGTGTGAATAACTTATTCGCCATTATTTGCAATAATTTGTTTTTTTGGGGATGACGATCTATCCTGAAAATAAAATCGTTTGTTCTTTTTGTTCAATTCGGGAAACGATCTATTTTGCAATTTTCCGAATACGAATTTTTGCCAATGTTGAGCTTCCTGTGCTGAAAATATTTGCAGCATATTTCGTTGTTTGTTGCTATGTGAATAGTCGTTCCTCTCTGGGTCGTGTATCTCACAAATCACGTTACAAATACTGTTACCCGGTCGTATTGCTACAGAAGACTATTTTGGACAGATCAATGATGCGAATAATTAACATTGCTTCCGGAACTTTTTGTTCGCGATTTCGTGTTACATTTGGAAACTGTCGAAATAATTTATTCGTATTGTTTCGGGTGTAGAGACAGTCACGAAAGTCTGCATATATGTGCAGCTGTTGAGTTTTAAACTAATATGGTTATATTGTTACTTATTATTATGTGCTTATATTAGTACACCAGTTTTTGGACACCCTGTATAAACACACATATTTAGATGAAGCTATGTACAAATTCGTTGAATAATTCCTCATTGCTACACCTTTACAATCTCAACAATCGTGCATTAAAAATATGAGAACCCGCTAGTATAAAAATAATTGATTCTACATTCGTTCACTGAGAAAATAAGTAGTTACTTCAATAATATATAATTGTAATTTTTTACTTCGATGAATATCAATGTATTCTTTCCAATAGTATGAAATTTAGAAGCAAATCGTGATGTATTTGAATTGTCTATCATGAAACGATTGAAACTATTATTTGATTCAGTACCGTAAATTATTATTCGTAATATTTCTTTTTTTCCTTCAATCAGATATGTTGTTAAAAAAATTTGGGAAATGTATTGATTTATACTGGAATTGGTTTGAGGCCATATCTTGTTTTCTTGGAAACATTGATGGTCAAGCTATTGGC
>CM052296.1:1425625-1437017 GCA_028455765.1 Lasioglossum oenotherae
AAAAATGCATTGAAATCTGCGAATTTTTTCCAAAAATTTTTACTCTACTTTGGACACTAACATTATTAGATATAAACATAATCTCGTTAACCTCATGACCAGAGCACCATGCGGTGAACCTTCCTCTTTCGAATGAGCCCTCACCCAGCCCAAAATTTGCTCAAATGAGGACACTAAGCGAAACCGCGCAAACCCATGTTTTGACCCAAAATCTAGTAAGATTCTAGGTATTTTCTAGTTACAAATCGCGGGTATACTAGCCCCTTAACTCTGTTCATCTGGGCGCAGTGAGGCACAGCAAGGCACGGCTCGGCGGCAGTCTTGCCGAGGCGAAAAATCACTTAGCCGAAGATGTTATCGCGCACTCCGGCACTCATCGACGAACCGTCGGCCGGGGTTCGTCTGGCACGGATTCGCTTCTTTTCCAAACGATAAGAATCTGATTTCCGCGAGACGCAGCTAGAAAGGACACGATGCCTTCCTTCCTTCCTCCTTTCTTCTCCCCTTCCTTCCTACTTCCTTCCTGCTTCCTTCCCCCAAAGCTGAAAACCCTTATCGAATCCCCGATAAAATGCCGCAAGCTTCTCTCTCAGACCGTCGAAGCTGAATCAGGTCGCGTCTGTGAGAAACATTCCAGGAATTCTCCCTCTTTCGATTACACTCAACTATCCGGGGAAGGATCCTCGAATCTGAATTCCTCCTGTCGGCGAATCGACACGGACCTAAACTCCCTCTTGCCTTGAATTTTCTTTTAATTGTTATCTACCGTTCCGTTCGCGCCAATTGTTTGCACTTTCCTCAGTCGGCCCGCGTCGGTGTAGGGGCTTTTCGCCGGTCGAGACCACGTACCGGGTGGCTCGACCGAATCAGCCAATTTATTAACCTTTTCAAGTTACTGGCTGGAGGAAGAGGCAAGAGGATGCGACCTATGTGGGGACGAGTATGGAAACCTAGAGCATTTGACAAGGGATTGCAGGATAATGGGGGAAATAATCAAGCTCGAGGATGTACTTAGCGGGGAAAAAAGATAGAAAGGTTGAAGAGTGGTTGGAAAAGTTAAGGGAAAAAAGAGAAAAGAGAGCATGAATAAGCCAAAGAGAATACCAAACCAAAACTGCAAAAGTTAGGGAATGGGGAGGGAAGCAATAAGTAAGGAATTAAGTCGGTTAGTGATAATTAGGATAGTAAAAGAGTAGGACAGGGTAGGGATGTGTGAGACATAGAAATGAATGAGAGAAGGTATGGACCGATGTGTGAAATAAGATAGTTTTCTACAGATAGATTAACGTAAACCAGTTCACATTTCTTAGCTGTAAGGCTGAAATAAAGCAAATTATTATTATTATTATTAACCTCTTCAAGTTGTAGCAACCAGATCTATATCAATCGAATATCAATGTTCTTTAATAACTTTTTTTGTCTTATTATGAGAGCGACGCCACTGAAAATTGCTGCACCAATCCAAAATATTGTTTGCATTATTAAATGTGTCGGCATCTAATCGATTACCAAACATTTAAATCTTGTATGACGTGTTACATCAATTTCATAAAATCAATTGCATCAAACGAATAGAATCATATACAGTGTGTAAAATAATAATAATGGTGAAGATCGAGATGGTAAGATCTGGTGAACCACCCTGTATACCAAAGAAGAATCTAGAAGTAATTCATGTGTTTATTTATGATTGCTTTAAACCAAGAATTTAGGTGGCACCTTGAACTGAATCGCCCTATAGGTCGCATACCTTTTGATCCAACGTCCTCCGGAGATAAAGAGATTATGGACGTATACACGGCCGGGTAATATCACGGGACGAAATCGTTCTATATAAAAGCTGTTACAAATTGCTGGGTCAAGGAGCATAGAATTACCCAAAGGGATGCATTAATAATCAGAGGCGGCGAGACAAAAGCCTCGAAATTAGACCGGGACGGCAAACAAGCGTAGACCTTCTCTTTCGCCTCACGGCGATGCTATACATATTTTACAATGGATCCGGGTTATTAATACAGTTACAAACATCGGAACTCCTTTGGCAGGAAGAATTAATTCGAATTTTCGAATTATCTCGGCCGGCGAAGATACTGTGCAAGGCGCGGACTTAAACTAGATTTCCACGCCATTAAATGTTCCTTTATGACGAGTATTTTAAAACAGTTGCTGCATAATACAAAGCGATTTCAAAGGCGAAATGCAAATTCACGCTCCGTACGCTTAATTAACCCTCGCTCGCGCTTCGTGTCAGTTTGACACATTTTCCGTTGCTCCCTTGGAAAACGGTATGATCCTACGGATCACTTTATTGCACGTGAAATGCGAACGATTTTAGTTTTCTTTCATCTTATTTCATTTTTCTACTTCACGTTCGTTCATCGATTTATCCCTGCTCTTCTGTATTTTCAACCAGTGTCGCCAAACTTACATAGTAACAATTAGACAGCCTTCTTGTCAAATGAAAATGTTCCACCTGAATTGCAACAAACTGGAGTGAAATGGAAATTAATTCTCTTTCGTTATATGTTTGCATAACAGTGCATATAATATTATTAAATTCTTCTTATGCTTTCCATTGTCTTCGATCACAGCTACTCATTTTTGTCAGAAACGAGTAGAATCCGCTGTCTAGCAATAATATGTCGAATATTTAACAAGGAGCAGTTTTCAGTCAGATTATTTATATTATACCTTTTATTATAGCATATTACACTTTTTTAATTATAATATATTATAATACATCACAGTTTTAGACCTGTTTCTTCTATGACCATGATTAAAATAAAACTTCGATTCTCGCAGTAAAAAAGCTTCTCGCCCGTACAAACAGCAAAACATACTTCCGACTACGAAAAAGTTTACGAGATTGATCACTATTCTTTAGTAATTTCGCGCGCCCGTTTCTGTTACGGTCGCGAGCATTGGGAAACTAATGTCCGACGTGCAAGGAACTCCGCAACTGAAAGAAAAGCGTCGAGTATGATTTACGATTTCATTCCAATGAAAATGTAAGTAACGGAATTTTGTTGGAATAAATTTCTGACTGTTTTAAAATTGCTATTGTGGATGCGATTGACTGACAGTAACATTTATGAAAGGTTTCGCTATGTTGTAGTGAGCGAGTGTTTTTATTGGACGAGTAACGAGAGCATACATACAATCGAATAGTGTACGTGTACATTATTTATTTATTTAACGTTTCATATTGTGGAAATGCACTTTGACATTATTGAATACTGTGAACTAGAGCCGCCATGATATTATATTCTTAGATTCTTAGATTTTAAAGGAAGTATGTCAGATATAAATGCCTTTCTTTTTAGATGAAATAAGAGTCGATTCGTTTGTAATCAATAGACTGCGGACCTTTATGGAAAATAAAAATTGTCTGCATCGATTGCGAGAAATATTAAAACAAATCACACTCGTCATGAAGATTTTAAAGAAAGTCTGTCAAATATAAATGTTATACGCCTTTCTTTTTAGATAAAGTAAGAGTCGATTCGTTTTTAATCAATAGACTGCGGATCTTTATGGAAAATAAAAATTGCCTGGATCGATTGCAAGAAATAGAAACTAAATTGAATGTTATTTCTTCCCTTAATGATTTTACTAGAGGAGAAATCGTATTATTGACATGTTTAATTTTTAAAATTTTCCAACAATTTGGATCCGCAGTCTAGTATATCTACCATCTATGTAGAATAATGTACATCTCTTGTTCGAGCCGCTATAGACAATCTTAGAAGCCTGCTGAACTGCAATTATTTCGACTGTGACGATGCTCGTGCCATAATGTAACCTGAATCTTCTTATATCACCTTCAGTAACAATGGCACATCTTGCTCTAGATTCGGAAACAGAGGCGTCAGTGTACATTTGCGTGAATCCTGGATGTCTGCTTAGTAGTTTCACTGTCAGTGTTCTTGCAGCCTGCGAATTGACGTTGGATTTATTATGAACACCGACGGGTGAACGTCCTCAATTGCGTAGTAATCTTTCATGGGGGCGTGTCGCGTATGTCAGGAATCGTAATGAAAAAACAGTTACAGATGAATGTACCGGGCGATCCGCGAGAAAGAGAACACCTTAATACCTCACTGTTACAGGGAAAAATTGTACTGTTAACCCTTTGCACTCGGAACTATTTCAACACGAAAACAAAACATATTAGAAAGAGGAAAGTTGTCTTGAAATTCCTTTGAAGGTCATCAATGATTTCTAAATGGCACCATACAGTTTTAACTTATTAGTGTTAGCTGATGTCAAGACGAGTCCGGTGATGTGTTGCGCTATGATCTTCAAAGTACCTTGAAAACAATCAGAACATTTTTTTATATTACCATACTTGCCTCCTTTAGCAGTATAACTTTTCTTTATCATTTTCTTCTATCTTCAAGCCTAACGGAGCTAGTTAGGTGTTCTGTTTCTCGCCAATCATCATCATCCGGTATAACAAAATTAATAACTAGACAGCGGATCTTTATGCAAAATAACATTTGTCTGCATCGATTGCAAGAAATAGAAACCAAACTGAATGTTATTTCTTCCCCTAATGATTTTAATAGAGGAGAAATCATGTATTGACATTTTCAATCTTCAAAATTTTCCAACAATATTGAATTTCATGTACTCAATTTTGCTATAAATGCATAAAGAGCCGCAGTCTATTAATAACTCCTAAATCAATACATTTTCGATCTGAGTTTTAATGATTTTAATAGAGGAGAAATCATATATTGACATTTTTAATGTTTACAATTGTCCAACAATTTTCAATTTCATTTACTCAATTTTGCTATAAATGCATAAAGAGCCGCAGTCTATTAATAACTCCGAAATCAATACATTTTCGATCTGAGTCCCTTAATGAGTTTCATAGAAGAAAAATCATATACGTATTGACATTTTTAATGTTTACAATTGTCCAACAATTTTCAATTTCATTTACTCAATTTTGCTATAAATGCATAAAGAGCCGCAGTCTATTAATAACTCCGAAATCAATACATTTTCGATCTGAGTCCCTTAATGATTTTCATAGAAAAAAATAATTTATTGACATTTTCAATTTTTAAAATCGTCTAACAATTTTCAATTTCATTTACTCAATTTTACTATAAATGCATAAAGATCCGCAGTCCATTAATAACTCCTAAATCAATACATTTTCGATCTGAGTCCCTTAATGAGTTTCATAGAAGAAAAATCATATATATATTGACATTTTTAATGTTTAAAATTGTCCAACAATTTTCAATTTCATTTACTCAATTTTACTATAAATGCATACAGATCCGCAGTCCATTAATAACTCCTAAATCAATACATTTTCGATCTGAGTGCCTTAATGATTTTCATACAAGAAAAATCATATATGTATTGACATTTTTAATGTTTAAAATTGTCCAACAATTTTCAATTTAATTTACTCAATTTTGCTATAAATGCATAAAGAGCCGCAGTCCATTAATAATTCCTAAATCAATACATTTTCGATCTGAGTCCCTTAATGATTTTCATAGAAGAAAAATCATATATTGACATTTTTAATTTTTAAAATTGTCCAACAATTTTCAATTTCATTCACTCAATTTTGCTATAAATGCATAAAGATCTGCAGTCTATTAATAACAACTAAGTCAATACATTTTCGATCCGAGTCCCTGAATACTTTTTTAAAGAGCATCAAGTTTTACAGGCTTCGATCGTATACAGTGATTTTATCCGTTTTCCATAAACCGGTGAATTTCTTAATTTTCGATCAAGTGGGAAGCAGCAGCATGTCGCAACGCGGCGGAGACAATAACGTATGTAGACGTTTCGCAACGCTAAACGAAGATAATCGTTTGGCTGGTTCGATGGCTCCTTCCGTTGAATCGCGAAGGGAACGCCGTCGAAAAATATGGATGGTAAACATGTAGGCGTACGCGTGCACGCTTAAATAATAAGGTGGTGGGTGAGCGCGGCTGGTAAGCTGTATCGAGCGATAAATAAACGGCGATAAACGTCGTCTCGGAGAACGTTCCTGAAGTATCATCTTCTTCGAGAGATAGGAGACCGGGGGAGCGTAGGTGTCGTTAAATATTCCGCGGGAACAATGTATTTTTTCTTTCCGAGAGCTGTCCAATATTTCTTCCCGTTGCACGGTTTAATACACTTTACATTATCTCGACAAGTAGTTTCTTTACGCGTGCGGCTCGTGTCGGAGTTGTCACCCCTAAAAACAGAAGGAGCTAAGCTGGAGAGCCTCCTTGACGCGTTGAAAATCAAAGGTGAAAATAGATGGGTTTCAACCTTGGTTGAAAATCAAAAAATTCTGTTTAATACATTACCGACCGGTGGTTACTGGTTTCTTTCTATCATTTGGCAATTATGATTTTCATTCAAACGGAACGACGCACAGTGGGGTATTTGCCCGATTTCAGCGGTCATAACTCAATTTTAAAAATTTTAGATAAATTGTAAAATTTTTGTGGCTTGAGTTAGTTGAATGTCTAAGGAACAATCTCCCATCATTCATTTTTCCATTCATCCTTTAAGCGCTGACATTTGTCGGAAGTTGAAGTTCCGTTAACCCGCTTTCATTTCTCAACGAATTCACCTATTAGTAATTGTTAGCTTATTTACATACACTAACAGATTTTTGTTTGGTAGAAGTTTTTTTTAGCTAAGTATAGGGTATACTTTTAAGAGAAATTCTCTTTTGTACCATATACATGTTTTTAATTATTAATACTTAAAGATAACCAACGATGAGTCACTTTCTTGATGATTCTAAGACTTTGGTAATGATTTCGTTATACTTCCGGGTGCGTCCCGGTGTTCATTTCTGTACCATTGTATTCTTTGAAGTCATCTGATTAAGATGCAAGAAAAATTGTATCTGCCTTCGTCTGCTTTCGTGTTTTATAGTTGATTTACGAAAAAAATCGCAGCATTTCTCACATCCAGCATGTTCGCATTCCCTATATTTTCGTATTTACTTAAGTAAATATTAAATAATAATAATAAACACACAATATACACTAAAATAAGAAAACAGTATACACATGAAATTTAAATAATATACAGGGTGGAGCAATAATTAAACTTTAAAATGGTTGTTTTTTCATCAAATTTGGATAAATAGCAAAAGTTACAGCAGTTTCAATATTGAGCGAATTTTGAACTAGCTGTGGCCGCTGAGATTGGGCATATACCCTACTGTGCGACGTTTTTCATATGTCCAAATTGGCTTCAAAATAACATGCTATGTATCTTTTTATTCCGGAGCGTAGACGGAATTAGTCAACCACTTTTATCAGCCAACTACATAGCCGCAGGCTCCTGCGATTGCAACGAAAACAACATAAAAAGATTGACGATTACAGTCGCGGCGTGTACAAACAAATTAGCAAAGTGCCCCAGAGGAGAGGAACCTCATTCAGTTGATCACGGAAAAATGATTGAAACATAGGTTGAATGGCGGCGAAGAAATGGGGAAAGGTCGTCCCGAAGAAATGAAATTTATCATCGGGAAAAGTGATTGTTCCATTATCTAAAAATTCCTTTGTCCGAGGCGGCTTTGTTTCGGTTTTAATTCGGATGTGGGGGAGGCTCCGCGATAATTCGCAAGATCGCAGAGTGCCGCGTGGCATATCTGTGCGCGGGCGCGGCGCGTTTGATTTCATTAAACCGAGAACGAATCCGGAATTGGAAGCACGTGCACGCGATTGTGTTATGTTTCGGATGAACACTGGCCTTGCGATCGATCGAATAAATAGGGATACGGCCGGGCCCTCCGCCGCGCCGCGCCGCGCCGGTATTGCATACACACGGGCCGAACCGTGGCATTAACCACGGATGCGGCCTAGAATGCGTTACAAAGCGTTCGATCGGATTAAGCGGCTAATAGGTAGTCTATAATAATAATCCCCACATAATAACGTGGTATTACACGAAGGATCGGCCAGCACCGTGTAATTTCGCCACGTCGCGGCGCGGTCACACTCCACCGCCAAAAAGGGCCAACCTAAATCTCCGTTTCGCGCTTCCATCCCCCTCCCTTCTCTACCCCTACCACCCTAGTACACTATAACCATATATAACAGCCCGCTGAAGACCAGCCGTTGTTTTAACAGACTGCTGTGGGGGGTCCAGAATTTTCGCAATCCCCCAGGTTTAACGAAATTACGATTCTCAGCCTTTCATTCAGCAGACTTTTATTCAGGGGTTGCGTACAGTCAGTCCCATAAGAGACGGCCACACAATTTCAATCAGAATATCATGTTTGCCAAGCTTGATGATGAATCCCCAATAGTTGTAAAACCCAAATAGAATTTTATCAGATGACTGCATAAGTTCGTGCCCGATTTGAAAATAAAATTCAGTGGTTAAATTTTCAAGATTTGGTGAAAGATTGGTTAAATTAAAATTAGAAAATGGTTAAATTTTCTACAATTAGAAAAGAATGGTGACTATATGTATAATTGATTAACAAAGTTGTATTCTTTAACGTTTAATCATTGAATTTTATTTTCGAATCGGGCACGGGTCAACTCGTATAAATTATACATATACGCTCCGAAAATTCCATTGAAATTGGTTAATTGGTTTACGAGTTATGAACGATCAAAAATGGGCAAATGCCGGTATTTTGAAAAATTGCAATTTTTCCCACTTTTGATCGTTTATAACTCGTAAACCAATTAACCAATTTCAATGGAATTTTCGGAGCGTATATGTATAATTTATACGAATTGACCAAACACATCTTTGAAATTTTCGTTATTGGCCCAGCTAAAAAAGTTAGTAAAAATTAATTTTTACTATTGTTTTTCGCAATTCCGATCAAATGCATTCTTTCAAAATATTTTTTAGACGTCATTTACTAAACTAATTCTTCTAGCCTTACAGAGAAATTGAAGTCGTTTGGTCCATTCATAAAAAAGTTATTCTGACTTAAAGTGTGTTGAATCAGTTATGCTCGTTAGTGTACATTTTTAATAGTTGTTGGGAATTTTCATCACGATATCGTAAGGGCGTGGTGAATTCAAAATATGAAGTTTTGTTTACTATCGTTAAACCTCGTAAATCTCATAAATGAAGAAGGCGACAAAAATTTAATTTTTTTAATAACTCGTCATTTCTTGACAGAATATGATAATTACTAGACCGCGGATGTTTATACAATTTCCAATTTTCGTAGACGAATTTGAAGAAAGTGTAACGAAATAAAATCCTATTGTTAATGGGAACACTCTATGCAGATCCGAAACGAATAAAAATAGTACCGAATTTTATATTCTGGCATTTTTTGACAATTTCCGCAAGCCATAAATGCATAAAGATCCGCAGTCTAAATAATTAATTCATCAATGTTTTATATAAAGACAAGTTATGCTTGTTTAAAGTTACTGTCACGAGTCGGACATTTAATATGCAATAACCTAATAAAATATTAAAGCGGACCAACGTTTCGAAAGTCTATAAAAATCAGCTGTACGTTACCGGAACTAAAAATATGAGTCGGTGAGCGTAATTAATGTCTGGGATTTTGCAAACGGATCGTTCGGTATCCAGCTTTTCAGCTGTAGCAGCCAGCGTGTATTTGTGAGCCATCTTTCAGGACTTTACAATATCCTTCCTCCATACGTTTTCAAATCTCCTTCCTCCGTTCACTTCGCTCTTCTCCTTTTTGATGTTATAGCCGACAGATGCTGGCTTCCACTGGATAGGTGGGAGAGACAGGTCGAGGGCCATCTATGCCGAAGAATCCTCTTTCGATGTTGTCGCGACTCCTCGACCGTCTCAACGAGTTAGTTGTCCTCACTGTCGTCTTAACGTCGCGTCGTCACATACGCTTCTGTATTATATAAATAGGATAGGTTAAATTGGAACGTCTTGAAATCATGGTGTATTGGCCCGATCACTACTTTTTCTCGTTCAACTTGATATCTTCGCGTTTGATCAATCCACAGTGAAACGAATTAACATTCGGACGCTCTAAACAAGACGATAACTTTTTTAATACTGGACCGTACAACTTGAATTCTTTGTAGAAGCTGGAGCAATTAGTTTGCTACAGGATAGGAACGCCGATTATTTTCAAAAAGATCGATTTTCCGAATCGATTATAATCAAAGCTTCAAGAATCGATCCACTAAAAAAATCGTTTTTCTTTTTTAGAAATGTGTAAAAATGATAAAAAAAACGAAGGTCAAAATTTTGTTGGACTCTTTTATTAAAGACTTGAAGTAATAATAATTATTGGACTGCAGATCTTTATGCTTTTATAGCAAAATTGAGTATATGAAAATCGAACAAGTTGAAAAATTTATTACGTACTTGTCTCGCGCATGTCGTTGCGCGTCAGCCAATGGTCGCGTGGTCGACCGAGTACGAATAGGGAATTAGCCAATGAACGAGTTCCGTTAGAATCATTATGCGCAGTAGAATTATCGCGTTTTAGGAACATTTATACCGGGTGGTTCACGACAAACAGGCCACCTGAATAACTCGATTGTTTTTGAAGATACAAGAAAATACATCAGACCAAACTTACTTGATATCGAGGTGCTCGTAATCTAATGTCATTGATTTTTTTATAGGTGGAGACGTCAAGGAGATAGGAAGGTCAACTCTGTTTTTTTAAACGGAATGCGGTATTTTTTAATACATGAATCGATGCAGCTGGATATTCGTTATAAAAAAGTACTAACCTATGTATGTCGAAAAGTTAGTAGTTCAGGAGATATTTCAATTTAAATAACTCTAAAATGTCATTACTGTCGTATTAAGAGGTTAGTGTTTACTTGTGTAAGGTCTTAGCACGCCAGTAATGGTATTTTAGAGTTATTTAAATTGAAATATCTCCTGAACTACTAACTTGTCGACATACATAGGTTAGTACTTTTTTGTAACGAATGTCCAGCTGCATCGATTCATGTATTAAAAAATACCACATTCCATTTAAGAAAACAGAGTTGACCTTCATGTCTCCTTGACGTCTCCAACTATAAAAAAATTAATGACATCAGATTACGAGCGCCTCGATATCAAGTAAGTTGGGTCTCGTGTATTTTTTTCTATCTTCAAAAGCAATCGAGTTATTCAGGTGGCCTGTATGTCGTGAACCACCCGGTATAGTTACTTTTGATGCTGGTTGGATCTCTTTATGCGTTATACTATTTATACTTTATACTCTTTATACTTTATTCATGTATTTGAATTGTCTATCATGAAATGATTGAAAATAGTATTTGATTCAATACCGTATATTATTATTCGTAATATTTCCTTTTTTCCTTCAACCAGACATGTTGGTAAAAAAATTTGAGGAATGTATTGATTTATACTGGAATTGGTTTGAGGCCATATCTTATTTTTTTGAAAACATTGATGGTCAAGC